>JAXDDX010000213.1:267500-450000 GCA_034670405.1 Hoplostethus atlanticus
CCTTAATCTGAGTATTGACAATACATGCATTGTGCTGCAGTCAGATAAGACGCTTCAGCTCAGCTGTAAGTGTCAGTAGTACACTTAGAAGAGTTCAAAGGGCAAAAGGAACATTACATCAGTTTGACAACAACTTTCTAGCTATTGCGTTATCTTGCTAACCTGAAGTAACAAAGGGATAATGTTGCGGACGATGTGGTTGTGCATGACGTCCTCCTAGGGAGAACAGAGCACCGAGAGGTTTCATCTCGTCGGAGAGCTCCACCTATAGAGTGCCTGCTTCAAGGGCTTTTTCCACCTGACAGTGGAGCAGTTTGACTGACACACTGGAGGCTGTAAACACTGATGGTGTCCTTTATCCATAGTGTGAAATTTTAACCAGTCTTTCTTTCTCTTCCCTCTGCTTCTATACTCATCTCTTCTTTTTCTCCTCCTCTTCTTCACCATCTCTCTCTCTCTCTCTCTCTGCTTCTCTCAGATAACAGCTTTTGATGAGCTCCAGGCCGACTTCAAGGTGCCGATCGATCAGGGCAATCCACTCCATGCGGTAGGTTTGCTTTCCCTGCTCCAAACTACACCATACATCTACTGTACATGCGACTCCATGGATTATTGTCATATGTGTGTACGTGTGCATGGAAAATGACTTTGATCCATCTGCTAGAGGCAAAGAGGCACACACACACATAAACACTATACAAGGGGTTTCTCTCTGTCTTTCTCTCCCTATGTCTCTCTCTCCTGGTCTCCCTTCCTATCCTCACTCTTCTTTCTGTCTATCTGTGTCTCAAAATAAGCATCTGGCAACATGCTGGTATTGTACACCCTCCTCTGCAACACTTGTGTGAGGACTCAAGTGCAGGAAAGGATGAAACCAAGGTAACAAAACAAGCCAACAGGGGCTGCTCAACTACAAACTAGTCCTGCGCAGGTAATCGGGACAAAATAACAAACAAAGCTAGACTAAGACTAGGACCACAGCTTGAAACCACGGCTGGCTTCTTGCTCAAGACTCAGCGTCTGTTGGAGAGAACAAACAGTTAAATATCCCAAGACACAGGTGAGAGCAATGAACAGTGATTAGGAGGGCAGGGCTGCTATTGGGCTGACTAGCAGGTTCCTATCAAACGACTTAAAGCCAAGGTGTCAAATATTAAGAAAGGTATCATCTGTAAAGAACAAATCCTTGAGAAAATAAAAGCCCAACCACTGCCAAAGCCAAAACATGGAGTCAGGGTGTTTTCATCTCCAGATTGATTGACAACACTTTTAATGTAGCAAACATTTACAATAGTTTAAAGGGTAAGAAACGCTAAATTGATTTTTATTTAAACAAAATTGACATTCAAGCCACTTTCATCATGAAATCCTGGTCATTTGACACTACATTGGATATATTGTATCCTGGTTTCCATGTTTTCTGTGGAAATCATGGCTTAGTTTGTCAAGCAGTAGAAATATTGATGACTTTTGATCCACAGATGTACTTCAGAACAGCGACATGGTTAGGCTTTAAGGTTAGGTGGGTTAAGGTGATGGAGAAGATCGATCATTCCAAAGTAATGAATTCCTCCAGAGATTTCATCATGTGACAACCAGATGTCGTAACACATGTAACACTAAGACTATCATGTTTTTATTAAAGTGTTGGTGTGAAGAAGGTGTTCGTTGCCAGGTTCCCAGTCAGTTACTTCCTGTTTCACCACTCTTTAAATAGCCACAGCGGCAATTTAAAGATAAACAGATTGCACCAAAGAGTTGTGGAGAGAAATTTGCATTAGCTTTGGACACGTTGGGGAAGCTTGCCCCCGGTGAAGTTGTTTTTGGATCAATTCCAGCCCTCTAAATCCCTTTCCCTTGGGTCTTAGGGGCTTTTACCACCACACTTGGCTCTTTTAATAATGCATGGTGGTACAGTAGGAGCAGTTAGTTTGGAGGTGACTTTGACTTAGAGCTCTGGACTGTATATAGCTACTCTGGAGTATTGACTTCCATACATCCTTGGGGAATGAGTAGAAGAAGGAAGGAAGAAAACTCGGAGGAAGAGGAGAGAGAAAGATTGGGGAAGACTGAGAAAGACATAGACGTAGAAAGAGGGAGAGGATGGATCGTTGAATGAGGATTTCTTAAGCGAGGCAAATGCACAGAATTATTTGGCTTGAAAGGCATTTTCAAGACTTTGAAGCCAGTACATTAGACCAGATCTCTGCACTCTGTAGCACTTTCATATTTTGTCATATCTACATTTTATTATGCAATGCAGAATGTATCAAAGAACTCGGCGGGGAAACGAGTACACAAGGTCCTGTCACATGTTCTCTTCCCTTTCCTTTCTTCTCTCTTCCTCCCCTGTCTCGTTTCCCATCCTTCCCCTCTCCTCCGTCTTGTGAAATGTGTATATTAGGTTTTTTTTCAAATACAGACGATCATTGATTACATTCTCAAAGTTGCTGCTATTCTCAAAGTTCTTATGGTAGGTTAAACTTATCCCTGTTCCTCCCACCGTGAGTCACGTGGCTGTTGTTTGCTATATAAATCAGGCTCAGGAGCATCAAGGGATTCAGTTACGGTTCAACTGAATGTTAGAATGGGCAACAGGAATAATCAAAGCAGCTGTGAGAGTAGAAACACCACTCAGTATCTCTGAAAGCTCCTGGGCTTTGTACGCATGATCAATAAATGATGCAACGGTAATATTTTAAAGTGAGATCCTCATTGATTTCGGTGCTAAGCGCTCATTGCTGTGGTGTTTCTGCACTCATCCATTCAAACTATTTTGGAAGCAAAGCTTGCAGATGTGGTGAAGAGATTTAGTCTTTTTGTTTGATCCAAACATTAGATTGGACAAGACGCTCTGAGCTAAGCGACTTTGACCGTGGTGTGATTGTTGGTGCCAGACGTGGTGGTTCCAGCGTCTCAGAAACAGCTGAACCCTCCTGGGGTTTTGACTCACTACAGTCTCTAGAGTTTACAGAGAATGGTGGAGAAACTAAAAACACCTTGTTACTGAGAGAGGTCAGAGGAGAATGGACAGACTTCAGGGTAACAGAAAGCTCAAATAATAGCTCTTTACAACAGTGGTGTGCAGAAGGAATCCTTGCCGCGAAGAATTCTGGAGACAAAAGGGGGTCCTACCCAGTACTAGATAGGTGTACCTAATAAAGTGGCCGGTGAGTGTATATATACAGTATATATACACACATACAGGCATGATCCATCCCTCACAAGCTCTCTCTCTTTCTCACACTCTGACACAATGTCTCTCACCCTCTCTTCCTTTCTTTCTCTCTCTCTGTCTCTGTCTTTCTTTCTCACAACCAGGAAGTCTAATTAGTGGTTTCTGTCAGCCTGCTCCCTCGGGTGGAACCTCACTTGGTGGGGACCCTTCACACACACACACACACACACACACACACACACACACATGCACACACGCACACACGCACACACACGGGTGCAATCTCTCTGTATCTCGCTGTCTGTCAATCTCTGTCTCTCTGTCTTTCTCTCACACACACATATTGACAGTATATTTCATGATAGGTAACCCATGCTTCATTTACCTGTACTCACTCACTCTCTCTCACTCTGTCTCGCTCTCTCTCTCTTTTTCACATTTTCATGGGCCTGGGAAATAACCTTGGGAAAAATGCCACTGCACATGGAATCAAAAAGCTGTGTTGATTCCCACGAAAAGTCGGTCTGTTGTTGCTGGAGATGGTGATGTTTTCCATGTCACTAACTCTTTGTCTTAAATATATGTTTATATATTTGTTAGATAATTGTGTGTTTCTGTGTGTGTATGCATGAAGTACCTTCACTATGAACTAGTTGTTTAAATTATATTATAGCACATGAAATTGCAGATATAGATGAGATAGTTTAAACTACTTTTTTTTCCCAAGCAGGTTAACAAAACTATGCTAGCTTCCCCAACACTATACCTGCATGTGTGTGTGTGTGTTAGAAGTATTTGCTGAATCCCAATATGAAGCCTCTGGACTTAAGGGAAACATCACCAACATGTTCATTTACTGGGTTCTTCAGATTGCAACCATAAAGGAGCCTTTCAAGCATCTAATATAGGGGATATTTAGTCTAGTGAGAGTCCCTAAGGTGCCCACTGTCTCCTTGTGGATCTGAACAGAACCCACGGTGAACCCTTTGCTTCTGGAGTGCAGGGTAGGAGAGCAAGGTGTACGGCTGACTGACTATCTGAAAGCAGCCCCTGACTTTGCTGTTCACTTGGAGATCAGCGGCTTCGCATCGTCTGTGAAGTTCACATACACACAGACACACTCTCACACACACACAGCCACACATACACATGCATATAAACATCTCTTGTTTTGTAGCTGTCACACTTTAAAACACATCCACTGTCTCACCCGCGCACACAAGCACGCCGTGTCCCCTTATGAAAATGTATTATTATTATTATTTTTTTTGAATGCTTTGTTCCCCACAGTGCTGGTTTGGCTTGTATTCTTGCCATGCTCAAGGCAGCTGTTGCTTCTGTGGCTCTCCCACACCAGAAACACACACACACACACACACACACACACACTGCAGACACACACTCTAGTGAGGACACACACGCTTACACATACACATGCACACATCCCCTCTATTATCAAGGGATAAGGCTATGGCCAGGAGCAATGATAATATCATCTAGCTCTCCCATCTGAAATCGGAACGATAACTCGGCGAGGAGATACGGGCATCCTGCAAAGACAGCCTCGCTTTCTCATGGATCAGGGCCTTAAAACGTTTTATAACACGAGCGCATCGCACCAAGGACACACGTAACACACGTTGCAGTCGTGAAACAGAAGGTACATCTGGCCACGTGTTATTGGACAGCCTCTGTGTGGTGGTTCACACTATATAAACGCTCCCTCCCACCCGTCATCCGCCTCATCGCTTAACCTCCCTGTCGCCTCCATGCCTGCGACCCCTTACTAAACTTCAACTATCAAGCTTAATTGCTTTGAAGTGAAGTTTTACAGCATTTAGACACACGTCCGACTGGCAGAACGCTGAAAAAAAAAAAAAAAAAAAAGAAACAGTAACATCAGCATCTTGAACACCGCCTCCCTTTTTTTTTTCCTCTCATCATCTTTAGGGATCATTGTCCAATCATGCTTACACCAGGCAGTTACTGTAACTGAGAATGTGTTCTTAATTGGTCTGCCTGGTTACATAAAGGTAACTTTTAAGACAGCCCCCCCCCCATCCCCCCCACGCCTTACTGAACTCTTGTTTACAGTTCTGCGCCACTCTGCTCTCAAGCAAATTCTCACTGAGTAACATTTCAAAGAGGCATCAGCCTAATTGCTTGCTAATGAGAAGTTTTGAGTAGGCAGTTGCAGGCGTGCACACACACGCACACACAACACACATACACATGCACGCACGCTGCTGCTTGTGGTTGCTGTAGAGTGGAATATATTTGCGTGTCCTCATTCAAACCCGGGACGAGATGAAGGCGAGAGGAGATTGTGTTGTGCAGGCGTGATTCGGTCCGGTCCTTGATGGGGTGCGTGGTCTCAACCAGAAATAGACGTTAGCACTGGAGATAATTGGATATCAGACTGGGCCTTTCATGCCTGTTGTGGTGTTTGAGTGTGTGTCCCTGTGTGTGTTCTGCTGCGTGAGTGCATATGAATGGATGTTAGTATGTACCACCCTGTAGGTGTGCCTGTATTTTGTGTGTGTTTGTGTGTGTGTGACTTTTATGTGTTTCTGTGCTGCGGATGAGGTCACACCGAGGACAGGAGCAGTTGGATGCTTTTTTTTTTTTTTTAATTTTAAACTTTTTATTTATTTATTTTTCAGTTATTATTACACTGAACAACATCCACGGCAAAGTGGCATTTATGACAGAAATAGAAATAAATAAAATGATATAAGAGAAAAAAAAAAAAAAAAAAAAGGGGGGGGGGAGAAGACACCACTCTCTCTATACAACATTTGATCCATTGTTTCAGATCAGCTTCTTGTATGTAGTCCATTTGCCCCAGCGTTGTTCATGGGTCCCTGCTTTGGTCCTTAGATAGTGAGTCAGTTTTAGTTGAATGCTTTTTGAAGAACATGAAAGACTTCCAGTTCACTCTGCAGCAATCTGTAATCCAGGACTCTCAACACCAATTGTCACCCCACCACACTTTCCTGCTGTTCCTCTTCTCCAATCATGGCTTCCCCCTTTTTTTTTTCCATTATGCCAATGCGGCACATTGCACTTCAAAGCCAAAATTTATTTCAGTGTACGCTAAAATGACTTGTCCTCATACTCTGAAACATTTAAAATAATGAAAAGTTAAAAGCGATATTTTTCCACCATTTTTCACATGCCTCCATTGCTGTTGAAATGAGGTAAAGTCCCATGAGACGTTTTTTGGGAGATGAGAGAAGGAAGGAGTTGAAATCGTGACGCTTTAGTTGGCAAGGCATCCACACACATGCATCCACACAAGGAAGGAGTGCTGCTACGATAGTCAACCTCATTTTCACACTCTCTCTGTCTTCTCTCGCTTACTCTCTTGCTTTCCTCCCCCATCCCCCTCCCACCCCCGGTCTATGTCTCTCCATTGTCACAGAGGTAGTACTTCAGGAACCTCTGGTTTCATTATGTATAGCACAGGCGTCAATTAAACATTTTCTAGGAGAAACTTCTGGATGGCAACCAGATATTAGATTTATTGTCTTCATCAAGGTGTATTTTAGGAAATAAACAGAGGCCTTCATAGAGGCTCTCAACCTATAAACCTGTGGAAAAATGATAATAAAATATTTTTTATTTGGCATCATTTTTTAGACCACACTCAATTCCACTGCCCTTAATCACTTAGTCTGAAAGAGTCATATGCACACACACATGCACACACACACACACACACACACACACACACACACACACACACCCATCACACATACATACAGATCCAGACAAGGATTTAATTTATGCCGGGGGTGTTGGAAGTGGCCAAAACAGACACATCATTTTTTCGATTTTTTTTTTTATTCATTCTTTTCCAAAAGTAAATCCATGTGTGCACGTGTGTCCATGGAAGGCCTTTACTTGTCATGGTAATCCGAATATGCCACGATCACACACACACACACACACACACACACACACACACAAGACATTGAGGCCCTTTAGTTTCTAGCTGTGCTTCTATATATGGCGCTGCTGTCAGCCAAGCCTACCTCCCGATAGATTTTCAAGCAGCTTATGAAAAGCAAAGATAATCAAAGTGAAAATGATTTAAGTTATGCTTTGTGCCGTCATGTCCGGATTGTGTTTCTATAGGACGTTGTTAATATTTGATGCTGGTGTTAAAAGTTCTGGTGAGATTGAGAGTCAGCATTCTGGCTATTGCTGATTTAAGCCTTTCACAGTTGAAGACGCAAGCTTTAGCAATAATAATATTAATAATTAATATATAATATAACATATAATATTTATTCATAGTGGGAAGACATGTAATATGTTGTGCCAGTGCCCTAGAAAAGCTTGTGCTCCACCAAATATATCTTGGCAGTTGCACCTTCGCTGCTTTTTACTGCACTTTCAGGTAGAGTAGAAACAAAAATGGTTAAAAATGAACACGAATGTTACACGAAAAAACACTGCAAAGGGAACAGAAAAGGAAATAAATTACTAACGTGATGTAAAATTTGATATGAATTTGGTATGAAGACGTCTCACAAAAAAACTCAAATGAAACTAACAAACAAAACAACAAATATAACAACAGCAAAAACAAGATGCAAGGTGCGGACATTTGGCTGTGACACTCAAGCTTCTGGGAAAACGTAAAAATTAAAAAAGATTGTGCTTTCCCAACTTTAGACCCACTTTTCTTCCACATGTACGGACAAACTTGGACTTTTCCATCATGTGGTGCGATCCTTAAGATGCCACCATCAACACTGACTTTGTTGTGTAAAACTTACCCGTTTCCCTGTTTGTCTCCATTGCAGAGGGAGAGACTGCGGAACATCGAGAGGATCTGCAACCTGCTGAGGAAGGTAAGCAGCAAATCATTTAGAACTCCACTGATCATTTATGAGTCTCCATTTTTCCATTCCATTCTAAATGACCTTGTCTTCCATGTGTAGTAAATGGTCCATGACCTTGGGACCAAACATTTGAAAAAACATCATGGGTGTTACTGGGAAAAGAAAACAGTTTTTCTCAATTCCTGAACAGTTGCAAGGTCTCTGCTGGGCACTGACAGTTTGTGACTTCCATATTATTGTTTATTTGGAGTTCATAGGCCAGGCTGGTGTAGCGTGTGTTATTGTTTCTGTAGTGTTCCCTTCGTCAGTCGTCTGGCTTCATGTGGGAATGAGATGAGAGGAGAGGCAGAGATTGAGAGGTGCTGTGCCCTGCAGAGCCATGCTGTTTGTTTTTGCTTGGCACTCTGTGAATGTGTGTGTGTGTGTGTGTGTGTGTGTGTGTGTGTGTGTGTGTGTGTGTGTGTCCAGTTTGCCTTGAGGACACAGAATGAGGATGAGACAAGGCCTCCTCCCAGCTTCAATGTGACATCTGTTTCACTCTCTACCTCTCGAAAGCTCACACTGTGTGTGTGTGTGTGTGTGTGTGTGTGTGTGTGTGTGTGTGTGTGTGTTTGCTGGGGGTTGGTAGGTTAAAAAGCTGATCTTCGTTATCAGTGTTGTCAACTCTAGGCCCCGGGGCCTCCATAGGCCCCTGGGGAGGACACTCTTCCTGCACATGCAGAGACAGATACACACATGCATGAACACACACACACATAAACTGACATATGTGCACATACATACACACACACACACACACACACACACACACATCCACACTCACTGTCCTTGCAGCTGTGACCGACTGTGCAATGGGGAGTGGATTGTTAGAAATGGAACTACAGTCTTACTATACAGTGGCTTAAAGGGGAATACCACTCAATTTAAGAATTAATGCTTTATATCCCTATGTACATGATGTCAGACTCAAACCTGTGATGCAATCAAGATGTGCAGAAACCCCACAGGCAATAAATGAGAGATGGATTTTATTGACTCACATTCATTACCGGTTATGAACCATGAAATGCACCCTTATCCCCCAGACACCCCAATTTTCTATCTTTCATTCACATTCTCACTGGAGCAGAACATGACACCACAGGTTCAAGTCTTAGTTAGTTTGGTTACGCTGGGCACAAGGCGGCCTAGTGGTTAGAGAGACCATCCTTCACCTGGAGGACCCCCAGGTTGAAGCCTCCTTGTCATCAAGCATCCTTGAGCCTTGAGCAAGACATTGAATCCCTACCAGCTCCAGAGATGCTGGCTTGCAGCTGAAGCTCTGCTCTGGTGTAAAGTGTAAAATACAATTTCCCTGCAGGTATCAATAAAGTATTTCATTCACATGGCTCTTGATCTGATATTGTTATGGAAATCTTCCAATCCTAATGACCTATTTATCATCCTACTATCTGATGTATCGGGATCAGGGAATAATGGTTGTTCGAACCAAATCAAGGAAAATGCTTCTGAATACATGAACACTGATAGGAATCCATTTGTTTCATGCATATTCTGAAACACGCTGCACAGTCGAATCAGCAGTTGAAAAGGCCTCTGATTGGATTCACTAAAAAGCAAATTAATGGACTATATTTCCACACCGCTGCATACTGAGTTTATTATGCCTGTCACTTTGGATGGCCGAGGTCCTGATGCAGGAGGATCTGTTGTATTGTGAGTTGTCTTTCCTCTCCCAAACTATTCAGCTCGCTCCAGCTGGCAAATTCAGAGGACGGTGGTCCTGAGTGATTTGGTTAAATGCTTTGGCTGCGTTTCAGTATGTACCTATTGATAGTTTACTATACACACACACACACACACACACAAACACACAGACAAGCATACAGATAGATGCCATTTTTGTTCTCAATGGAGTGTGTTGAGGTTTGGACGGCTGCAAGCCCATGCAGATGACAGTAGCTTGAGGGCATGTACGGTACTATGTTTTTTACTCTGTGTGTGTGTGTGTGTGTGTGTGTGTGTGTGTGTGGCTTGAAGCAATGAGCTGGCGCGTTGTCACAGCAACTGAGCAAACCTCTGAGTGTACTCATTAGTCCTCTTCCCTCCTTTATTTTTTATTCTTGTCTCAGTGTAATTTTCTCTGTGGCTCTCTCTCTCTCTCTCTCTCTCTTTTGCTCCCTCCCTCTCTCTCTCTTTTCCTCCCTCCCTCTCTCTCTCTCGACACCTTAGTAAGTGTAGTAAGGAGTGGGTGAACTAGGGTGAGATGTTTTTCTGTTTTTATCATTTGTGTGATAATGTAATAACTTGTCAGAATGTAATACGATCTTCCTCTAAATGGATTGAAAAGGCAATAAAACCTTGTATGTATTACATTGCTATAATATTATAACATCACGTCACTTTTAATGGATGATGTCATAGTAATAATAACCGATTAAATGATTAAAGTCACGCTGTCTTCAAAACTCACCTCGTCAGGCGCATCATGGAGGATCATGGAGACCTCTTGTATCATTTGTCTCCCTTCTCTCCCCTCTCTCTCTTTCTCTCCCCATCTCCATTTTCTCTCACTATCTCACCTCTGGGTTTTGTTTTTTTTGCATTTTGCTCACTTTGCTTCTCAGAGACTGTCCCTGTTTCTCTCACCACCTTTCTCTCTCCCTCCACTCCCATCTCTCTTTCTTGTTCTGTCTTTTTCTTTTCCCTCTCTCTCCTTTCTACCTCTTTCATTTCCCCTCCTCTGACCTCCTCTCTCTCTCTCTCTCTCTCTCTCCACTCTCTTCATAATGGGAAGAAATGGGCCAGAGACTGAGTGGTGCTGAGCTGTGCTCTCTGTGTCTGCTTGGCACTCATTGTGTGTGTGTGTTTGTGTGTATGTGCGAGTGCCTATGTGTGTGTTTGTATTAATGTATCTGTATCTGTATCATGACTATGCGTTGGTGTGTGTGTGTGTGTGTGTGTGTGTGTGTTTGTGTGTGTGTGTGTGTGTGTGTGTGGTGATTCTACAGATCCGAGCTTCCAAACTGGACCTTTTAATTTTAAGACTCTTTCTTTCAATGGTTCCCATGGTAACACCTCACCTTGCCTGGAGAGGTGCCATTCACATAATATAGATGCACAAAACACAAAACCATCGCGGTACTTGCTAACTTGCTAGCATTGCTACAGTCTGCTGCATGTAAACATCTATTTTGAGCTTCTATGATGCTATGTAGCTTCATTGTCTGTCACCACTTTCAGCAGGCTGTAACATGGTAAGAATTGCTGACGTTGCAATGGCGAAGTGTCAGAGCTAGCCAGTCCTCTGTACCCTGCAAGAACATGGATGAGTTTATCTATGAAATGGTTTCCGTTTCCGTTAATAGATCCACCAAGATGTGTGTTCTTACTGGCATCTCCTGTAATCAATGCCAGAGGCAACTGACCATCAGAATCAATAAATCAATGAACCTGAAAATATGGCTATAACTGCCAAAATGTAATAGCATATGGGCGAGAGTGACTTGAAAGATGCTGATAAGAATCAGAATCACTTTATCTGCCAAGTACAATAAATGTGACGTTGGATTAGATGAAACTTTATGCATCCCCGTTGGGAAATTCAGTCGTTGCAGCTGCAGAGAATCTTTGTCATGCTAATACAGAACGCTTATTGCCTTGAAACAATTCTCGTTGTGATGGTTACACCATTATGTGACGCTAAAACTCTCCACTGAAACCCAGACTAATGAAATTCTTTCAGCGGGGTTAGCAGTCTCTTAAGGCAGGGTGACAAACCTTATCTGGTCAATGGTAGAGGGAACTCTGGGTTAGACAGTAGACGATATATATCAGCTGATACCTGTAGCGATCAGGTACTTCTGATGCTAACAGTTAGCTCATGTAGACAAACATAAATAATATAAAAACATAATTTAAAGGTTTAATAATTAAATGTATCATCTACGATTTCTACACATGGGATGATGCACTGACAACTCTTGACATCTGTTTTCAACAGATGCCCGATTCCATATGTGGACATCGATGTACTTTTATCACAGTCGTGACAGATGGATGTTGCAAATGTGGCCAACATTTCAGTCAGAAAGAGTCAGAGTTTGGAAATGGTTATACAGTTGTATTTGGCGGTACAGGCTCTGCTCCCTGTATAGGATATGTAACACCATTTCAAATATTGCCAGATTGTGAACAGCTTCTGTCATTAAAGCCCTGAATATAACCATCTAAATATTTGTCCATATCATTTTGCTATTGGCACAAAGATTCTTGAAGCATTCAAAGCACAGATCTGTTTTACTTTAGTGCTTACAAGCAATGCCATTGTAAGGGAACCTTTTGCAGCTGAAAAAAATACATGAAAAAGTCATTTTTAGCTTGAAAAGATGTTTTCAACCCATTTGATCAAAACATTAACAAAGCCAGTAGTGGGTCGACAGTATTTCTACAGAGGGAGCTATACTGCAATTACAGATTGGGGCTTTAATTCTGGCAGGATGGACTGGCCAGACTGGCCCTGCTTTATCTGTTTGATTATAAGTCATTATAGTGTGTATGAAGTTGTTCAGCCTCCAAGTCTAATCATCATCGTGTCTTTAGTAACGCTCAAGCTTCTTGTTATCACATAGTAATGAGAGGATAGTGAAATTCAGTGCCGGATGTCATGAGCGATGTTTAGGTCTTACAGTGTCGATGCTTTATGTGTGTGTGTGTGTGTGTATCTGCGATAGTGACTGGATGTGATAGGAGGACACGATGCAAAGCGAGTGATTAATGGCTGTCAAGACTGTGATCTGAGTCCTCAGAGCTCTCGGTCTGAAACTCTGTTAAAGCCTCCCATTGTTTAACAGCGTTGGTTCGGTAGTTATGGCAAGAGCTGTGCTTGCAAACGATATTTAATTTGCATGAAATACAAAGGCTTTAAACTTTACTTGTATTCTTTTTTTCCAGGGCTGCAGTGCACTGCAGTACTTCATAGAATATAATTGGATACTCCCAGCCAACCCCTGGCTCGAGTGTGAGCCTGGCATAAGCTGTCAAATGGAGATGTGGAGAAGTCAAAAGGATCCAAACGTGTTAGAATTGAGTAGGCGCAGTTGACAATGTTGAACACACTCACGCTCATACACTCACACACACAAACGAATGCATGCATCATACAGTATACGCAGACACGGAGACACACGTGAGCACACACATCAGAGATATGACAGTCTGACAGAAAAAACAACAAATGCAGTCAAATCTTATGGCAGTGATAAAGAGTGTGTGTGTGTGTGTGTGTGTGTGTGTGTGTGTGTGTGTGTGTGTGTCTGTGATTTCTTCCATGCAATCCCTCATCCAGGTGTGGCGTGAAATTGCCAACGTCTCCAGCAGCCAGAATAATCAGGGCTTAGTATGCAAACAGCGCTGCTGCCTTGATCCCACACACTGTTACCAGCAGAGAGGTGGAGAGACAGGTAGGGAGAGGGGGGAGGAGGAAAGGGGTAGCAGGAGAGAAAGGGGGATAATTCAGGAGAGGGATAGAGGGAGGGAGAGAGAGAGGATGGAGAGCAGACCAGCAATTGCCAGAACGGGGAAACAGAATGGGGCATGGCTGTTTTTAGTGGTTATATATACTAGCAAAGGATGGTATGGTATACTATGCATATATTGTCCATCTAGCTAGCTATTCCTGCTCCATTCAGAATTTAAAAAAAAAAATTCAAATTGTTCAGAAAGGTTTTACTCTCTTCTCAGCTGTCGGAGCGTACAAAAGTCTGGGAACCTGTTTGGTTTGTGTTACAATATACACACGTTGTTCTGCTGTAAACTAAATCAAACTAAACTACTCGTTAGTTACAGGGTAGTCATCATAGGGAGCACTGTGGTACTCTGGTATTCAACCTCTGCTGGCCAGCCTACATGCTGGAAATGAAGTTAGATTCACGCCCCGGGCAAAAACAGCACTCGATTGCATTCTGAATACCTCAGGAGGATCAGTTGTTTAATCGTTTGGCCAGCATGAGATCAAACTGAAACCCTTTAAACTGTGGCCTCCTCATTGCCATGAATGTAATGCAGTCAGAAAGCTGTGGATGGTAGATTTCTGGATGGTATACAACTGTGAAAGTGAGAACCTGGGCACTATCTTTAGTGGAAACTCCAAATGGGGACACATAGATGCTACAGAATTAGAAGCCAGATGAGTGAAAGGAAAAAGTAAAGGGATCACAGCCATTTTGGAATAGAACAATAATAATATGTAACATTTGGCGTGATATCATTTTCATATTTTGGCACTGACTTGATAGCTGCTTGATAACAATTCATCATGTTTTATTGAAAGATGGATATTGTGGCAAGAGTTGAATATAAGGAAAATACTTTTTTTTGAATCTTTTAATTTTTGGAGAAGACGAAGGTTTAATGTAAACTGAGCAAACAATTTAAAATATACCAACATGAACCCTGAAAGATAAAGTGCTGGATCTCAATGCAGCTATCAGTCACATGTGGACTGTAAATGTTGACCACGTATGACTTCACATCCTCAACATTGTCACATCCATTTCAGATGTCATATGTGCTCAGTTGATGCTGTTTCCTTTCATGCTGGCGCGTTAACAAACGTGCGCGCATATTGCATCACATTGTGATGTCATAATGTGATGCCATCTTATCGAACACCACTGATGAATCAAATACAAGACAGATAGCTTCTACGCGATAAACTATGACTAGGAAACTATGAGACCCTTGAAATATATTTGACAAGATGTGTTGGACACCTACCCTGACCTGTTCCTCGGGCTCAACTCCTCGTTTCTCCTCATCACACTTTCCTTCCTCTCCTCTCTGAATTGCTTAAAGTCAATGTCACTGTCAGTCCTGCTGGAGAAGGAGGAGGCGGGGCTGGGGGGGCTCCACCAGGAGGGAGCCCACATTTTATTGTGTAGAAGTTAAATCAGAACCACCACAGTTCACCACAATTTAAAATACAACAGCTGTAGATGTGCTTCCTTCCTTCCTTCCTTCCTTCCTTTCCTTTACCTCACTATCAGTGTCAAAGCTAGTTATAGATTCCACTCCCAGCCAATCAGAGCGAAGGATGCAGAGGAGTTGTGTGTGTGTGTGTGTGTGTGTGTATGTGTGTACGTGTGAGGGAGGCGGGGGTCCCCAGTGGTTGCCATGACGCTGGCTGTGCTTCTTCAAAGGAGGAGCAGTACTTTTGAAGTTTCAGTACACAGGTTCTCCTCCCTTCCTTCCCACCTTCCCCTCATCTCTCTCTCTCTCTCTCTCTCTCTCTCTCTCTCTCTCTCTCTCTCTCTCTTTTCTATCCTCTCTTCACCCATTTGCTCTGTCCGTCATGCAGGTCACATCCAACTCTCTCACTCTCTCTCTCTCTCTCTCTCTCCTCTCTTTTGTTCTCGTTTTCTCTCTCTCTCTGTCACACACACACACTCACTCACACACACAAACAAACATACATACAGAAAACAACAGCTGGGCATGCTGGTGATGTACTTTATGTGAAGTGTATCGTCTGATGTGGGCCACTGAGGACCTGTCTGCATGGTTTGATAAAACTCTGTGAAGCTTGCCAAGGTACAGGACACACAAAGTACAGCTGATGTCTCTTGTGTGTGTGTGTGTGTGTGTGTGTGTGCGTGTGTGTGTGCGTGTGTGTGTGTGTGTGTGTGTGTGTGTGTGTGTTCGCATCTTGCTTACATGCATATGTTCTGTTAAAGGATGGACTACTATTCAAGGTAGATAGAGACACAGCAGAGGAAGAGAGGGACACATTGTGACTGGAAAACCCTTTCAGTGGTGCAGAGTGATCAGTGAACCTCAGTGAGGACATCGGTGGATATTGTGAATGTTAAATCAGTGTTCATCTCAGTGGCATAGACTCAATTCAGTGGTCCTCAAAGTGGGTCCTTCGGGGGTCCTTGAGGGAGTTCCAGGGGGTCCCCAGCAAAATATGATTTAATTCACTAGAAATGATCTGAACTGTCCCAGAGAATATATAAGAATGACTATTGTAATCATAGGTTTCACTCTCACCTCTACTGTCTCCCCATGTTAGACAACTCGACAACTCAATAGTAAATCAACAACATGGGGGTCCCTGGGAGAAATCAAATGGGGGGTCTGTATCTATTTGAGTGTTAAATTAAAATGTGACTTCCTGTTGATGAAGTGAACATGTGCCTGATGGAGTGTCCCCGTGCTGCCGCTTACCTGATGATTTCCTTCTGATAGAGCACATCTGGGGCATGTGTTGCGTGATGAAGCAGCCCGGTTATTGTCATAGCATTAGGCTCTATAATTAGATCATAACCTATTGTGATTGTGCGGCTGCCGCTCTCCGTCCTGCCCCTCTGCCAGGCTGGCTGGCTGATGTGAGGCAGAAACAGGGCAAGGCGTATCTAATTGAGTCTTTTCCCTGCACATCCAATTTGTGACATGAAGCTTTGCATGCAACTAGTTAGCATCTTTATCTCCGTTCTCGATGTCACATCTGTCCCTCACTGTTACTCTTCTCTCTCTTTTCTCTTTTTCTCTCTCTTCTCTCTTCTGTTTTTGACTATGTGTCTCTCTCCCTGTATGTCTGTCTGTCTCTCACCCTAGAGAGATACTGCATATAGTGCCACAATTTCATTTTACTACCATAGCAAATGCTCTACCCTTAGGCAATGTGTGTGTGTGTGTGTGTGTGTGTGTGTGTGTGTGTGTGTGTGTGTTTGACTGTGTGACTGCAAATTCTCATCTGCTGTGTGCTTCCTGACTGTCCAAATCCAACAAAGTTCTACCTCTGAGAAGCAGAGAGACAACCATTGCTATACAGGGAGATAAGTGTGTGTGTGTGTGTGTGTGTGTGTGTGGTGGGCAAGCAAAATGAGACTTTCCCCACAGGGATAAATGAATTAAATTATCATATCATCATATAATGTGATTGAAATACAATGTATAATTGATTCGCTCCAGAAACTGTTTTACACTCATGTTATGAAATGTGTTATGAATGTTAGAAAGTTGCCTCACAACTCATCTTCCAATTTTGGACTACGCTGTTTATCAAAATACATCCAAAAATAATCCTCTTCCTCTTAATGCCGTTTACAATAGCCTCTGTAGATTTATTTTGGGATGCCCTCTTCTCACCCATCGTCTAATGTATGATGCACTCCATTGGCTGCAAGTCATCTTCAAATGTGTCCATCTTAATTATCCCAATTACCTAAAACACTTTTGTGCCCAATACCTCAAATTACTCTCTGAGGCTGCTCAGCTCTTTTCCTCTGAAAGGAGCTGTTCTGTTAAAGGCTCCCTCTGATTGGAGTAATTTACCTGCACACATCCGATCGCTAATGTCATTTGGCCTATTTAAGAATGCATTGTCCTCTCACCTGAAAACAACAGATTATTACCCTATTGATGATCCATTTATCCATATATATATATATATATATAGGCCATGTCATAAAAAACACTCACAACTTACTTTCATACTCTCACTGAACATAGTGTTTGCTAAAGAGTTAGCACAAAGCACCGGAGCAAATGTTTTTCCAGCGAGACGGGGATCATTTTGCTATCTATGTTCGCTTCACTTAATGGGTAAGTGTGTGTATGTGACCAACCAGCCAAAAACTTGCATGTGCATTTCTACAAGAAATATTTCTCTGCAGCAGCCATTGCTAGGAGGTTCCCCATCCTGCATCCCGCGAGCGTCTCCAATGGCTACCGATGTACGTTTTTTTCCAACTCGGACAGGGTATAATCAAATGGCATGGCAAGGCCTGCCACGGTTGGCAAAGATGAGGGGATGAGGAGGAGAGAGCGGGACAGAAGGACTCATTAGCCTGTCACAAAGTCTGTGAAACCATGAGCTGAGAGGCTGGACGGAGGGAGGAAGAGGAGGCAGTGAAGGAGCGAGACAGAGAGAGAGAGAGAGAGCAGACAGGGAAGAGAAAGAGAGCATATAGCTGCACTTGCACACAGTCTTTTGTACCTTATGGCACTAACGCTGCCAAGGTTGAGGGTTCGATTCCCACCAGGGCAACCCATACTAAACATGCATACACTTGTGGAATTGTAACCCGCATTGGATGCACCTGATGAGCTTAATGCAACCATCCTAACCTTGTTGGTATAAAAACCCCACCATGTCATCACATACAATGCGATACAATACGTTTCTCCCATGTGTCTCAACACAGTTAGAAGAAACCTGTCAGTATTGGAGATGTGTGAGGCGTGTGTGTAGGGCAGCGATGTCTAATGACTGTCCTACCTGGTGACACTCAACGGGACACCCTTTCATGACTGAAAGGGTTGAAGCGTTTCTTTGCAAAATAAAACATCCAACATTTGAAGAAAAGTGACACCCACCCTGAAGAAATGATTGCTGACAAGAAAGTAAAACTTATTACGGAAAAACCTTTAAGGTAGTAGTTATTTTAGGACTTTTGCCAAGAAATCCTCCAATCGTCATTTTTGAGCTGGAATCTTAAAATGCTGTACAGTGTTTTGGAATAAATCTCTTTATTTATCCGGAAGGAGTTTGTCCCAGTGACCATAGTTTCTATCCCAGCTGAAGGCAATATTGCTAATCTCGGTAGCCTCAAAATTTCGCCCATGCGCGTCATGGCTTTTAGACTGTACCGTGGCCTGGGGCTGCTGTCATCATCAACTCCTGCTGAACGAGAATTTCATCAACTCAATTGCAAAAAGAAGAGCCTTCCAATTTCATGCCTATCATGCCTGCCCTCTGGGTGAGTTCAGTAAGAGGACCCTTTGATGTGGCAGCGCAAGAGAAACTGGTCTTTCAGATGCTCTGCAATGAATGAAAGCATGTCAAATATCTGCTGCTGTCAGACGAAAACCTAGTATCATGAAAACGTCACTTTGTCAGTAATTAAGTTTCATAAAGTCCAGGGTCATACGATTGTCTGACCCCCATACAGGACCTTGTAACTTCTATTCAAGAAGTTAAGTTATGAGGTTTTCACTTGACAACAGCCGTGTGGGGCCAGGGGAAGTTAAATTGTTAAATTTGTTAAATTTGTTAAATTTGTTAAATTTGTTAAATTTGTGCTCTGTGCCCTTTTGGCGAAAGAGTGTCTCAAATCTGTTTGAATTTGGATGATGTTAGGAATCTAAATGGATGTGTGTGAAAGCGTGGGAAGTATTGTTAGGTATGTAGTATGTTCCCTACCTGACTGAGCCCTTCACGTTAAGCCTTTGTGTTTTCATTCAAATTCTGTTTGGGCAACTAAACGAACGGTGTTGGTCCCTGCGCCACGGCATCTCAAAGGAATACCGATCTTTTAAAGGGGCGTCAAATATGTATAATTATTTTTTTGCTGCGCTTAATTACAGTTGCCTTTTTCTGAAGGGTGGGCTGAGACTGTAATTGGCGAGTAGGTCTTTTTTTGATCTCAGGCAGTGGAGGAAAAAGTGCTGCAGCTGAAATGAGCGTTCCAGCTACATCCAGTTTAAGAGCGGATGCCAATGAACTAGGCGGAGAAGAGTGAGGTGAACTGTACAAGGGAAACTGGAGAGAAGGATAGGGTCAAATGTTTACTTGGCTGCCTAGGTGCTTAGTGCATATAACTATAAATTATATATAGACACATTTGATCTTGTTTGTTTGTGTTATACAATTCCTTGTGACTTGCAATGGCTGAGAGCAAAACGTGATTTTTCCTCTCGGGGATTGAACCAAAGCAGCAGTTCAGCAAGTATGCAGTAGACAGTGGGACTAGCTACATCTGTACCGTACAATTCTAAATAAGTTATGTTAAATATGTCTATAATATGTGGATTTGATTCTTGGATTCTTTAGGGATTCTTTAGGGTCCTCACGTTTCATTTTGTCAGTTAAATAATCAAAATCAGGCAGTAGCCCATAATTCACTGCCGCGCCACCATCTTGGACCATGCCAGCTGAGTTGGGGCTGACTGTTACCGTGTACAGTAGCGATCCCGGAAGGGCACATAACCTGCTCCGCCAACCAGGATATACCTTTTGCCGCAGTGGTAGCGCTGTTGTCCTGGGGTCACACCTGGTCCACGCTGGGTGCTACATTGGTGTCAGAAGTCAGATGGTGTGGTGTGTCATAGGGATGTGGGGGATATGCTCTCTCGTTCAGTAGCGATAGTGTAGTGTCCTCTGTTTACTCCAACAAATGTGATAACCCTGTTGGCACAGAGGTAGCACTGTTGCTTGTGGGTAGTCCAGAGGTTATGCCTGGTGTCCTTCGGAAACTACAGTGCATTACTTCTGATAGGCGAAGCTGAATATACATCCTCTTGACCTTTATACCCACACTACTAATGTGGCAGGAACACATCTTCAGCGAAAGCTAAAGTCTAAGTATCAAGGTTCAGCAGAAGGTTGAATCTGAGTATCACAGCTCATAGCCACCCTCTCCTGTCGGGATGCTAAGTGGTGCTAATTTGCTACTGGTCTGCAAGCTGCACAACCAGGTCGGTGACAAACCACGAGTCAACATGAACGGGGTGAGATGAAGAGTGGAGAAGTGGGCAGTGAGGTTGGTTTGCTTGCTCAGATGCATGCAGAACAGTTACATTATCTCTCTCTCTCTCTCATTCCCTCTCTGTTTATTTATTTCCCTCATTATTTCCCAGTGTTGCTCAGTGACCTGGCGTGTTTACCTCATGTCCCTTAGGGAGGCTGCCTGAAAAGTTACATTTGAAAAGCTCTCCAGCCTCTTTTCAACTGTGAGCGAGCGCATTCCATGGCGGGAGGCCTTACTAATTGGACCTAGAGAGGTTGAGGCCGAGTCAAGACGGCCCTGTCAAGTTCCACTTCGGCTCTGAATGGAGCGTGGGCCGGAGCTCTCATTTACAATATTGGATGGTGATTTGCAGTAAGAGGTCTGTGAGCTGCCTCAGCCCACAGTTAATGAGAGGAAAAAGAGCATGTGAAACTGAATGAGCAGGAGAAAGGAGACAGTGAAGGTGGAGAAAATACAGGTTTCTTTATTAGAAGGAGGGGAGAGACAAAAGATGAAACAGAAGGTGGTTGTTATCATTGGGTTATGGAAATGTAGCCTGAATCTAGTTATTGTAACATTTCACACAGGCATGCGGTGACGCTTGAAAGTTTGTGAACCCCATGTGAGGTTATAACAATTTAGAATTTGAACCATGCAATCCTTATTTAATCAAATCAATCATTATCCTTTTCCTAACAGAAATAAGGAATATATATTTACCAATTTCATATATTTTTTTTAGAGGAAATTGTGCATGTAGTAAAACGAAGGAGGAACAGGGAATTGGTGCAGAAATAAATCTCCTCTTGCATTATTATCAATTAGGTAAGTAGAATCAGCAGGGCAAATCATTGGGTATGAAGTTCAGTCCACTGTGAGACACCAATAGTATATAAATAAATTGAGAGCATTTAACACGACAGTTCACATCCTTCTAAAATATCACCAAGAGCCCAAGAAAAATGTTACAACTAGTAGAAAAAACAACCCAAGAACAACATCCACAGATCTACAAGCCTCCATTGCTGCATCTGAGGTCGTTGTGCATCCGTCAACAATAAGAAGAACACTGAACAGAAATGGCATTCATGCAGTTGAAGCCAGGAAGAACCTCTACTGTCCGTCTTTAGTTTACCACCTGGACAAACCTGAAGATTTCTGGAGGCTGTTCTCTGGACAGATGAGGCTAAAAAACCCAGAACTGCCCACCACCAAAATAAGCTTATCCTTATGGTCAAAGCATAGTGGTGGTCCTCGTATGGGGGTGTTTTTCTTCCTCTGGACCTCGACAACTCAACATCATCATGGTGTTCTGCTCACATAAGGAACACAATGAAAGTCAACTTGAATGCCTGTCATTTAGTGTTATTTAATGGATGAAGTTCAGTGAGAGGTGCAGTATATTATCGATGTAAAAGAAGAGAAAGTCAGTTCAGGTGAAGATTGCTGCGAGTGTGCGACCCAGTAAATTTCTCTCCATCTCCTTCCTTCAATGTCAACTTTTACAAGTGAGAATAAAACAGATCCCTCTGATCTAATTGTGTCTGGCCTGAATTTTGTGTCTGCATTCAAGATTCAAGGAGTTTAATTGTCACATACACACACGAGGTGTGTAGTGAAATGCAAAGTGGCAATGCTCAGCAGAAATGTGCAAAATAACAGGTTCACACTATTTACAATAGACCAACACAATATTTACAGTGTCACAGTTTTTAAGAGCTCTATATAAAAAAACAACACAATATTTACAATAAGAGCACTTTATAAAAAAATATAGTAAAAAAAGGGAAAATTGTATGTGTAATATAAATTATAAATTATGTGTAGTCTTTACCTAAGTGTGTGTGTGCATAAGAGGGGCAGTGTGTGTGTCTTGGTGGGGGCCCTGGTGAGGTCGGAGTTCACAGTCCTGATGGCCTGAGGAAAGAAACTCCGTCTCAGTCTCTCTGTTTTGGCAGCGTGACTACGGAGGCGCTTGCCTGACCGCAGCAGCTGAAACAGTCCGTTGTTGGGGTGGTGAGGATCCTTCATGATCCTGCAGGCTCTGGTTCTGCACCTCCTGGTGTACAAGTCCTGCAGGGTGGGGAGTGTAGTTCCAATAGTGCGCTCAGCCGAACGCACTACTCTCTGCAGAGCCTTCCTGTCCTGAGCGGAGCTGCTGCCAAACCAGGCAGTGATGCTTCCTGTCAGGATGCTCTCCACAGCTCCAGAGTAGAAGGACTGAAGGATCCTCCGGGAGACTTTGAATTTCCTCAGTTGCCTGAGGTGGTAAAGGCGCTGCCTCGCCTTTCTCACCAGAGTGTCAGTGTGTGTGGACCATGTCAGATCTTCGGTGATGTTGACTCCCAGGTATTTATACCTGCTCACCCTCTCCACAGTAGTCCCATTAATCCCCAGTGGTGAGTACGTCCTCTGTTGTTGTGTCCTCCTAAAGTCCACAATCAGCTCCTTAGTTTTGGTGACATTCAGGAGGAGGCTGTTGTCCTGGCACCAGAGTGACAGATCAGCAACTTCCTCCAGGTAGGCCTTCTCGTCGTTGTTGGAGATCAGGCCCACCACCACTGTGTCATCCGCAAACTTAATGATGGTGTTGGAGCTGAACCTGGCCACACAGTCATGTGTGTACAGGGAGTACAGTAGGGGGCTGAGGACGCAACCCTGGGGGGATCCTGTGTTCAGGGTGAGGGGGTTGGAGGTGTGTCTACCCACCCTGACCACCTGGGGCCTGGCGGTCAGGAAGTCCAGGATCCAGGCACACAGGGGGGTGTTCAGTCCCAGCTCAATCAACTTGCCAGCCAGTCTGGTGGGGACTATGGTATTGAAAGCTGAACTATAGTCAATGAACAGCAGTCTCACATAGCCCCCCTTCCGGCTGTCAAGATGAGAGAGTGTGGTGTGCAGTACCTGGGAGACAGCATCATCCGTGGATCTGTTGGGACGATAAGCAAACTGCAGCGGGTCCATGGAGCAAGGGAGGAAGGCGCAGATGTAGTCCTTAATCAGCCTCTCGAAGCATTTCATGACCACCCATGATGCCCCTGCAGATAACAACTAATAGTCTGATGCCTTTTTTAAAATAAATCAGCAGAAATCTAAACCATTAGGCAATCACATCACTATTCCATTAAAAACTGAACATATACTGTACACGCATATACTTCTGATATACATCTGATGTACTATAATTAAAATTAACCTTTTTGAAAAACATTTTTACCTTTACTCAGCAAATCTGTAGCTTCAGCCAAATCAATTGCTTCAAGTATTGTGCATTTTACATACATTAGGCGTCAAACACCATAGAAACCTACCTGGTCCTCAACCTGCCCAACTGTACCAACGTAATCTGACTGCCTCTGTACAGTATAGGACGATCTACATAGTAATACATGGGTGGTTTTCCAGTGTGTATGTTATGTTATGGCCTTATGTTATGCTCACTTGTGGCCACATAACGAAAGGTTGGAAAGAAAAACAGCCCAAAACTTCCAAAAGAAAAGCGAGGGAGAAAATGCAAATTGGTCCGTTCCTCTGACTGAAAGCAACTAATCACACTGCTGTATGTGCGAGATAAGCTGGACCAATCGACAGAAGCAGAAAGCAGAAAATGGTACTGAAGAAGAGGATTTTTTTTTAGCACTTCTTCATGTACTCGCTACTATATACCCTATGTTTTAGAGTGTTCCTACTGGCTTCTTCAATGGTGAGATAAACTTTCACTGCAGGTAAAGATACCAAGGAAAAGACATATTACACCGCTTCGCACACACTGTTCTATCAGCGTACGGCTGGAGTGGACTGCTCAAACCTTGCCAACACATTCATTTTAAACAGTGATAAAAGGGCTATAAGATGGCTGTGTCCAGTTCTGGAAAATTCATGGATACCTTCTAGCCAATCAGAATGAAGCGTTCACTGAGGCCATGGTAAAACAGGAGCGATATTCTTTTCTGATTCTCAGAGAGATCTCAGTGATACAGGAAGAAAAATGAATGAAGCTTAATGCCCCGATTCTTGGAGAGTTTGAACTGCACATGACTCAAAATAATATAAATAAGGCCTAAGGAGAGAGGTGGAAGGCAGGGTTTTGCTCTGTTGTTCACAAGCAATGTGAACATAATGTTACATCCTCAAAATCAAAATACTTTTTACTACCCCTCCTCTCCTCACGCCCTGCAGTAGCAGTGAGGTCCACAATGCTATAGCAAGCTATTGCAAAGAGTAGTGGGGATAGGGGACACCCTGGACGAGTTTAACAAATATGACATTATGGAGTTAGTGCAGACCGAAGCTCAAGGTAATAGATGAGGCAGATCCATGCTATAAATTCTTGACTGGAACTAGTTGCTTCCATGGGAGTCTATAATATTAAGAGGTTAATTGAAAATGAATGGAAATCTTTTATGAAGCCAGTTTGGTCATCGGAAATGATATCTGGTAGGATTGATTCGAAACAGAGCGACAACACATTTGCAATTATCTTGATATCAACGTTGAGAAATGAGACAGGACGAAATGATCCACAGTTGGTAGGGTGCTGGAGGTAACAGTCCGTTGTCGAATGCATCTGGAAACATCTTAAGTAAGAGAGGAGAGAGCTGGTCACTAAACGTCTAATAGAAATTGTTAGAATAACCATCTGGACCCGGCATCTTTCCACTTTGCATTGACTTTATAGCTGTGGCAATTTCTGCCAGATCTATTGACCTATCCAATTGTTGGAATATCTAAATTGTCTAAAAAAAATGTTTCAGGTATATATAAAGTGGAGAAAGTGTTGTTGTTGTTAATCTCCCTTGGATCTGACACAGCGTTGTTAGGGAGGTCTTACACTTGAGCCAAGATGCAGATTGGTGATTTAACGGATGGGCTAGAAGTCTGCTCCCCTGTTCTCCATACTCATAATAATAACCATGAGAGTGGAGTACTGAGCGCTCTGCTCTGTTTGTGGATAGCAAATTGAATTGGGATTGTAAATCTAATCATTTCATAAACAGCTCTGTTGTAGGATTTGTGGAATACTGGCAGTCTATGTTTAGTATCGGCTCTGTTGAAGTTGTTTTCGGAGGAGGATAAGTATGAGGTGATTTGGCCCCTTAGGAACGCCTTAAGACAGGACATTTTTTCAGGAAAGGTTTACTGTTGCAGAATAGCAACCTACAGTAAAAGTCAGTTTCAGCAGCTTTTCTCTTTTTGCGGTCATATACACAGTAAGAGGAATAAAAGTACTGTGAACCTCAGTTGGTCTTTTTTGCTGTTGACACTAGTCAGTAAAGACCCGGGGTGAAAAAGCTCACGGTCAGACTTGTCATGGTTAGATTCATCTTTTGATTTAAAATCCATACGCTGAATCAACAGTGAAAAAGACTAACTCTCCAGTGTTTATGCTGTAGCTCCCCATTCCTCACTGCCCTCTTTCTCGCTTTCCCTCTGTTTACTTCTCTTTCTCACCTCATCCCTCGTTCTCGTTCACTCTGCTGCTCCCTGCTCACACCATGATACATAATTCATGCAAAAATGTTGTATTTTGCAGGGTGTTCTGGTGGCTCAGCAGGCTAAGATGCATACCATGTATTTTCAATATTGTGGGTGTGAACCTGGTTCAGTCTTTCCCCCATGTTTCCTGTCACTTGCTGCTGTGTACTGTCTAGCGAGGCAAAGCAGACAATAAAAAAGAAATTTTTTACCAGTTTAGTTTACCAGCCTTTTCAAGTTGATATAAATCTTCATGAGGGAAATGTTATAGTATACATCATACTAAGTTGTATTAAACTGATGGAAGTTATATGAATATTGGACAGAAACATGAATTAAATCTGCATTAAGTAAGATTTTTACTGTCTCATGCACAAAATTACCATAATATATGTGCGGGGGATTGATCGGGTTCAACTCGGGTCAAAACTCACCACGCTGTTTTAGAAGAAGAACTTCCCCAACTGCTGACGGTGCTATGAGGATACGACCGTCGTCTCAACACATTTCATTCTCAAGCCAAAACAGCAAATGACAAAGCAGTATTATTGCAATGATATGTCACCTCTTCACTGGAGGTTTCTGTTGGATTTCTGCTCAGATTAGCTATCTTACCTGCTCTGATGTGAAAATGTGACTTAATTTGACTATATTTCTGTCAATCTCAGGCAATCGTAATCCATGCCAGAGACCTGTCAATGTAGTTGCAATTCCTTGGTCGCAAAGGAGAAGTCAATAAAAGTCAAAAATGACTTGCCCATTTAATGCTTCTCTTAAAATCTAATTGTTTTTTGTTCATATTGGGAGTTGTTTTACCCTTTGATGATCACTTACTGGAGGTCATCCACCTTTTTTATTTACCACTACTTCACTGAATATAATTATATACAGGCACACATGGCACAGGGGCGTCAGAAGTCATCTCAAGAGGACAGTGCAGAACATACAACATATATATATATATTACTCTACATATACAGTATATTTAGCATTATATCAATGGGCAGTCAGGCAGCATGGCATACAGTATACAGTAGTTGCAGCTGTAAGCTGAGAGTATATTAGTGTATTGGCCTCGTGTACCATGGGATAATTATACTGAGTCGGATGAAATGGAAAAAATTGGTTCCCACATGAATGAACTCTTGACAGGGCTGCAGAAGCAAAGCTGCTGGGTGGATCAGATGGGTGTAAGGGAGGCCCTAGGGGCGCCCCAGCCACAGAAACAGATCTCCAGTCCCAGATGGGTCCCTCTCTCAGCACACACACACATTCACACGCACTCACACACACACACTCACACACACACAGCGTCAGAAGATCCATTCAGTCTGATTAGAGGAAGATAATAGTTTGTTATGCATTCACTTGACCTTGAGTGGACATCTACTGGTCATGTTGTTGGATTTGACCAGAGACAAATAAAGCAAGTGCAGACAGAGCCAGTGCCCATCTCTTTCTGCTCCCACTAGTAGCAGTTTGTTATAACATTATATAATTTACAATATATTCTGTGTCAGTGTAATTACCACAATTGCAGCTATAAGGGAGTTTAAACGGTTCATTGGTTTAAAGGGAGTTACTGGTCCGGATAATGGCTTAAATCCATTAACAAGACCATACATATACTGTAAAGTAGGCTAGCATCTGAATCCTTTCACACCAAAGCCATCTTCCATTCATAGTCAAGCCTACTTGACGGTACAAGGCTGCTTTCAACAAGTTTTCCATGTTCACGACTGACAGTTGTGTTTTTCGCCACTTATGCTTCATGTACTTTGGAGTGTCGCAGGGTTTTGTCTGTACAGCAAAGTGGTGGATCGTATTTGTGCCTTTTGTTTGAGTGCTCTTAGCCAACTTACAGTAGGGAGTTGGAAAAAGAGCGGGACAGAAGGAGGGAATGTAAAGCTTTGTGTGACTATTTGTTTTTTAATGAGCTTTTTGTCTGCGTGTGGAGAGGGAGTGTCTGCACGTGTGTGTGTGTGTGTGTGTGTGTGTGTGTGTGTGTGTGTGTGTGTGTGGGGTCGGGTCAGTGTGTGTGTGTGTGTGTGTGTGTGTGTATCTGTGCATGTGTGTTCTCATCCATGTGTGAAAGCAAATGGATATATTTAGTTTTTGTCTCAGCAGCAGTTTTCTCGTCTCCCGCTGTTGAAGAGCTATTCAGTGAAAATGTGTTTCTCTGTTATTAGGAGGCATGCAGCCGTCTGAATAATGCATCCTGAACACTGCCTCTTTATGGCAGCGTATACAAAAATGTTCAAGACCGGCGGTTCAGAATGGGAGCGTAATGTGTCGGCCGGTAAACTGTTAACTATACATGAGTTGTGAAGGTGCTTTGTGAACAGCATTAACTTTAACATTGAAGAGCCGGATTTCACTGGACTAGAACATTGTCGCGTTTTAGCATAACATAGCTCTCAGTCACCCACCAGTATTGGGGTTATTCAGGTTTCAGCCAAGCAATCTGATTGGTCAAAGACTTATTTCAGCCATGCTGGAATGTGGCTAGCAGTGATTTATTGTTTGCTACGCTCACCGTGATCTTTCTTGTGTTTTCCTGTTTTTTTGTATCTTATGTACAGTATGTATACTAATTTGAAGTGGAGAGATTGTTGTCATTTTGATTTTGGCGACACCTTTGGTGCTAAGCGCTCATCGCTGTGGTGTTCCTGCACTGCATTTCCCAGAAATCACTTGTCAATCAAACAGTGTGCTCAATACCAGTGTGACCTCTTTTTTACTGTTGATAAAGTTTGTGTTTCTGTAGGTGGTGCTCTTTTCTTTCTTTGTTCAGCCATGGTGGCTATCGCTGCTCAACTACCCAGTTCCTCTTCTATTATTCCTGACACTGTCTGTCTGTCTGTCTGTCTGTCTGTCTATCCATTTACCCTTTTTTCTCTCATGCTTGAGGCACCTCAAAAGGGTTTTGTCCTATAAAGCGTTCATTAGTGTGAACGGGGTAGTTGGGTGGTGATAAGGACTTCAAATGCCGGTTCTGTGTGGAGTGTACCTCTTTCCCCACAGACACGATAAGACCTCTAGGAAATTAAAATAACACACACACCTACACACACACACACACACACAGTCACTCAGATATATAAGCACACCCCTTCTTTCCCCTTGTTGCATTGGTTGCACATAAGGACTCTATTATGCCATTGAGGGCCATTTAACATGCTTAAGGAATGCTGCATTACCAGCACCTCAGTCAGCAGCATGCAGAGTAAACATGAAAATGATTCCTAAAGATACTGAACTATGCAACATTATGCTTGACCATCTAACCCATGTTAAGGTGCATTTCGGTCGCAACTCTGAGCCTGCTTTTGCAACACGTTGAGTGTTGAGCTGTCACCACACCTTATACAAACCATAAGCCACAACATGCACACAATATTTACCAAGCTCCCTTTGAGCCAAACTGAGTGCAGGCATATGAAATTCCAGCTTTCTATTATGACTCGCTTTAAAACCTCACATATAAGATTCTTTTAACTTCCTCCAAATTTGTATTTGACAGCAAGTTGGAGAATGAGAGATGTGCCTTGTTGCTGGGAGGAGGAGGAGGGGTGGGGTTAATGAAGGGGAGAGGGTGGTGGCGAGGCCAAGCGATGCCATGAGCACTCTCACGTCATAATCTCACGCTTGCTGTTTGCCAGGAGGTTGTCTCAAGCTCACCGCGTATGCCTGGTCTGGAGTTATTATGATAATGACTGGTGGAGCCTTGCCATCACGGTGTGTTTGCTATTGTGGAGCTAAGCTCTCCATAATCTAGATGGAGGCATTTAGCCACTTGAATGCATACACAAGACAGATTTACACTGGTTAAATATAGGCTACGGTAAGGACTGGGATGCTAATGGTAATGCTGGAGGTGTTGCTTAGACCTGGGGCCAGTAAAATGATTATGTGAGAGAGTATCTGTTAACTACCTGTAGTGTAGTGTAGTATAGTTTAGTTTGTGAGTAAAATAAAATGTACAGATACAGTGTAATACCATATAAGAACAAAAGTACTTTGCAAGGAAAGTTGAAAAATCTGTTTCTAGAGGAGACATTTTATCTCTTTTAGAAACAGATTCAACTTTCCTTGCAAAGTACTTTTGAGCATTTCCAGTGATACCTACATATAAATCAGTGTTTCCTCTGTTTGATTCCTTCGCCAAACTTACATTTACTTTCTAGCTCTTATCACATCCAACTTGCAATAAGTCCCTCAGTAGAATAAGTATCAACAGCGTTGCCAGCAAACTAATGAGGGACGAAATGACAAAATCTGTGCAAGAGACAAATTGCTAGTGGCAGCAGAACAAGTAATACACACTCCTGTACAAGCTCTTACTCACTCATAGACCGTTAGATAAGCCGGATCATCTGAGTCGTTAACTGTGTGGTAAACCTACAGCTTGCATGGATGTTTGTATCCTGAGCTTTGCCTCTGAAATATACATCAATGCACAAGACACTACACTTTTATATCAATATATCATAGTCCCGTCATGTAATATTCATGTATCATTAGCAACATAATAAAGGAGTGCTGGGGGAGAAGAGACAGAGCCAAGGCCGAGAGCTGTGCATGCTGACAAGGTGCCTGCATCTCTGCTTCTTGTCCTTATGAAGTTCTTCAGTTTTCTATCAATGATTAAAATCTGAATAATCAATCTCACTTCAAACCCCTCTCTTCCCTCCACTCCTCTTCTCCTCTGACTCATCATCCTCTTCCTCTACCCACTCTATTCTCCCTCCTCGCCCCGGCTACACACCCCTATTTCTCTCTATCCTCCTCTCCTGCTTCCTCTCCTGTCACCCTCAACCTCTTTCTCCCTTCATGACCCTTTATGCCCCTCCTGTCTTTCTCTCTCTTCCTCTGTCCTTCTATCTCTCTTCTTCTTCTTCTCTGTTTCTCTGCTGTAGTTGGTCCTACCAGAGTACTCCATCCATGGGCTCTTCTGCATCATGTTCCTGTGTGCCCAGGAGTGGCTAACTGTGGGCCTCAACATCCCCCTGCTCTTCTACAACACATGGAGGTAACTATCCGGTCCACTTTGTGTGTGTGTGTGTGTGTGTGTGTGTGTGTGTGTGTGTGTGTGTGTGTGTGGTGTGTTTTCGGGGGGTTGTTGGGGATGCTGGTGTGTGTGGGTATCTGTTTGTGTGTGTTGCAGGGTGGCTAACACGCTTGAGTGCAAGTGTGTGTGTTTGCATGTGCGCTTCACACTTTTAATATCTAAACCCCAAACAAGTTTAATTCCAAACGGCTCTCGAAAGCTCCAAATAACGTTTTCACCTTGATGCAGAAAAGTGTATAGAGAGCTTTCATAGAAGAGTTCCTCAGTTGAGCGATGGCCTCACTGTGCTGTGGCCGCTAGCCTCACCTTGATGGCCACAACCCACCGCTGGCGCTGGCCACGCCCACACACACTGGATATCGGTCATCTGTCAAAGAGCTCCAGATTTCTTTGTTGCTCTTCTCTCTCGCTGTTTTCGTCTTTGCAATCGCTGCTGTTGGAGATGTTTTGACATGGATCACTGGCAGGCTGTTCTTGATTGTTTTGTGCTCAGCTGGTTGCCGTTACTCAGAATACCAGGATAAGAGAGGAGAGGAGAGGAGAATGGAGGAGAGGAGATGAGAGGAAGGAGAGAAGAGGAGACTAAAGGAGAGGAAAGGAGAGGAAAAACATCTTGCTGTCTCATTAATTGGAGATTGTGCCAGATGCCCACCGGCTACAGATGCTGCTCCCCGCACAGCTGAGAGGTGAGAAGACGAGGGAAGAGAGAGAGTGGCAAGAGGGCGAGAGATACTGAGAGAGAGCAGGTCATAGCTGGAGAGAGACGGAAACGGATAGAAAGATGGAGAAAATGAAGGAGGGAGTAGCAGGAGGCGGCGTGGACGCACGGCGAGGCGAGGGAGAATGAGTGAGTGATGGGAGAGAGATCTAATATTGACAAGGTGATTTAGAGGAGAGAGAGGGAGGGGGGCGGATGATGAGGAGGAGCTGAATAAACAGAGAGGCGGTTCCTGCTTTACAGGGTGAGAGAGAAAGAGTGTGTGCATACATGATCATGGCTACATAGCTGGGTGTGTATGTGTGCATGTGTGTTTACATGTGTTTTTGTGAATGTGAATTCATGCAATTCTCTGCAGAGTTTACAGATGCCCCTTGGGACCGACGCCAGATTTGCCCAGTTAGCCAGAAAAATGCTCAGAAACGTCACGTGTAATTCCCAGTGTTTTTTATGATTTGTTACATTGGTGCTGGAGGATGTGTTGTAGCCATACCAAACAACGATTTCTCATTAGGAACACACTTGAGAGGTTATTTCATGACCGTTATTGGAGTTATCTAGTTACCTGAGTAACCCTGCCGCTTGAAATACCCCCCTCCCTGTTGATTTATAGACCAACAGTGATGTCTCTCTCGACCCCCAGGCAGGAATACGAAATAGGCACGCCCTATGTTTAGACTGGCTCAAGGTGTGACAGAGCAGCATGCAGGTGTACTGTGCAGGGGTCTGCAACCCGGCCCGGGGCCAGCGGGGCCCGACAAAGGATGTCAGGTTGAGTCGGGTCGGGCGTCTTTTTATGGCTGTGACTCAGGTCTCAGGCATAATGCTAATGATAAACTAATACAGAACTCTGTGTGTGTGTGTGTGTGTGTGTGTGTGTGTGTGTGTGTGTGTGTGTGTGTGTGTGTGTGTGTGTGTGTGTGAGAAAGTTTTTCTGAAGTTTCAAATGAGGCTGGCTATAGAAAAGTAGCTGATTGGCATAATGGGGGCACTATATTTAAAAGATACAGTTTTTAACTCAGATATCTCAGACACCACCGGTCTGGTTTTGATGAAACTGGGGATAATGCATCTTGTTACTGATCGGCCCAAGGGGAGCCTGCATCGTTCATGGGAGACGACGTGCTTTGCCAGATGAATCCCTCTCACAATGTGTCTCAGGTGTGTGGAGAAAGGCTCGCCGTAGCTGAGTCCCTCTAAAACATACTTACCTGTAGCGGATGTCATTACCTTTGATGTGTCTGTCTGTGGGTCCTGAGTGGGAGGCGACAAGTGTGTGTTCATGACCGTTTCTGTGTGTGTGTGTGTGTGTGTGTGTGTGTGTGTGTGTGTGTGTATTTAGTCGGATGACTGGACAGCTTCTGTGTTTTCTGCCTCCTGTGTTGTCTGTCTATCGCCCTTTCTCTGGGAGCTGTGGATCAATCAGGTGTTTTATTATTAGAATGTGTATAAGCTGGATTTATGTGATAGTTTGTTAACTATGAGCAAACTATGTACTGTGTACCCCATTGCCATCCCAGCATGTACCTTTTGTGGGAATACATGGGAAGTATATATTCAATGACCCATTACAAAACCCCTCTATCACACTCAAAATACATTCAAGTACATTCCCAAACACATGATCGAATACGCCATGCATGCATGCGTCATCTATTGACCACACATAGACATTATGAACATGTACATCATCCTTTGTTTATGAACACCCAAATGTACATGCATAAACCATGTGAAAGAATAGACCATATGCATGAAGGCGATGACTTCCTGGTTTGACCTTACCCATCATACAGTGCAACATGTCCAACATCACAACATCTGTTTGGATATGTGTGAAATGCTCTAGGATGGAGAGTGAGGCCCACCATCTTCATGCACCTGGTCCTTTACCTACATTACTTTAATCTACTCCATCATTTACAAGGAATCCAATTCATTTGTATCAGCTTTGGGGTCGATTAAAGGCAAAGTTCCCCCTATAAGAGAATGAAGGAGGCACTCCTATGATTCCTGAAGGTTCAGTCAGTGTTTGTGAACATAAACAACCCTCTCACAAACGTACAGCTAGCAGAGGCAAGACCCTCTAGATGTCTTCCCAGGGTGATTTTACTTGAGTACACATTTTCTAATTGTGAGCTCCCCAGTGAAATAAGTGAAAAAGCTCCAGGAAACATTCTGCGATTCCAGTCTGCTATTTATCACATCCACGTTGTTGTTTTTAGCTTTAAGAGAGACTTGTTCATGTTCACAAACTTTGTCCAAGCTAATGACATAGCAGTAACACAAGCAAATTCTACTATAGGGTGGATTTTCTCTTTAAGTCTCAATTCAGTCAGCAAAAATTGGTGTAATTTAAAAAACGGAAATAATAATAATAATTTTTTGATCGTAAAAAATGTAAATCTTTTGTTATGTATGGAAATTGGAGTGGTAATTTCCTGAACCGGCTGGATTTAGAAACAAAGACTTCCCCATCCCTGATACGTGTCTGACCGCAAAACAGACCTGGGTAAAAATATATTTGAATATAGTATACTCAAATATTGTCACGGCACACTGTTTATCTTAACTTAAACAACCTTAAAAAACAACCTGCCACTTGCAAGATGAGGCAAACCAAGAGCTCCTCATCAGGAGATTCCCGCAAACATATTCAACTACAATTTCGCCCAAGTCTGCCGCATGATGGTGTCCACCTAACTCATCATGCCATCTTTTTCCATCTTACCTCCTTCCCCATTTCCTCCCATCATCTCCCCTGCCTCCCTCCCTCCCTCCTCCCCCCCTTTCCCCTGGGTGTGGAACGGGTCAACTACCCGCGGTGTGGTCTTTGCCCCCTGTGGTAGGTACTTCCATAGCCCAACGGACACTAAGGAGCTGCTCTACGACCCGGCGTCTGTGATGAATGGCGACACACTCAAGTTCTGCATGAAGGAGGCCTGGTGCAAGCTGTCCTTCTTCGTCCTCTCCTTCTTCTATTATCTCTATTGGTGAGCCTGCGGCAGGCGGGGTTGGGGATGATCGGATTACATGTAATAGGATTACATAAATATGATTACAAAAAAATTGGTAACTGAACAGTTAAGGTAAAAAACAGTAATCAAATTACACATACTTTTGAAAAAATGCATTATTACTCAGTCCAGTGTTTGAAATGAAAATGGTGTTTTGAGTGTCAAATTATGGACATCAGCATCATTTAACACATTTTGAAGTAAAGTTATTTTTTTTGTATAGGGCAATAACAACACTATTCCAGTAGTGTGCAGTAAACTGTTTTATATTTTACAGATTTTAGAGGATAAGTAATTTAAAAGAAGCTGAAAGTAATGAGATGACTGAGTTGGAGTAATACATTGGAATATGTTATTGATTACAATTTTAAACAATTAATCTATTGGAATACATTCTGAAAGTAACCCAACTCACTTCTCCATCATTCTTGTGATTGCACTGCAATTTGACAGTAACAAAATACCATATATTTTCATATTTTCAATACTGAGTTGTTATTGGAGATATTAATACTGTAAGGAAAAACTGAGATGGTGCATTGTCTTGTATTTGAAAATGTCGTGTCTTCTCAAGGACAGGTTAATGATAGCCTTCTGGTGGCACAGAATCAGCTATCAACTTGTCTTATGCTTTGTTACTGTCAAATTATAGTGCAATTACTATAAGAGCTGAACAGATATGTTGGTCTAGCATCACTGGCCAAGTCACATGACCTGTTGAACTTCCCCGGGATGTTCAAAAGGTTTTCAGACTGGTGTTTTTGTTTCATCCCTTCAGTATTTGTTAGCAATGCTAGTGCAAGTCGATGGGTAATGTAATCATTTCTCTCACAATCACATACAAGTCCTTTCACGTGGTTATTATTCTTATTCTTACTATTAAACCCACTACTGCTCAGGTAAATGATAAGGCTTGCATGTGGCATGTTGAGAGAATTTGTTTCATTACACCACTCACATGTATTAACATTGAAAATACATGCTTAGGGGGATAGTGGATGGATGATGGAGGACACAGGACTAGTTGAGGCCATGATTAGTTATCAATGAGTAATCAAAGTATAGAAAAGTGCAATGCAGTGGTTAAAAATTTTGATATTCATCTTACTATATGTTGACACATTAGATAGAGGTAGTCCTACTGCTATTGATAACATTTGGAATTATTTGAATGAAACGGCACATTGCATTTAGTCTGTGCGTTGTTACATAAGTTCTTAAGTTCCTAATATGTTTCTGGTGTTGTATGATATTCAGCTGTCCATGTCTAATAACCATGTTATTAATCATTGCGGATTCTTGTTCCATGTGTTGTGTGGTTGTTACAGTGTGTGGAACCTGGATATATCCCTCTAATAGGTCTTATCAATGGAAACACTTAAAGGTACAATCCTTACTTTTTTTTTTCGCCCTTTCACTCTAATGGTAGCGAATGGAGACAGAATAGCGTTTTTCTGGAGAAAATTTGCCTCGATCCATTGTGGTCTCCCATACAGCCCCCACAGTCTTTGGCCCATTACACAGAGTTACAGAAGTGTGCTAGTTTGCTGTGATCCTTTAATGTGCCATGAGGGACTGTTGTGGCTATATGGCTGTAAGCTTTGACTGAACTTGAAAGATTTTGAAGCCCAGTTGCCCTATGAGTAACAGAATTCTCACATTATTCTCAGTTTTTTTGCTTACTTGGCTACAAGCTTAGAGATATAGCATTCCCCAACAGTCAACCGTGGCACTGATAGCTCAGAAGATAGCAAATGATTCCCCAACTCAAAAGGATTGCAACTTTAACATGGAGTTGTTCTTGTATGTGTGTGATAATGCTGTGGTTAAACATATCAACACGTGATGTCCCACTCTTGTAGAAAAATTCTGTGCTAATCTGTTGATGGGTCTTTGAAGGCAACAGGTACTCCTTACATGCTGTTAATATATTTATCACAGCAATACCACGCAGGTAGAAAAGCAACATCATGAGCAATGTTAGTGACAACTACTATTATGCTAGAATAATAGATGCTGTTCGTTTTGTTTGTTTCCCACTAAAAAAAAAGCCATCTTTATGATTTATTTAATCTAGAATTAGATCTTAAAATCTTTTCTTCAAACGAGTTACAAACATCTATTGATGAGGTGAGATATTGCTTCTTGTTTCCTTTGCAGTTTCACTTCTTATCAAGGATTTTATTGACAACAACTGACATCTATCTTGAAATACTGTAAGATAAATGTGACTCGGAATTTGGATTGGAAACAAGTAAAATTACCTCACCCCATTGGCATTTTGAACTTGTTTTATGAAAAATATGATTTTAAATCTCAAAACTAGATGAATTGACTTGTTAAGATGGACATTTTTTGCAGCATATTTTAATGTTTGTTTGTGCTATTTGATAAGCAATCAAAAATAGACAGAAATCTTATTAACAAGGGAAAGGTGCAGCTACAGCTGGCAACAGAGGACAGATGGCCTCACATTTTCAACATGAGATTTCCCCTTTACAGTCATACAGCATTATGAAGTACAGAGATTTAATTAATTGGATATTTCTGCTGTTATTTATTTAGTTTCACAAGAATTGAAATGTGGCATATACTGTATGTCCTGAGTTTTGTGAGAGTGGGGAGCATGAAAACGATTCAAAACCCAATGTGTATTAATAAGTTGACTTTCTAGAAATATGAGGTTTTTCACTGACAGCTATTCTTTACTATATCTTTCTTGAAAATATTCCATAATCATAATGTACATATTTATTCTCTTAACAATACATCCACACTGAATAATGAAAAATCTCACTTAATTCGTGGGCTATATTATATATCCAGTCTATCGTATATGAACTATTGTGCATGCAGCCATATGAGCTACCTTTAAAAATAGTAACACAATATTATTCTCCCTCCTGGAACAGCATAGTGTCACCTTTTATAATAAGAGAAATTAATAAATAATAAAAGATTCATGCACATAACCAATCCAATGAAACATTAATCAATGGACGATCATCCATTGCTTTATTCAGGTCAAAGAAACAGCCCTTACATTTAACTCTTACAATTATGAGGAGCAAAAGGTTAGTAACCGATGAAATCCATTAATCTTAACGTGACAGCAAGGTACCCTGCCGTCTTAATACGGGTTCTCAACAGTCACTTAGCCACAGCAGGGTTAATTGGGGCTCGCCAGGGGTATTATATTATTATTGTTACAAAAAAGCCAACGAAAAATGTTATATTAATGGATGTTCGCAAATTCACAAGACCTGTCTAGTGTTTTTTTGGTCCTGACGTGGAAAGCGGGGCTAACGTGGGTGTAAACTGAACAGTGGTCTTGAACTCGATCATCTTGCTTCTCCATCCCACTCCATCCTGTCCTGCTCTAGCTCATATTGGACTGGATCTGCTGTTTCAGAGGCCACCGGCAGCGGCAGCAGCAGCAGTGAGTTACTCAACAGTGCAGGGTGATGGTCCATTCACTTTTAATTCCATCAAGTCCAAGAGATCGATTGTTGTTGCAATTCAGAAAACCATCCAAACATTAGCCATTTTCCTAGGGTCACTATTCTTCCTGAAACAGTTAATGTTGGTAAAATCAATGCATTGTGACATCACAATAGGCAATTAAGTAATCTCAAGCATGATTGGTTTGGTTTGACTAACAGTCCTGGACCTAGGAACAACAGTGACCCTAGGAAATCTGATTGATTCCCATATCAACTGCAGCATTATAAAGTCATTGGCTATGTTTACATACATGCTAACCCAGCTATTATCTGTACCCCGGTTAAGGTCTCATTCAGGTTATGCTGTTTACATGAACCTTTGATACCCTGAGAGTGAGTGAGCTAGTTCTATCGCCAGCTGCCCCGCCCCTATTTGACTGAGCAGTGGAAAGAAATGAGGATCCAATGGTAATAGTACTGTAATAGTAAGTACTACTAGCTGCCATATTAGTAGTAGGAGTAGGAATATTAGTAGGAGTAAGATGTTTGTTTACATTCCACAGTAACCCCTTCAATATTGGAGTAAGACAGGCATCTCTACAAGCTCAACCGGGTTATTCCAGCCATTGGCAGCCATGATGTTTACATGTGTCGACCTAAAACCAGGTTACTTGTGTAAACTCGGGTTAGAACAGAATTTTCTGTGCATGTAAACATAGCCATTGACAATATGGATAGTCGGCCATTATTAAATGACTTTCAGTCTTGATTTATATACTGAATCAGTTGAATTGGAAGTGAACTGGCTTGAAACCTGCTCCATGGGGTTTTCCTGACTTGTGATATATTGACCCTCCTTTTCCACCAAAAACACCCCAGCACCAATCACCTGAATCCCTAACCCATGCATGGATGGATGCATACACACACACACACACACACACATGTTGTTATTGTGCACGCCCTTACAGACACACACAGATGAACACACACAGCCCCACCCCAGTGTCTCTCTGGCTCGCCGCCACACCTGCGTGACGGGCGATTTAAAATCTGTTTTGGATGCTCAGTCAAGCTTGTCTGGTGCAGATGATCCACTGGACACCAGGAAGACCAAAGCAAAAGCTCAAAGGGCATCCAATAGACCTGGGCAAAAATCTATTTCTGATACGGTTTCAAATATTTGAACTAGTTGAACTAGGTGTGTTACCTCTTTGTGCACTAAGATGAATCAAGTGCTCTGTGTGTGTATATATTGTTTTAGTAACACTTTGGTAACACAGGCCTTATTCATGTGTATTACCAGTGTATTAACCTATAGATAGGTGTTGTCAGTACACAGTAATACTGTGCTAGAAATCTCCCTAATACATCTTGGACATACCAGGATGAATTATTGTGTATTATTGTGTACTTATAGTACTTTTCCAGAACTCAGTACACAGCTTAATGCAGTAGAACAAAGCAGCTGTGAAATATAAAAATTTTGATGTCTTCAAAATGTATTTAATAACCTTGAGATTACCGAACGTTTTTCTGTAATTACAGCATAATCAGACAGGACACAGCTGGTTTTGTTGCTCTCAATATGCCTGTTATTCACTTCACTCAAATAATTACTTACTTCATTATTTACTTGGAGGTTTTCATTACACCTTAAGAAATAGAAACCAGCGCAAATAAGAAAAACAACAGCCATTATCTCGCTTTCTCAGAATATCAGTAGTTTCTGTAAATCAAAATGGTATCTATTCTATGAATTTATCTAGTTATCTATTTGGTTACTGTGTACTTATACTCTCCAAAATACTACACATCTGTTTGAGAAAAAAACTGCAATCTGATCTATCTGATATCTGTTTATCAGATAGATAGATAGACAGATAGATGGATAGATGGATAGATAGATAGATGGATAGATAGACAGATAGATAGATAGATAGATAGATAGATAGATAGATAGATAGATAGATAGACAGATAGATGGATAGATGGATAGATAGAGTAAGTGTCACTTTATTAAAGGATGGATATCTTATTTTGGAATGAAACTGGAGAGATTTTGAGGGAGCTGTCACTTTAAGAGGATATTACTTACCCACTATTTTGTCCAGGTCCAAGAAATCCAGATGCAATTTCTATTATCACTTGACAGCAGCTGCCTCTCTTCCTCAGCAGCACTTCCTCCTGACACTGGATGATAGTGAAGCCCACTGGAGTTCAGCTCTGAATGTGGCCTTCACCCTCCAACCTCTCACCTTCTTTCTTCCCTTTTTCTTCCTGAACCTCTTCTTTCTATCACAGGGGTATGGTGTTAAATATGATGGACTCCAATAAGAACTGCTTTTTCATTTGGGGGCTGAATACAGATTTCCTCTTACACGTCACTGCCTCGGTTTTACCCATGTGATCTCCAGTGCTGGTCCTTGTGTTGTTGTTTGCTGCCTATACTGGATGTGCTGCACAAACCTAATCTTTCCTTACTCCTTATCGCTCTGTGTTCTTCCCTGGCATGTAAACCCGCCCCTCCTTTGCTCACATATGAAAACACACTTGCATGCAAACACACACACCATATTTTATTGTTGTTTAACACCATGCATACATGAATAACTCCCACTCTCCAGTTAATGGGAAATCAAAGCCTGAGTCCTGCGGCCTCACCCTTCCAATTGTAACAGCAGGTTAGCCTTGGCTCATTAGCCAGACAGACGTTTAAAGCTAATGGAACAGGAAACAAGCGACATCTGTCACTAAAGCACAGAGCTCAGCAGCCCAGTATGAAAAGTTTATGGCAGGCGATTTGGGAGTTGAAAGGGGATGACCTCACCCTCGTTAGCACAAATTGGGACATGAACCAAAAGTTGTGATAGAAAACAACACTTTACCAAGGTATAGCTCGAGTTTTGCAGTCTAACTTTCACATATAAATCAAATAATCAACCTTTTAAAACATTTGGAAATTTCTGTTCTGCAATTGTCTGTGCTATTGCATTGTTAGGTCCATTTTTTATGGCTTGATGAAGCTGTCCCCGACATTTATTACGTTAGTAGATGCCTGCCAAGTATGGATCAATCAATGAAAAGTGACTGAAAAGTCCTTGTGCCATGCTTGTGTGTCCTTTTACCCTTTTTCAAATTAGTGGCCGTAAATGTACATCTGGTCATTTGACCAAATGAGCCACTCAGTGCCCCCAGTGAGGATCAGGTTAGATTCACTACAAGGTGAAACAGCTAGCAGGTATGTGGAAAACAAATGCTCACTGGCATGCAAACACTAAGCCAGGGGCAGGATTACCGTCAGGGGCAGAGCTTAACTCTTGTTTGTATTGGTGAAAGAAATGTTTTTTGGCACATCGGTGATTCAAAGGGTGGCAATTTGGCCATTTCATTAGAGGGTTGACAGCCAGATTTCCTCTGAACCCCTACCTGCTGCCTCAGTGCAACAACCTGTTCTGGAAAAGAGCAGATAGATAGAGCTTTATGCCAAACATGTGTAGTGTAGCGTCGTCTATTTAAACTTCACATTCAACACACAACCTGCATAAAACAACCTCTCACCTGCCTAGACAGAGTGAATTGCCCCGTTTTCAATTAGGTTGGAACTGTTACAATATTTGTAAGCAAATAAACAGTCAAGATTAAATTTGTTTTACCCGCAGCTTGGCAGATGTTGCTGGTTGGCCCATTGCCCAGGGGTTCAGGTGCAGAGCACACTTGAGCACATATTTTTTCTGCTCCCTTATTCTCTTCCTGACAGAAAAGCTACCTGGATTAAACATAAATCAACAAGAAAACGAGAATATTTCTAATATATTTTATTGACTGTAACGTTTTTTCTGTGTAATCGCAAACGCAGTCTGACACGCCATTTATTTAAAAAAGCATTCTGGTTCCCTTGGGACGAAAAGAAAACATCAGATGGTTTAAATAACAGAGGTAACACAGTGAAAAGGGTCAATATCAGAATGGGTTCACTCCAAAACACTATATATCTAAAATTCAATATTCAGTTCATATTTTGAAAGTGCAGATGATTCTAGCCTGAAAAGCAGAAGGATTTTGTAGGTAAAGGTCTTAAGATGACTCATAACGTCATTAGTGACCTACAAGGTGCTTTATTTTCATACCAGCAATCATAAGAGTAGGTGTCAAACTCCTCAATTTCAGTGGCATTATCAGTGTCAATTACATGTAAACTAATAAACCCTCTCTCTACTCTCTAGCAACAGGCTAGGGTTCGACCAGTGTATCGGTTTAGCAATATATCAGGCCGATATTGACGTTTAAATAAGAATCTGATATACGGAGGTAAGGAAATGATTTCACTCAGTAGCTTCAGTGGTGTCAGTCTGTAAAACCTGCAGTGGAACCTGCCTCACCCTTAAGGAGCCGCCAAGCCACTTAAAGCAATGTCATTATCTTGGTTTCAATGGAGAGTTTTAGTGTCCCATGATGGTCAAAATGCTGTTTCAGTGACTTTTCCACCCTGCCAAGAATAATATTCAGCGGGACAATTCTTACATTTTTTAAAGAAAATAGTCAAATTTAAAGACATTGAATATCGGCACAAAATATCAGTTTAAATCCCAAATTATCTGTCGAACTCCAATTCAGGCTGTGACAAGTATTTATTTCCCCATATTGGAACGGCAGCCAGAACACGCTGAGAGGAAGACGCTCACAAAAAAGCAAACTACATTTTTAGATTTCTAAGATGCAAATACTTTATAAGTCCTACAGACATTTTCACCACCTTGCAGACCAAATGAATGTGTGGAACCATTTACTACAAATGAACAGCCAATACTTCCAGAACCAATAGAGCCATTACATGACGTTAGCACTCTACTGGTCATTTCATCTTCTTCTTCTCCACTCCATTCCTTTTAAGCATTACTGACTATGTCACCCGTATAGAAGAATATTGTCCAAGTGAAAAAGAAGGAAAATAATTATTAATGCCCTAGCGAAGCACTGCACGTCTTCCTCGGTGCCAGCAGGAAATAACAATTTCTGGTTTAAACAAAACAGCAGGCAACAACACGCTTCGCACACAGCTTTGTTGAATTTTTGCGGAAATTAAAAAACAAGGATTATCCAAAAAGCAAGCACTCCAGCTCCAGCCAGCGTCTGGTGCACCTTGTGAATACTGAAGAGCATTCACTGAAAATGACATAACAGGTACAGGGTGTTTGATTCGGCTTCCTGCGTGCATTTTCACCTCACACACACATACACACTTCAGACAGCACTCTAATTGGAGGTGCGCTAATTGGATGTTACCTCACACTAATGCATCTTGCATTGTGTCTGTTCTCCCATAGTAATGTGAAACGTGAAGAGCACGTTCAGCGCAACAAAATGAAATTCCCATCAAATCTACTCTACCATGTGTCTTGGTTGGCTTAAAATACAATTCTGTGATATTATTATGGATCGCAGTATGTTGGGAACTTTTTTCTCCAGTAAAAAAAACGTTGTTTCTAATTTTAACGTGAGGGTTTTCACCACATTCGTCTGAGATCAATGGATTTGGGTACACTTGGAGAGAGATTAGCCATTGAAATGAGATTGAAAACAGTGCCCAGTATCCCTCCGCGCTGCAGTTTCCCATATAACAACTCATATTTTACCATATATTATGTTTTGTTAATGTCTAATTAGGCTGCGTAAAGTGAAGGAGATGTAATTTAAAGGGCTACAAGAAAATCTGCTAATGATGAATCCAGTCTTCAGAGCCCTTAATGGTAGGAGGTTAGGTCCCTGAGGAGGAAGCATCCTTTTCTCTCTCTCTCTCTCTCTATCTATCTATCTATCGACACACATTACTCTTCACCTCTTCCTCTCTCTCTCTCTCTCTCTGACACACACATTGGATTTCACCAGTTTGTCTCCTACTCTCTCTCTTTGTCCATGGATCTTCATGAGTCAACAGAGTGAACTTACAGTCTTCACACCGGCAGCAGACATTAACCGAGGTGTTATGTGCTCGGAGAGTCCTCGGGGATGAGTACAAATGCTTCGAATCAGGAGTTACTGTCAGCGAGGTGCTGATCTGTTCTTGTCAAGTCACAGCTCCGTCAGTGAGCAAAGTGTTAAATCCCCAATCTGCACATTTTTTGTTGTTGTTGTTGTTCATGCAAGTCTTTATTCTAGCAGAGGAGAGCCACACTGAGCTCTCTTTTCCAGGTGAACCTGCTTACAGACATCACCAACAATCACTCTATGAATGGTCAAAGAAATATATCTGCCCATATATTGGTCAAAAAAGCTTTATTGTAGAAAGAATGTAATCGTTTTCCAACTTTCTAAAATGTATTGTAACCCAAAACACAGATGCATTTCCGCCTGTGCAGATGCATTTTTAACCTAACCTAAACCTTTTTCATAGCTTCATAACACATCAAGCACCTCATGTTCAGCTGTCATACACTGTTAATCCTTGTGTCACAGTGAGTGAAGCAAATGTGTCATAATATACATCATGTTTTGGGATTTTGTTCGCTGGCTTGCCCCTTTTTTACATTTGCATTATCAATTGCATCATCTGGGATCAGAAATGTGTAGAATAGAATACAATACAATACAATACATTTACAGATGTGAGGGAAATATTGCTTTGCAATATATATTGCTTTGGAATTATATAGTTTATGCTGGTGATTAATGTTGAGGTTATAGGATTGGAGTAGGTACTGCTGCTTGTGTATAGTTGTATATTCCTGACAGGAAAAGACTTCCATAGCCTCTCAGGGAATTTTACATGCAGTATGGGTCACTTTACAGGAGTCGCTCTGAATTACTTTGTTTTTATACACATTCATTGCTTTCCATGGTGGCCATCAGCTGATTCCTTTTTCTTTCGCATTCAATGGCCACTTTTCCGCAGCTTTGGAATTTTATGAACAAACATAATTTCTTTTTTAGGTAAAGGTAAATGCCAAAAAATGTAAAATAATGTTAATAATGCTAATGCTAACCATGCTAAATATAATAATGCAATGCTTACAGTGATTTGTAAGTATTGCTAGCATTCCTCAATAAAGCAGCCTTATTGTAGAAATGTGTGAAGAAACAACTCAAATTCAAAATGTCCAAAGATCACTTTAAAGATGCTAAGCGTAGGATTTTCTCACAAAAATAAAATATAGTTATATAGTTATATTACACATTCTAATGCACTGTTATTTTAACATGTCTAGATGAGGAAGAGAAGAATCTCCAGATTATGCCATCAAGACAGCTTTTCCTTTTCATCCACGGTTACTTGCCCCCTACCTTTCATACCCAACCCCATTCTTCAAAGAGACATCAAATATAAAACGTTGCCTTTAGCAACCAAGATGAATAAGGCCTGTTCTTTCCCCATTCACTCCTTATCAATGTCATTATTTAATAGCCGGTGGTTTGGACAGGGAGAGTTTTTATCCTTTTGTATTAACAACGTGTTAAATCCACTTTTGAGTTTCCAACTTTCAAGTAAACCAGCAGACTTCCCATTAAATCTGTAGGGGGGCCAGACAGCAATATTGAGATGAATCAGCCAGCAAACTATGGATCAATGAAATGTTTGTCTCAATCACTATGCGCACACACACACACACGGACACACACACACACACACACACAGTTCTTGAATGCTTTCCCTGAATGCTATGAATGCACCAGTCACGGGGCCGTTAGATGATACAAATTGTTTTTTATGTTTGCTTCATTGCTGTCTGAATTGTTGAATCACTTCCTATTTCCTGTTTCTTCTTCTCCTTGTGTTTCAGTATGATCTACTCCTTGGTTACCTCATAGCAACTGATCTGTCAGCACCTGAGAAAAAAACCCTCCGGATACACTCTGTACCGCAGACTGCTGTTGTCTCGGTCTGGAATTCAAAGCCTGCACGAAAAAAAGAAGAATTTCAAAATAAAAGAAGAAAAAAACATTTTTGCCGTGAAGCCAAACAAAAATGGGCCAGCCGGGGGTCACAGCCTCTTTTCTGTTTCGGCCCCAAAAGAAGGAAGGACGTGTTTTCAAAGCAGAACAGAGGGAAGAGGGGTTCAGGTCCGCCTCCTCACCCTTTTTTTCACCCTCCTCAATATACTGTATATAGAGACTAAAGACTCAAATTACTACTGTTTACAGTTGGACTGGTCATAGACAGACCCAAGTTAATCACTGCCTGGCCAATGTTTGTACCACACACACATCCACAGCCTTCTCCCCATCCTCTTCACACACCGTCCGCACGGTAACCACGGTACAGTAGCAACGCCGGTATCCCAGAAGACAAACGGCACAGTAGCGTTTGCACAGTTTGACTCAGGCACAGCACAGCATGGTAAAGCACTGTCCAGCCTAGCACAGCTCACCGATAGATTCTCAGTCATTCCTCCTCAGCGTCTCACCGACCGTAGCTTCACCGGTGAGTCTGAAAAGGGCAGATGGATGGAGGGATGGACGGAGGGACAGATCACACTGTACAGAAAAGAGAAAAACACGCTTTTGGGGGAACACACCGGGTGAGCGAATGTTTTCTACCCAGACAGCACACGCAGTCCACGGCCTGTGTGTTTTCTTTAAATTAACATTATGTGAATGGCTTTTGTGACGTGTGCATTTTGGTGTATTCTTAAACAAAAGGCATTTCTAATTGAACTATCATCTATGGAAAAAGCATTCTATACAGCAAATGACTTAGTGTTGTCCTAGTGTCGTTCTATTGTGGAAATCTTTTCTAAAAATGAAATTCACACATAAAAAAACGAACATGTTGAAGCTTTTATAGTAGAAGAGCACAAATTCTTTGCACAAATCGTGTCTATGATCTTGCACAAAATTTGCAATATCCGGCTATGTTAAAGATACTTTACGTTAGTCTAGCCAAACGGGTGAAGGTCTTCCAACATGTAAACTATCCAGCCCTGTTTAAAAATGGGGTGAAACAATGTGAATCTTTTCTAGCGCTATTTACACCACAGACCAAAATGTGTTAACGTGTCTTTTCAGTATTACGATTGATTTATTCATGTCTAGCCTATTTGTGAGATATTGATGGCTTGCCTCCACGCTCTATCTTCAACAAAATATTATGCTCCGATGTAACCGATCCGTAATGAAAGGCAAAATGATTAGTAAATAAAACAGAAGATGAGAAAGGTCCCCCCCTCTCTCTCTCTCTCTCTCACCCAATATATGCTACTGTAGCAGATGCTGCCAATAATATTATAAAATGTATCTGAAAACATCTCGATGTGAACCTGCTTATATTGATGCAATTTGTTACAGCTTCTGTCAGAGAATTTGTACAAGCCAGACTTGATGATAACATGATCCCTGTAGAGAATCTTTCTTCGCTTGCCCTCCTCCACAGGGAGGTCAGAGGTCAGCTACAGAGCTGGTAGAGATTCGGTGTCTTGTGCAAGGACACTTCAGCAGGGTGGAGGCTTGAACCTGCATCCTGTCGTTGTTGGACCGCCAGGCCAACCTGCCTCCCCTAGCTGCAGACCATCATCTTCACTCTGACATCTGATTCATGAGCCGTGACTCAAGGAAGAAAGGAAAGCCCACTCCTTGTTTACTCTTATTCAAAAGAAAGCATTTTATTTCCTTACTGTGTATGTGACCACCCGAGGTAAATTTAGATAATGTTTATGAAATAAAGCGTTTTAAAATCAAGGACTTGATGTTTACTCTCACACACTATACATTTACGTTCATTGTGTTCTGAGAAGATTTGGTGAAAGACAAACAAACAAACAAACAAACAAAGAGGAGGGAAGAAAAGTGAAGTAGGGAAGAATATTCTCTTCTTTTCTGCAAGAAGAGAATATTTTCCTAAAGTCCTCCCAGCTCGCTGTGAGCTTCACTGTGTGCTGTGAGCTCAGATTTGTGTTTGGTATTTAGAGTCCCACTGTTCCTCTTGACTCATTTATCTCTGACTCCTTTTGCACATCCTGCAGGTTTCATACCAAAACCAAATGCCCACCATTTGCAAAAAAAAAAAAAAAAAGACAAAATGATTGCTTGCATGAAGTTAGGGAACTTTGTAGATTACGATTGCAGTTACAAAAAGTTTCTGAGGATGGCATCATCTGTGCTTTTGAACTATAAAACAAGGACAGGACATACATCATGCTACATGATGTGTGTATAACAAACATAATCTTAAACAACATGGTACATGACATGTCACTAAAGGTACATATAAAGTACCATACATGTAAATAACACCCATATTGTACAAGCTACCTTTCTGTTTTGCCCACACCCTATCCACCTTTTCCATTTGAAGTCTTTCATAAACGTCTAACCAACATAAATCAGACAAAATAGAAGTAATTTTGCTATGAAGCACACTTCTCAGCTCATAACATAAAGAACATCAGAACATGAAGTTAACTGCCATGAATGAACAAGAGCAGCACAAGCCGCCTGTCCTCTGGTGTAGCGGTGGTAACGCCCCTGACCGTCACGGTGCGCAGAGAGATCTTCAGCTTCTGGACACGTTTTGTGTGACAGGTTTCAGCCGGGGGAGAGCGAGAGCCGCGCACCTTAATGAAAACAACAACGTGTCTTGTCACTACGTTGTATTCTGGTCTACTGAGAAGTGGAGAAATTGGTGTCTCTGCCTCCGTTGCGATTGATTTCTCCCTGTGTGATTGTTGAGCGTTGGTGCAAAACGTCTTTGATTCTGAGTGACTGACACCAAAACTTGACTTTTACCATTGATAGAAAATTAAACTCCATTGTAGCTGCACTGGAAATATCCTGACTTGATGTCAGGAATACAAGGGATCCAATCCAATAGCATAATAGTTTTTTTTTTACAATATTATAGTGTTATAGGGTGAAATCGTCCTGTAATTACACAATAGGTTAGGTTAGGTTACGCCAAACATCATATAATTTTTCATTATAGATATGGAATAGTTTGTTTATAACATCCTAGTCTGTCATTCTTATTAAAGGTTTCCCAACAAAGCGCTCCTTTAAACTACCATTGTTGTTGTTTGATGTTGTTTTGTCATGACTGCTTTGTGAATGGGAGACAGTGAAGCCTGATAAGGTTGACGTCTGTGTGTCTGTGAAAGAGAGAGAGAGAGAGAGAGAGAGGGTGTGTGTGTGTGTGTGCAGGTGAGTGAGTGTGTGTACGAGCTGTGGCAGACAGGCAGTGACAGATTGGTGACAGCCTGTCTTCCCAGTATGCACCTGGGCACTCTCCACATCACTGCCACATACTTCATCATAATTAAACCATGCTCACTCTGCTGACCCCTTCGCTCTTCGTCGCTTGTGTGCGTTCACTTCATGCGTGTGTGTGCACATTGCGAGTGATACATGTGGATTATGCCCTCCCCCTCACCACCACACCACCTCCTCCTCCTCCTCCACCTCCCTCTGTTTATGTTCTCTTCCCAAAATCCTTGTTGGCATGCATCGCTCCTCTCTTAAAGCTGTGAAATGACATTGAGCTCTTGTCCTGCGGCTCTGGCACGCTGCGCTCAGCCTTCTGGAACTTAAGGTTTCTCCTTGTAAAACAGTGTTTCCTCCAACTTTTCTCAGCCAGGGAGCCAAATTTAATCTCGCTCTGCATGGGACCAAAGCTCGCTGAAGTATACTGGTACTCCTTCAATGTGGAGGCACAGCAGAAATAGGCCACTCGTTTTGAGTTCAAATGCGTAGTTTTCCAAAATGCTGATATAGGACAGGTGAGTCGACTCGTGGGACTGACATGGGACGACAACACTAGAGAGCAGTGGTGACTCCAGTAGGTTCTCAGCCATGTGCCAGTGAGGCCCAAGAGGCTCCAGGTTTCCATTGCAACCAATAACAAGGCGATGTCACTGGTTAATTCCTCCCTCTCTGGTTGAAGGTGAACAATCCAGTGAAATCCAGCTGCTGTAGTGCTTAGGTTGGGCTCAAAGTCTGCAGAGACTCTAGATGGTACATGGTGGAGAACCATTAAGAAATTTCCCCCCGAGGATTAATAAAGTACCTTTCCTAAGTTCAATTCATGTCATGAGTCTTATTTTTTCTATTCCATTTCCTTGATTTTAAGTAAAAGACAATAATTCTGCCCCATTGCTCTTGCAGGCAGTATTGCCCATCTACAGTAGGATGACCTTTATAGTCGGACTCACAGAAACTTTCATGTGGGAATAACACTTCCTACTTCCTTTCCAGAGCTGGTGGATGGAGTAGGGCAGCTTTAATTGGTTTTCTTCCATCCCCTTTGCTCCGTCCTCACACCTTGCTCATTCTATCTCACCAGCTCTCACTCCTCTGTGTCCCTTGTGGCTGCAACAACAAACAAAGGTGAGCTAACAAACCTATAGGACGTCGTCCATCAACCCCTTTGTTGTGAACGGTGCCACGAATTATTGTGATTCTTTGAGGAAATACAAATAATGCTGTTTTTCTGTCTTCATGACCCGAGCAACAGCTGCAGCGAGACCCTTTTCCCTGTTGCTGGTCCTCAGCGCTAAAAGTTCGGACAGAGGTCTGAGGCAAGACTTTGGCCTTAATAGGTAGTGAGTCTCCTGTTGACTGAGTCAGCCAGGTTTCTCTAATGCCATCTGAATGCTTCCCATGGAGGCGGGTTCTTGCTTTTTCCCCCTTATCGCAACAACTATTTTTTTGCTTTCACTGCACGTCCTTCACCTCCCTTCACCGTCCTCCCCTGTGATCCTTTTATCCTCTCTACAGACAACACTGAAAGAGGGGGAGAGAGAGAGAGAGAGGGAGAGGGAGGAAGGGGACGAGAGGCAACTAAGTATTATGGGCCTTGACAAGTGTGGTTGTGCCCTCCTGCGGTGCTGGATGGGCAGTCTGTCAGCGTCCTGCGTGCTTCAGATGGCCATCCTGTCAAACCGCATTACCCTCTAGACTACTAGTGAGAGAGAGGGAGGATTTCACCTGTCTTACTCTTTCTCCCTAACTCTCCCTCCACACACACACACACACACACTATCTCTATTTCTATACCTCCCACTGTCTCTCTTCCCCAGTTTCTCCCTAATTCTCTCTCACTCTTGTTCTATATCCATCCCTTTCTTCCCCACGGTCTCTCCAACCCTCTATCTCAACTTCTCTCTCTCTCTCTCTTTCCTCCTATCTCTTTCTCTCCCTGTCTTTATTCTGCTCGGCACACGGCGTCCCTCTGTGCAGTCGCTGTAACTCTGTCGTTCTCAGACATCTTTCTGCTCAGGGAACCAAAAGGTAAAACATGACTTTCATATGATCGTCGACAAGCAGAAGATTAAAGCTTAAGTTTTTAAACTGTTAATCCTAGAAATCCTGCTTTTTGGCAACATCTTTGGTGGTCATGTTTTGAAATGTGTTGAAACTGCTCTCATTTGATGGTTTTATAGAGGGTTCCACAGACAGGTGGGATCTGAGAGTACCGTGAGCGTGAGTGCTGAGAAAAACCATGTGTGTGTTCAGTCAAACATTAAAAACCTATTCCAGTATTTCAAAAGATGAGACCGATAATGAGTGGTCATGGTCTCCACTCCTCAAGCTACCGCGTAACAACCCCATAAATGATCCTAATACACTGTTAATATGCTTCCTCGGGCTCCAAGCACCCCGTTTTATTATTAAAGTTAGCAGTCGGGCTAACAGCTTACTGCTTTCTAGTAAAAGCTGCGTGGGCTTCCAGATGCACGGCTATAAAAGACCGGATTGATTAGGGAATAAGGAGAGAGGAGAGAGCTCATTATGAATCCCTTCATAACACCATCAATCTGCCTGCCAAGGAACAAGGGAAAGAAAAATGGCCACCGTGGCTTCCTACAGCAGTTGTTTGCATTCCAAAGTCCTCGCCGAGTTTTGGCTCTGTCTGTCTGAACTCCAGCCAACTGTAAATAAGATCCACTGTTGTTTGACAGCACGCCTTATTGAATTGCAACCAAACTGCTTTTCCCCCACATCGGGCCTGCAGGATGAAAGTGTTTGGCGCCCTTTCTGTAGGAAATCGGTTATTATATTACGTTGCTGTGCAGTCTATCGCCCGGGGGGGAAAAAGACAAAATCTGATCATCTAATCATGTCGAGTGCTCTGGTTGGGGCTGCTCGTATACTCAGGGGTGGCGCTAGGAGTTGTAGGCCTCTTGACGAGACGTGACACTGAGCCCGCCGACACAATGCATCCAGTTTAGTGCAGTTTCACCTCATCCGTCTGAGGGCCCCTGCCTATTGCTTCGGGCCCGCTGAAAGTATTCCCCCTATTCCCCACACTGGCAGTGCAACTACACATCTTGTTCTATACGCGGCATGGATCAAACAAGACCAGTGTCAGACAGCAGTTCACTATCACTGTCTCATAATAATCTCTCTGGAAAGGAAACGCCAGCACTGACCTCCAACCTTTCTTTGGAATGTGAACGGCTCTTACGATGTGATCCCAGTTAGAGATTTGATTGAGATGAAGGTGATCAAGCGTAGTTATTGATAATAGTTTTACAACATACATTTTTTTTAGTGAAACTTTGATTCACTGATAGACTGTTGAAAAATCACATGGTGGCTAATCACTGTCACCTCAATCCCCGGTGCTCCCTCTGCCTCCTCCGGGGGCTCCGGCTTCCTCCCACCTTTCAAAGAGTTGCATGTCAAGTGGACTGGAGACTCTAAATTGTGACTGATTGTCTGTCTTTTTGTGTTATCCCTGTAATGGAGTAGCGACGTGTCTGGGTTGTCTCCCTGTCTTCCACCCAGTGTATGCTGGGAGAGGCTCCACACTCATTTGACCCTGAAAAGGATTAAGTGTGTACAAAAAAATCACAGAGCGCGAGCGAAAAGTGGGGGTAAAAAACATTTGGTTTTAATTATGTCATATATTTGTATGTGTTTCTATTCTTTTCTCTATGTACTTTGTGTAAGAAAAGTGCTATAGAAAAAAGTTTATTATTATTATTATTATAAGGCATCTGCACCAGATTCATAAAGTGGTAATAGAATCTCTTATTTGAAATGGATGGCTTTATATTGGAGAACACACTGGACGCATTAAGATCAATAGGTTTGCCTCACAGTAATGTAACATTATGTAAGCATTATTGAATCATTATTGGCACCCTCTTTTGATTTGACCAGAGCATTAACTCTGTTCTACCCTCGTATCCTTTAATGTTAAACCAAAACTTGTTTGTCTATCTGGACGACAGCACACAGCATCACGGTTGGCAAACTGTTATAAAACCTTTCCAGAAAACAATAAACAGCTTAATACACACGAATAAAGCGATTGAAAAAGTATATAGTATAGTAGTATAATATAGTAGTATAGTAGTAAAGTTTTATGACTTCTGGACTGCGGATCCATTCCATGGCTTGGCTGGAGAGGATTGCAAATCAAATCACATCTGAAGAGCACTTCCACCTCCCCTCCCTCCAGCAGAGTCACTCCAATGAAACAGAGGAATGAACCATTACTGTAGTTTGTGTGAATCCCTTCTTGCTTTGATTCAGCAGGAATGAGGGCGTTTAAGTAAATCTCCCTGTGGAGTTTCTGGGCACAGAATGATAGTGAGTTCTGGCATTCTTCAGCTGCACAGATTAGCACTGTTTTACACCGCAGGTTTTTTAGGTGTATTGTGGGATGTGGGAACGACCATTGGCTTGGTTTCTCATAGACTGTGAGCATCATCGGGGCCACTGGCGATCCATCCACCGCAGCCTTCCAACGCCTAAGAAAGAAAAGAGAGAGGTGGGGCGTATGGCAGCAGATAAAAGACTCATCTCTGCTTGGCTTATTTGTTTACTCTACACCAACACAGAGCTGACTTGCCTGTGTCTGAATCTATGTGGAAGTCGGTGTATTGCTGGAACCAAGTGCCAAAAAACCCTTCTGTTGTTTTGCAATGTTGCATTACAACGTTGAACTTGTTATTCTAGAAGTGATATTTGCAAAGTCTTGCCTTAATGCATTTCACCCAAGGTTATTACATTTTTTTTTAATATATATATGCCCAGGTTAAATGGGTTCAGGTAAAAAAATATCCCACAATGCACGACTACCATAGTATACGTTACCACTACTATAGAGGGTAGCTTGTACTTCCATGTATGTATATTTTGATTCCTGGCTGTGGCACTTTGTGACCCATCTCAGTTTCCCCTTGTCTAAATAGAGAGAAAAACCCTTGATGCCTCATCACACAAAATAAAAACTACACTGCGCTGCTGTCAGATGAAAAACACACGTCTTTGTGGTCAATATACGTTCAAAGCATTACATTTCATCAGAGCTTCCTGCATGCACAAAAGGGGACATGCCTGTCTCGGACTGTGTTTGCGTGTTGAAACCAATGTGTGTTGACACAATGTGGCCAGAGTGGAAAAGAAAACACTTTTGTTTTATTTAAAGCATCTACTGTACGCTGCATCTACCTGCCAGGGGCAATGTGTTTCTGTACAGTTGAGGTTACAGGCTTTGTAACAAAGCATGGATGCATGTGGACAGGTGACCCGACGAGCTGCTGTATGCTGCACATGTATAGATATGGGCAAGGCACACTCATGCACACATACACTGTAGAGACACATGTACGTATGAATACAAACTCACAGATACAAGTGTGTACAAATACACACATACTGCAAGCACACGTACACAAACATGCACACATATTGTACAGAAACACAAGCATGTCCACGTGTGCACACGGACACAAGGACAAGACACATAGAGAATAAAAACTAAATTAAAAATGTTAGCTTTTAGTTCACATTGAAAGCTAAATTGACGGCACACAACATACACACACACACACAAACAGCAGCCGGCTCCAAACAGTTTGTGACTCCTGAGTGTTCCCCGTCACCAGTTTTGATTTACCCTAAACGGGAGCCATGGACAGAGGATTCAATTAGGAAACAAGTCAGAAAGATTCTGATCTCCTGCAGTCGTTTCTCCTCCAACAGAGCTCACTTCCTTTGTTCATTATCAATTAAAATCAATCTCTGTGTTTGTACTCTGCAGATACTTTCATCCAAAGTGCCTTACAGTACCGTGCATCTTTGTTAGCCCAAGGGCGCGCTATATGGTTTGTTCAATCTTACATCTCACCACTGCTTTCTGGCATTGTCAAACTTGCATCATCCACGCATCCCTTGTGATATCTCAGATACCACCAATCAGATTTTGGTGAAACTTGGGGAAACGATGCATCTCACCTCTGCGTTCCAGTACATTGACTGGTCCAAGGGGGGCGCTACAATTCTAGGTCAACTCTAGGTGACCTGATTACCCCAGAAGAGGACTGCATCATTTGTAGGGGTGACATGTTTGCCGTTGCCCTCTTAGCTGATCCGGGTCATGGCAGAATGTTCAATCAAGATATTTCCCCAAACAATTTTGGGGTCATTGGTCATGGTCATGGTCTTCATTGACAAAAATTTTGGCTGATCCCTGAAATGAAGTTGACCTTAAAATAGAAGACACCTGCTTTACCAACTGACCAACTAGCTGCCCTTAGCTGCACAAATCAGAAGTCTTGGGTGTGTTTCTAAACTGATGGTCCTGATATTTGGCCGTCCTGAACATATTTACCATGCTATTTACAGGTTGCCCATCAGGTCATGAGGACACCAAAATCATCCGTGTGTAGATCATTCGGTCTGGTGCTCCATGCTAAGACTTTAACATATACTATGTTGGTAGGTGACTAGCATTATTCCAAAAGTAAGAAACTTGAGAACTTGTAGCAGGACAATTTACACAAAATTTAAATACCAGGGATTACTTTTCCTGTTCCAATAAGAAATAAAAGTTGTGGGTGATGGAAAACTGCTAAAGTGTTAGCATGGAGCACCAGAAAACTCTTTAAACTCCTTTAATACTGTATTTGCGTACTGTGTGTGTGTGTGTGTGTGTGTGTGTGTGTGTGTGTGTGTGTGTGTGTGTGTGTGTGTGTGTGTGTGTGCGTACATGCATCCTGTGGCTTGGTAAGACACAGATGCTGGGCACTCTGTGGGAGTGCTAATTACTGAAGATATGCTCTTCTCCACGACGCTGAGCTGACCTTCAACACTGTTGTATTAACCACAAGGCTATGACAGCACACACGAGCACCCACCCACACACACCCACACACACACACACACCGATACTGCTGAGAAATAAGCTCTCCTACTAGGTCTGATGAGCTGTTTGTCCTTGACCTGTAACTCAATAAACAAGAGATGAAGTCCTCCCTCTCCATCTGTTTCTCAGACCATAGCCAAAGGCCCAATGCTGAAGGTGAAACTAGAGAGAAAAATAGGTGAAGGGGAAAGTTTCTTTTAAAAGGTAATCTATTACAGAATACATTCTAGTCACTAGCGCACTGCAAAAATAACCTGCACAAGTGGATAGTTTGAGTCTTATAATCTGATTCTCTGAACTGAGTGAGAGTATTTCACTTGTGTCCAATGAAGTTGCACTTGTTTGTAGGAGTTTCTGAGTAACAGGTGTAACAGTATTTAATGGCTTGTCGACACAAAGATTTTGCACCGCTGTGTTATCCCAAACTAAATAAAATAATCTGATTACCTTTAGTTACTGTTAGATTACAGTTACGTTTTCCATTTTGGACAATTAGCTAACAGTCTTAACCAGGGTGACTTTGCTGTGACTACAATATATTTTTTGTAATCTGATTACTATAATCCAATTACATGTACTCCATTCCTCCACAACCCTCTCCACAGTCCTCACACTCTTTTGTTTTTTTTGTGGCAGTTTCTGAAATTTCTACAAACAGTAGTCTTGATCATCTTGCTTGTTCATCTGACCCTCATCATCTGTTCATCTGCTCCGACTGTCACACGTATGGGAAGAAAATACCCTTTGACCCTCTCTCACATACACTTTAAATCTTTCTGTCTATGGTCAGGGCACTCATCTTTTGGCTGGACTCTCTATTTACGCACCAATATTGTTTGTGTTACACTTTAAACAGAAGAAATGCCAGTCAATTGACTTTCTCTAAGGCAATGAAAGATGGCCATGACTTTGTTTAGTACATTAATATTGGAATTAGCCCTGCAAAAACCTTATTCCACTTTGACCAGTGTTTTATTGCACAGTTTAGCTAATCACTATTAGTAGAAACAATTCATTAGCCTCGGACCATGATAAACCACTGAAAATGTATTCTAAAATAATAATTCCTTATTATAGCAAAGCTCTTTTCATAAAATAACAGCTAAAATGTCCAAAAAAAAAAGCAAGGGTGTCAATCCCTGAAAAGAGTCAAAAGCCTGTCAGCAATGTAAGGTTTTTGCAGGTCACTGACAACGTGAAAACGGGTAAGGACAGACTTCGCCTGCCGCAAAGCGCTGAGAGGCATCGTTGTGTTTGAGAACATATGGGCCTACCAGGCAGCTTTGACTCTTGTCAGAAAGGAGAAGCACAAACCAAATGAACCAAGACTTGAACCTGAAATGTGAATCCAGAGCTGTTGTGAGTTGTGTTTGTGGTTGTAATCTCAATGCAGCACATCTGGCTACAACTCTGCTTTATTTTGAGCTGCAAGGGATACTAAAACTCTACCTCGATCTCTGTGTCTCTCTCATTCACACACAGTAGTAGACTGTGGAGGTGTGGGGGTTGTGGGGTTGTGTTTACTTGTTAACAAAGAGTCCTGGGGCTGAATCAGACAGAGGGGCTCCTAAAATAGACCTGAGCTCCTGCCTGACTACAATCCAGACACCCTGCAATTTTCTGTGTGTGTGTTTGTGTGTGTGCTTGCACCTGTGTCTGTATGTTTGTCTTTTGCAGTGGGGAGGATGGGGACGGGGGATAGAGAGAGGTGGATGGCCTGCAGGTAACAAGTTTGGACCAGCTGAGGAAATCTAAGCGGGGGAAAGTAATTGAGAGGCGCTCTCCCTCAACGACTGCCGAGGTGCCCTAAAGCAACACACTTAACCCCATGTAGCTGCTGTGTGGTCAACAGTAGGAGACTGTGGTTGTACTGGGCAGCTACCAGATGTGAACATGTGTGCAGTTGAATCAGTGTGCAGCACCGTGATGCTGAGAAACTCTCCCTGGACAAATAAAGGTTTATTAAAGAGGTTGAGATGGAGGATGGTCAGCTTTAAGTAGCAGTTTGACCCTTTTGCTGTCAGTGCTCTGAAGATTACATCTACCTTAATACCTCCACTTTTAAATATATAGGCCATTTGGTGGGCACTTGAATCAAAAGTACAAGTGTACGAGTGGCCCCAGTAGGAATTGAAACCAAAAATCCATCGTCTATCAGCGACATTGTATTTAGTTTTGCTTGTGATTGGCAAGGCAACGACGTGACATGGACAGGATTTGAACCCAGGACTTCACTGGGACATGGTATGCACCTTAGCCAACTGGGCCACCAGTGCGCCCAGCTAGTTTATTTTCAATAAGCTAGCTGTAGAGTAGTTTACTTAGCCTCTCAAATGTTTCAGCATTGGTGTGTGTGTTGCTATCTTTGAAAGAGTTAAATTCACCCACAGCCAGTGATAGCCAAGCGACTTCTCCTGATATTGTTCGTAATGTGATGGATGAGCTGACGTGTCACTTTATTAAAAATGTAATGTGACACTTTCTTGTTTCTCGGGGGAAACTCTTTTGGGGAACTAAAAAGGTTCCTGCTCAAAAAAGTTCTTGCGGTCGGAAAACGGCTATTGTTAGCAAACACCACAATGTTGATGTTAGCTTAGTTCATGTTAACGTTCTCCGTCTGTTGTTTTGGTACAGCTTTAGCTAAGACAGAGCCAACAGAGTTAAGACGGTAACTCTTATTTGAGTCCCGATGCTCTGACAATATTCTAGTCAAGGAACAGGATCAGGCTCTGACCCTCGAATTCCTCAGGATTAGCTACTTGTGTTGTCGGTGATACAGGAGGTAAAGTTTATTCCACTGTTGCAATAACTGTAAGTAGTTTCTCTCCTACTTGCTCCCCCTCTCTCTAGCTCCCTTACATTGTCGCACACACACACACACACACACACACACACACACATACACACACACACACACACAATGGCACACCGTCCTTATCCCCCATTGGCTTCATGTCTAGCATGCCAACCTCTCGTCTGTTTATGCAGGATAAGGTCACCATAACTAATAAAACTGGATTCCTTGAAACACACACACACACACACACACACACACACACACACACACACGCACGCAGTAACATGCAGATATACATAGTCGAAAACACACATGGACAAACGGAGAAAGACACACACAGTCACACACACACACACACACACACACACACACACACACACACACAGTCTCAGGAGGAAATGTGACTGAATTGTATTTCCTGTGAGCTTTGCATCTGTTCTTAGGTAACCTATTTTTGATGGGGATCTGGATATGTGTGTGTGTGTGTGTGTGTGTGTGTGTGTGTGTGTGTGTGTGTGTGTGTGTGTGTGTGTGTGAGCCAAATTCAAGCATACTAAAACAGTGGGTCGGCAAGCAATGGATTACATGTAATCTGTAATGTGGGATTACAGGACCACAAAAAGAAAAGTACACACTATAATTGATTACACTTACAGGAAATAGAGTAAAGTCACTCTGGGGTACAGAAACTTCTCACATTACAGTTAAACATTTTTCAATTGACAAGTCATTTAGTTTGTGAGCTTGTACACGCTAATATAGTTTTTAATAGGGGTTGATTGTAGGTTGTATAATAATGTTCAATAATATTTGAACTCAAGCTTGGAATACTCAGTTGGAATAAATGGCATATTCTGCAACACACACACACAAAGCGATGTCATTGGGATCGTTTAAATTATGGTGAGTTATTATGGTGAGTTATTATGGTGAGTTATTATGGTGTGGCTGGCTCGGTGTGCGCCAGGATTTACTGCTCACAATGTATAGTGATAAGATTCATCCCCATCCTGACTTCAGTATTCAGGTATTGATTTACAACTGCTAGGTGATTCTTTTCTGCTCAGTTACTTTAGCGAGCATGATGGTACTGCAATATTACTTCACTTATATCTACTTAAATATACTTGTAGAGGTATTTTTTGGTTAGTTTGTTCAGCCATTGGATAGAGTGACTCACTTGTTCCTGGGTTCCTCAAATAGCCATGTGTGCACGGAAGCATGTGTGTACATCTCCATGTGCACTTCTACATCGCGGGGCTGAGTGTGAAGTACCGCCTCTGGGAAGGCTAAAATAACAACACACACACACACACGCACACACACACACACACACACACACACACACAAAGGAGGCTAAAATAGCTAGATGAGAACAAAGCCTGGGCAACTCTCAGACAGGAAACTGCTTACACCACATGGCCTCATTCCCCTATCTGTGTGTATGGTTATGTGTGTGTGTGTGTGTGTGTGTGTGTGTGTGTGTGTGTGTGTGTGTGATAAAGGGGTGAAAATAAAGAGATAAAAGAGAGTGAATGTGGTAGCATCATATTCTAGTGGTCCAGTACTTCAATTCAGTAGACATCCTACACCCTGCTAAGAGGAAGCACTGATCTGTAACTGCAGCATTATAGAATTCTTGACTGAATTTAAGTTTTACTTGTCTTTTTTAGCGTTGTTCGCCATTCTTGTATGGTTTATTTTGGATGTAGAAATTTGTGTGATTGTCGATTTGTGTGTGTGTGTTGTCGCGACAGACAGGCAGCTCCAGAGGAGTTCAGCACCAGGGACAGCGCCCAGAACCACAGAAGGCAGAGAGGAAGGTGGTTGCATGTGGAAGAGCAAACCGAATCTCTAAAGCGTGAGAGGAGCGGAACGGAGAGTGGAGGAGAGTGTTATCTGTGTTGTGCTCAGTCCAAGATACAGACGCTGGAAATCGGCTGTGTGACTGAACCTGTGACTGAGCTGGAACAACGGACGAACGGACCTGGGAACTGGAACAGTCCCGCCTTACCCTTTTCCTTTCCCACCCCCTATCCTATGTGTGTCTCCCTAAGTTGCCTAACCCAGAGGCACCGACGCCCCCACACCAAGAACCTGGTTGGGGAGGGTTTCCAGTGCCCTTCATCCCCACTCCTTGCCCCTCACATTCATCAATAAAAGACTGTTTAAGTTTGTACTGCAATCTGAATCTCTGTGAATCTCCTCCTAGTAACGCACCAACACAGACACAGTGTGCTACAGTGTGTGTGTGTGTGTGTGTGTGTGTGTGTGTGTGTCTGCATAAGTAGAATGCATATTGCTTGCCCATAGTCATTTATTACCAGTGACCTTATGGAGCAGCTCTCCAGCTGTCGAGACCAGATGTCGCCAATGTGTGTGAATGATCCCTTTGATTCAAACACCCGTCTGATTTTATCAGCCACACAAAGTTATTCATTGGATTGTGCCTCTAATAGCAGCATCATCTCTACAGAATAGAAAACAATAGAATAGAGCTTCATCATAGTGTCAGAATCACTTTACTCGCCAAGTACGACAAATGTTCATCAATTTGTCTTGGTGCCATTGTTGCAAAGACAATATTTCAATGTCGTTCCAAATTTGTTCCATGTTGACATTTTGGTGTCATTTTGCTGTCAGTTTGCCTTCCGTCTGTCTGTCTGACTGTTGTGCTGTCTGTCTCAGTGTGTCTAAGTGTTCACACCAAGCAGTTTTGGAGTGGCTTATTGGTTTACTCCTTTAGTTTGGTCTCAAATGCGGGTCTCTTGCCTTTTCCAAGCAAACTGCAGTGCGTTTCATTAGGAATGTGAATGTGATTCGAACCAATTAGTAGAAACGACCCCAAAACACAAGGGCTTATGGGTGTTGACATCTGATAGCCAGCAGTTACTCGTGCTTGGAAAGCCTAGGATAACAAGTCCATCATGCTTAGTTAAAGTTACAGGGACTGGAAGTGGATCTGTTTTGACTCACCCACCATCATGTGTTTATGGAAAGACAGTTTACCAAAACTATCCAAATAAATGAGTTACATGTGAGTCCATGTGACTTTTATTCACAAACCCTGGTTCGATCGAACTGTGATCGCACCCTAATACTCCTTCACACACACACACACACACACACACACAGCCAAAAGTAGGTTTGCAAAGAGGGAAATGTACCATGAAAACATGAAATCACTTCCAAGCTATCCATCTATATTTGTTTTAGATTACAGGGGGAGCCGTGTAGGCGTGCGAGTTTTGCTTGGTTTTTCACACCAAACTTTTGCCCTTTTACCAGCTCTCATAAAGCCACGTTTTGGTATAAAATAAAGATTTGTTGATTCAATTTTACAGCAAGGATGTGAAGAGAAACAAAATGTATTCACTTTCGATTTTGCCCGTTGCCGGAGGAAAGTTCCCGGCTCACGAATCGATCCCAGCATTGCTGCAAACTGCAAACTTTACTTTCTCTCAAATACTCACATGCTCTCTCACCCGCTCTCTTTCTCACTCTCGCTCTTTCTCTGTTTATCACACAGTGGGGTGGACAAAACACCCTAAACACCTACCAAAATATCAGCAGGCCACCCTTTGCCTAAACTCAGATACTCAAGTGGTGATTGTTGTTTCAAAGCGGACACAAACCGCTGATTGGCATCTTAATATGAAATAATGTTGTGTGCTTTTGTATTTGTGATGTAGTTACTTCAAAGTTAAAGCCCTCTTTCCTGTACGCTCTCTCTCTCTCTTTCTCTCGCTCTCTCTCTCCCTCTGTTTCACATATGTGCTCTCTCTGCCTCACTTCAATTCCAGATCAGCAGCAGCAGCAGGAGGAAAGAGAGGAGCCTTTGGCAACAACAACCAGCTCTGCCTCTCCTCTTCATCCCCTCTGCCTCATCCTCTCTCCATTTCTCTAACCTCTCTCGCCCTTTCTGTTTCCCTCCCTCCATTTCTCCACTCCCTTCTTCTTTCCTCCCGTCCCTTCTCATCCTATCTTCTTTGCCCCCACCCTCTCTCTCTCTCTCTTCTGTCCTGTCCCCATTTCATCTCCTCTCCTATTTTCTCTGTCATTTAATACAAGGGAGCCAGTAACAATGGCTCCTCAGAGAGAGTCGCGGATCAATTTCCCTGCCCTCTGGTATTGAATGGTGTCTTTGTGTTTGGGTAATGCATCACAGTCAGCTGGCTCTCCTCTGCCGCCCAACTCGGTGCTTTAGTGGAAGCAATCACGTCGGCCGGCTCTCTGCAATCCTTCACTTCCTCCTCCATCCCCCGACACCGCTGACATGTTCAATTAAACACGCATTGTTAGTTTGGTGGAATTACTCTTTAATAATGAGATAGTTGCTCGCGTCCTAAGGAGGTAAGATGTCTCAAGAGCCCTATTAATAATGTGGGCAGGGAGCGTGAATGAGCTCACTCCATCCTCAACAGCGGTCGAGACACTTAACCTCCCAGTTGCTCCAGTTAAGCTGCCCAGTAGAAGAAGGTAAAAGGCTGTGGTTGTTCCGGTCAGCAACTGTATGATGGTGATGAAGGGCAGTGGTGAAAAATTGCCTGGATAAGTGAAGGTAAAAAAAAACAGCAACATATGTGTGGCAGACGGGGAGGGGGGGCGGCGGCGGTTGAGGCGTGAGCTCCATGGGCAGCATCATGGATGGCGGCATCAGATGGGAGGACAGAGTAGCCATGGATGCTAGCTACAGATGTTACAGTCCTGCTGAACTATATATTCTTTTGGTGGAAACTTATAAATTACTTCTAATAAAATCATTTTCAATTAATATTTCATGTCAAATGATTATTGTCTTTGGTAAGTATCCGTGTGATAAGCAGGATAATGTACAGCCAATCATTAGACAGCAACACCAAGTGATAATGACTGGCTCGCTGTACATGATCCCTCAAATATATCCTATTTATCTATTGGTATTTTACATGAAGAAGGTTGCACAATGCAACGTTAAGTAACAATACCTCGTCTTGAACGTAACATTTCAGGATTCTTCCCATGTCTGGCAAAGAAACACTCACTACAGTGGCTGGGGAGCACTGGGTTTTTACCACAGAGAGGCAGGTAGTCAAATAATAACAGGATGATTCATCATTGGGACTGTTGGTTCCTCCCCGAGTGTGCTTCAAAGGTGCGTGTGTGTGTGTGTGTGTGTGTGTGTGTGTGTGCGTTAGAGGATGAGTAGGCATTTTCAGCAGGGAAGTTGGTCCTCCCTGCAGGGAACACTGTCCAACTCCCTTAAGAACTACTCGCTGTCTTTCACCTGCCTCGGTAGTAAAGGAGATACACACACGCACACACGCACACACACACAAACGAAACACACTCAGACACAGATAAGCAAGCAAACACACAAAATCAAAAAAGCACACACACTCATAAACACACATAAATAAAAGCAGACAAACACACAATCTGTCCCTCTTTCTTATTACCACCGTCACCAGGCAGATTGTTGATGACTCACTGTTGGCTCCATACTCACTCACACACTCACACACACACACACACACACACACACACACACACACACAATCACATTAAAGGGTGTTTCTTTACAAATTAGTCTTCCAAACAGTGAGAATCTCTTTGCTCCCACTCACGGTGGTTATAACAGCTGCTGACAGCTAAGTTGCACTGTGCTGCAAGAAATCAATGATCTTCAAGTCGCCTTAATTTGCTGATGGCAAACATAGAGAATACGGCATAAATACTAATAAGAAAACCAGTGTAAAAAAACAAAAAAATCAGTAGCTGTTCAAATACATTGTCCTGGAAGGATTATAAGGGTTTGGGCTGCAACAGGAAATTTAAAATGTGTTTCTATGGGGAATGTTAGCCTATTAAAGATTAACACCAGTGGATACTGGATCACAGAGGATCTAAAAGAGAGAAAAGTCTGTTACATAATTGAATGTGCAGTAATAGAAACAGATAATATACATAAACACATGCTCTCTCTCTCTCTTTCTCTCTCTCTCTCTTCAGCATCCATTAAGGCTAAGGAGATAAATTGCAGATATGTCTATATAATATTTTAATCCAGTTCAAGGGGGATATTACATTATTGTTTATATCTCCTGTTAACTCCATGGAAACATAACGGAGGCTGACACAGACACACAGACATGGGCAGAGAGTCAAATAAACCACATACATTTTTTGGGTCTCTGATATGGTTACATCTCCTGGACCCAAACCTCCCTCAGGGCTCAATAAAGTTCATCTCATCTTATCTTATTTCAGTGGTATTCCTGGGAGTGTGTGTGTGTGTGTGTGTGTGTGTGTGTGTGTGTGTGTGTGTGTGTGTGTTTCTGCACTGCACTTCAGAGATCACTTGTCACTCAAACAGTGAGTCCAGCACTGTGACGTCTCTTTCCTTGGGTTTTCTGTTGATGAAGTTTAAGTGTCTGTAGGTGGCGCTCTCTTCTATGTCTGCTCATGCTAACTACCCAGCTCTTCTTCTGTTTATTAGAGGATTGAATCACTATTGTGTTGTATCAATCAGTGAGAAGGAGTTGCAAAACAGACATTTATTATGAAAAAAAGATGAATTTTGGGTAGCATTTTGGGTTCACTACGTTTATTTGAGTAGGATTTTGAACAGAGGATGTGTATGCTTAAATAAAGGAGCGTCCATTAAAGTCATATGTTTACTTCCTCTATGACCGGAACCTAAAAATACGTCTGTTATGTTTTAGGGAGGAATGTTTCAGTGGATGAAGTCAGAGGTTGTCAGGATAAACAGAAGAAAAAGGCTATTGTGCCAATAACTCCACATGACACCCATTTAGTTTCCCTCACCTTACTTCCACTGGGATTATCGAGTGTGCGCCCATGTGTTTGTGTGTGTGTGTGTGTGTGTGTGCGCGCGTGTGTGTGTGTGTGTGTCTCAGCAGGCCCTCCATTTTGCTCCCAGTGTGTATCTCCGGTGTTAGAGGAAGACCTTTAGATTAGCTTTAAACCAGCTCTCCATGACTCCAGGGTATAAATATTAACAACCTCAGCATGGCAATAGCCCCCTTCTCACTCACACATAACACACACACACACACACACACACACACACACACACACACGTACAAACACACAGGCTGCATTTTCACCATGGCTGGAAAATATTTTTGAAGGGTTCCTATGGTAATGGAAAACCTGAAACAGTCATGGCATTCAAAAATGATGTTTTCCAGGCCTAGAAAACGGAGCACGTGCAACTAGTGAAATGTTTGTTGTCTAGCTTGGCTGCTTGTAGATCCACTTGAGGTCCTAAGTGATAGTTGCAGCGAGAAATAAGACCTGGGACATTCACATCAGATATCCAGTGTGAAAAATATTTTTGCAACATAGACTCTGACATGTATTGGTCATGGAAATTGAGCTTTATGTCTTGGAATAGTCTTGGAAAAGTTGTGGAATTTGATTAGCAGAAAGGTGTAGGAACCTGTTTTTGGTACATTTTAGATTTACCTTTTTATTGATTAAACCTTTAATGGTAAAGATTAATTTATTGTCCTAGTATTTTTCTAACCTAAAACCCATTTTCAGGTATTTTGTGAGGACTGAGAAAAGCTTTTATCCCAGGGAACCCCATATGGGAGGATTTGTGTTGCTGTTGATTTAATATTGAACTGTATAACAGGGTGGAAAATAGTGAAACCTATGATTAGTATAGTCGCTGTTATACAGCCAATAACTGGGCTCATTTATTGTGACAATTCATTTATAGTGAAATTGAACTATTCCTCAATTTGCTGCGGGGCCTCATGGATGCCCTTGAAGGACCCCTGGGCTTCCTCGGACCCCACTTTGAGAACCACTGACCTCAACCATCAAATCAGTGGCAGAAAAGTCATGAGCAGGACAGTGAGCATGTCGCCTTATATGAACTCCCTTACACTTTCAACTCGGCTTGTGTTGCACCGTTATGCACCATCTGCTGCATTTTAAATGATGCTCTCAAGGCTTTTTTTTGTGTGTCTGGAGTGCGTTCTTGTTCAGAGGGTTTGTGTGTCACGCAGCCTCGGGGCTAAAGATAAGGCCGAGGCAGAGTGTTGTGAATATCGCGGCAGCGTTATCGGGCCGAGGGAAGTGGTGACCGCTCCAGAAATGAATCACATGCTGCTCGGATGATGAATTAAAGTGGAGGGTGATAGCGAGATTAGCCGCTTGTATTTCCATGTACACGCCCTTCGATGTTGCTCATTCACTGTAGATACAATCCTGAGGCGTGTGTGTGTGTGTGTGTGTGTGTGTGTGTATATAGGCAGTTATCTTCCCTTATTACAAATGTTGCAAATAGAACTGACTATTTTGCCTCATCTTGAAAATCAGATGTGATGCCAAATGGAGGCTATAATCAATCCTGAAAGTCATATACACAGCAAATTTTCCAGTGTTCGTACAGTAAATGCAACTATTTGGAGTCAACTAGATTGGAGAGTCGTTTAATCACTGGCTTAAGCCCTTTCCGGTCTGGTGATTGGCGATCTTCACCTCAGGACTACAGGAATTTTATCCAGTCCAGAACAACATAAGTCAGTCATTTTTGTCACAGCGCAGTTTGATGATGGAAGTTTGATGATGGAAGAGAACAGTCAAAAAGCTTCTTCCAAGAGGACGCTGATGTCCTCGTATGGGAAGTGCAGCGAATATACGACCTAGTAAACCAGAGTAAACCTTTAATGAAGAAAACAAATGTATAAACACATTGAAATCCCCTTCAGTGTTGTTCTTTGTGGCCCAAACTGACTGTTCTATGTTGGAGGACAATCATTCACACCACAGCCACATGTGTATATAGAGAGAATAAAAAACAGTGTATCAGATTTTTTCCTGCTTGAGGGATTTATATCAAAGTAAGATTGGTCAACATGTCATCCAACAAAATAGGTTGGTAGGTTTTTCAATAGGATCTGTTCCTGCACGCATCGCTTGCTGAAGCCATGATGATATCACACCGCCTGTGTTTTGACGTGGTCTGGGCAGGTGGGCGACGCAAGCACAAATCCCCGTAATCCTTGACACCAAAATTGCACTGCGCTGCTTGATCGTTGCCGACACGCCCCCTACTGCACCTCTCCTCCCACTTAGGTGCAGTCAAGCTCACAGCGAGTCGCCAACACACCAAACGGGGGCAGGCAAGGGAGAAAAAAAAAGCCTGTGTGAGCTTGACAAAAAATGCCTCTTCGCCTTCACAAAAATAAAAGCCCTGACGATTTTTTCTCTGTGTTGTTCCAAAAAGTTCCAATCTTTTAAACTTGCCTGGTCATTATTTTCACCTTGAAGGGGAAACAAAACACACAACTCTCCAAACAGAGGGAGAGGAACAGTTCAGCATCGGTGCAATAAGAGATAAAATGTGGGTAACATCTGTGTGTGTGTGTGTGTGTGTGTGTTCCCCTGTCTCTCCTTATGTTTCCCTGTGTTCCCTGTGCTCCATGTCCCTGGTTTTGTCTCTCTCTCTCTCTCTCTCTCTGTGTGTGTGTGTGTGTGTGTGTTTTCCTGTCCTGCCGCCTACCTGGATCCTACACACACCTGCCTGCAATCAGCTCCTCACCTCCTCAGCCAACACACCTGTCTTCCATCAGCTTCATCACCTCTCCAGCATATCGACCCCGGCTTTTCCCTCCCACTCATCGCCAGATTTGTTGTTTCTGCCTTTGTGGTAGCTGCTCTCCAGCTCACTTCGCTTTTGATATCCTCGATGTTAGTTTCCTCGTGTTTTGCACAACCTTTAACGCCTGTGTTGTCTCCCGTGCTTCAGGATCCCAGCCAGTCTGCTAACCTGCCTGCCTACTCACTCTCCCTCGCTACCTCTGTCAACCACGCCGCCTTGCCGTCTTCCTGCCATCTCCAGCCCTGCCCAGTCCTCCCATCACCTGTGAAGTTCCTTACAATAAATCTGCTAAACTTCATCTGCCTCTGTGCTTGGGTCCGCTAGAAAGCTCCCCCTGACACAGAGAGAGAGAGAGAGAGAGAGAGAGAGAGTCTTGGAATAACGTAGTGTAAAACTCCAAAATCAATTGTGTAGTAAACGGCATAAACAGTGTGGAAGGTTTATTAAATGCAAAAACCAAAGCGTAAGCACACACAACCCATTTAATCCACACTCCACACACAACCCAATCCAGGATGTATTCACTAAAAATCCATTTTGGTACATCTCTAAAGACACTGGAACATTTTGCTGCGCAGACATGGCATCTTTTCTTAAAGCGTCTTAAAGCTAAAAATACAGTTATCATTGTTTTTACTCCATTTAGAGACATCGCAAAAAGGTAAACACACTTTGTTTACATTTGGATTAAGGATTGAGCCTTTTATTAGCGTAGAAAAATCCTTTTATTATGGAAAAAGGGGGAAAAATCAATTACTGTAAAATCCTTGGCTGAAAGTTAAACCTCAGCAAACCAACACTCAAATTACATCCTGGTGGAAATGGAGTGTTAATGCATTTACCGTACATCAAAGGCATCTTGCTCCAATTTTTCCACAAATCTATTCCTCTACTCAAGGATTTGGCTCCCTGTTATGCAGCCCATACTGTATTATACATCGCAGGCATTCTCCTCACCCCCCCCATCCCCTACAGCTCCTCTTAATGGAGGTTCATTCATGTCACACACTGATTTGATGGTCTTACTGTTAATGGTAGTGGCGGCTTTTCTGATCAGCAACTATGAAGAGTTAAAAAACATCTGTATCCAATTTGAGGAAAAGTTCACTGTTTGATATTGTATGTTTATTATACAATATAGAGGATTCAACCTGTATAAAGTGTTGGTTCTGGTTGCCTCGTCTCAATAAGTCATCAGCCTTTCAGCAGCAGTACTTATTGATTATGTTCTATTAGTCATTTTGTAAGAGTAGGTATCCCTTTTTCCACTTTTGGACTGAAACTCTGTGAGCCAGCATGGAAAAGAAGGTGGATCCTTTCAACACACATCTTCATAATATTTTTGAACGTTATTTAATCACAGAAGCCATAAAATCATGTACCGCATGCTGAGATTGTCAATTTCTCTCAGCACATTTCTGGATGAGCTTCTAAAAAAAAAAAAAATGTTGCTACAATGATTGTGGAGTAATTTGTATTATTAATAAAAAGGTAGCATATAGTAAAATACCTGACATATCTTTAATGTAGAGCAGCATAAATGTGGGTGAACACATTAACTCATTCATTTAGAAAAGAAACGACGAGGCGGCCCGGTGGCTCAGTTGGCCGGAGCGTGTAGCGTGTGATCTTCATTTCCTGGGTTTGGATCCTGTCACATGTCACACACCCTCTAGTCTGTCTTCACTGTCACATAAAGCACAAAATGACAATAAAAAGAAGAGAAAAGATGCTATTTTTGTATTCTCCTTTCAACCAGACTGCAGTGTGTATGTGAGTGTGTGTTTCATTATGTGGCATATGTGTGACTGCGTGTGTGTGCGTGTGTGTGTGTGTGTGTGTGTGTCTCTCTCTCTCTCTCCAGCCGATGACTCATGGTTGTAATAGCAGACTGCTGAGGCAGTGAAGCAGCAGAAATACAGAGCTCCAACATTCACAAGGATATCCTTGTACTGCACTTCACCTTTCTAGTTTTCTTTCTTTATTTCATTTCACTTCATCGTCGCCTTTCCATTTAAGAATCAACCAAGACTATTTTTTTTGATGGCCTTCAGCTGAATTAAACCAAACTGAGTTGAATTAAGATAAACGGAACTGAGTTAAATTGAATGAAATAAAACTGAATAGAATCATTATAAATGTGCAGTATGTTTTTCTCAAGTTTCACAGTAATACTGACACATACTCCGTGGCACAGGGACAGCAGGGCCTCACATAGTGTGAGACATACTATTGAAATGATATCATATATATATATCCCTCCATATGTACATTGAATTCAACATGTGTCCATTCAAGCAGTGTGGCATATGGCTGCAGTCATAGATGGGGAGGGACTAATCACACTGTGAGGATGTTCTACTGAACATGTGATGGATTAAATTAATTATCACCGTTGCAGAACATACATCCGTCATGTGCAAGGTACACAGGGTTGTGAGTACTGCAAGATTGCTCAAATACCACTTGGGTTCTATAGCGAGCTGAGCAGCTGAACAACCCTGAGCTGTACTGAACACCAGAGCTGTACTGAACACCACCCTACAAAGGGTGGGAAAAATGACATCATTGTTTATCTCCTGTCCCAACAAAACTATTTTTGCTGCTGAAGCACACTTTTAAATTTTTTTACAAGGACACTTTAACATTTTTTTTGATACGAAATCCAAACCCAAGCCACAATCTTTGGCCTTTAAAATACACAAAAATATATAGTACTGCTGTTTGCCTTTTAGAGCAGTATACTAAACTGTACTGAACTGTACTTAGGGTCCAGTAATGTGTCTTGTGTGGGACCCAACACACACATTACTGCCAATCTCATGCTGGTTAAAGTGCAGATTGCTGAGTGAGTCACTTTGGTGATACGTTTTGTTATGTGGCTCTAACATACAGCCAGGCTTTAATGTTTTATTCATTCAATTAAATAATCTAATTATCCAAAATGTGCCATAACTGCCACGCTGCCATCTTGGACCAGACAAGTTGAACCACGATTGGCTCTCTTTGGGAGGTACATTACTTCTGATTGGTGGAGCTGACTTCAGGCTCTTGACTTGAAGAGCGTGGAAGTGGTGATGAAAACTGGCTTCAGCTGCAGGAACCTACAGGAGAGGTGGCAGCTACTTCTTATGCATATCACTGACTGTACTGTATTGATTTGCCTCTCTTTAACCTTTTCACACTTGCAGAGGAGGGAGAAGCAAGTCATTTTTTTCTGTCTGTGTGTGCTCGTATTTGTGTGCATGCGTTTATTTTAGAAAGATCACATCATTCATTCAGTGTCTTCATGGGGGAAGGATTGTCCCCTGAGCATGTGGAGCTGGTACAGAGTGGGTCTTATTGGTTCAATACATATGCACCATGAAGGTGATGCTTAATGAACATTAATGCACTCACTCTCTCTCTCTCTCTCTCACACACACACACACACACACACACACACACACACACAGGATACATACATATGTGCTAAGCAGCTACACACATTGATGAAGTTGCAGGCAAACACAAAAACGTACACATAGATGTACACATTCACACACATTCAGAGGAATTATTTTATTGACATCCACATTTTTAAAAGCATACAAAAGTGTTTAAAAGCATAAATCCGAGTGCAGATGTCTCAGCGTCTTAGCGGGACGGCATATCAATGTATGACATCAAGGACTCATTAGTTTCGGGCACGCACGCGCACATGCACGCACACACACACATGCACACAGCTGGTACCGGGAACAGCGAGGGAGAGGAAACTGAGTACAAATTATTTTCATCAAGCATGACACATTCATTTGACATCTCACCATGAAAAAAAAAAAGTGTTTGAGCAATCACAGTCTTGGCTGGCCAACATCAGAGCTGCTAATACATTTTCTATGGAGCTCACTGGCGCATCCCCACACCCTATCTGCCCTCATTTCAGAGATGACTGGAAAACATGGAGAGATTGAGGGGGAGAAAAAGCAGGGAAGGGAGGGTGGAGACAGCAGAAAGTTGGAGAAAGAGAGAAGGGGAGAACGAGGTTGACGAACCATCACCACACTATCTCTCTCTTTCTCTGTCTATTTCATTCTCTTCATATATATCTACAATTTTCCAAATAAAAAGAAAACATTTAAGCTGCATCTTTATGTTAAAATACACCCGTCTTATCTATATTACAAATTGAGCCTACGACAGAGAAGAGTGTCCCGTCATCACTAATTGAGACCCAGAAGATGTGCCCTATTTGCCCCAATGAAATTCTGGTGTCGGGTCTGGCACCCAGGAAGTGATAAAATTAAACTTGAAAGTTAAAGACAAAACTTTCTCCTAAAAAACAGCAACCAAGTGCTCCATCCAGTGAAAGCTGGGCTTGCCGACGAAATCTGAACCTGGTGCATCTTCACCCCTACCAGCTATTAAAAAAGAGGAAAGGACGAGGAGGTGCAGTTTTATCACGTTACATGATTTCTGGGTAACAAAGCCTTTCAAACTTGCGGAACAAAAGTGTAGATTTTCTCAGTGCAGCTTTAATATTTAGGGTCAAATTTTTGTGAGATGGAAAAAGAAACAGAGGGAGAGAAAAAGAGCGAAACTAAGAAATAATATTTCATTTTGACTTGAGAGAGAAGCTGAGAACAGAGGAGGGAGACAGAGAGAGAGAGAGAGTGTCACTTCATTCTCTCCCTATTTATTTCTCTTTTGCTTTCTGCCTCGCTCTCCCTCCTTTTGTCCCTTTCTCTGTCTTCATACATGCAGTGTCTACCGTTTTCTTAGGAGAAAAAATAAAACGCTTTGAAAATAGAAGAGTCACAGAAGCAGACAAAGGTACAGAATTGAATCTGTTCAGCCAGCTGTGATTCCAGTCCAAGAGATATATGTCTCTCTGCTTTGTAGTAATAAGACTAGGGCTTAGCCAAGCAGAAGGTCTCCAATACTAACCTCTCAGGGGTGATCATCCACCTCACTAGTCAGAAAAACTCACCGTGTGAGAAACTCACTCTCAGTGATGTCATAATGAGCATCACTGAGAGAGTGCAATGATTCAAAGATGCCATGGTCTATAGATTGTATTGTTTGATGAACATTTGCTAAAATAATGTATTGGGTGTATGAATATAATCAATTTCTGGTAATATAAATAGATATTTATACAATTTGTGCAAAAATGTCATATATCATCATTATGCCTAAAAAAATCCACAACTTCTAATACCCCTTGAGTTATGAAAAATGGTTTAGAGTCAGCTGTGTCACATCAGGAATTGAAAACCATAGAGCAGCAAGACGGGGTGATAAATACAGCAAATTTACAGGAATTTTACAATTCAACAGGAAAATTATGTTGAATGTGACTAAATATACCATAATTATTGTGTAGTATTATTTAAGTATTAGAAGTATTTAAGTATATAAGTATTATTTTCACTTCTAAAAAATGAATTTTTGATATCAGAAAGTCACATTTTACTAGTAACAACTGAATTGATTGTATTAAACAAATATTAAATTGGCATAATTTCAGATAAGTAGGTATCTAGAGATCAGTAAATAGCATTTTTATGGGTAATGACCTAATTATTGATATGCACACTTAACATTTTCACTAGTTTAAGCTGTAGACAAGTAGATATGTTGAAATGAGGAACATTTTCACTAGACAACGGCCGATGTCACCGATAGCATCCCCGAAGTTGTAGAAAGCTGACATTGCCTGTCAAAGGTGGCTAAATTTACAATAATCTATATATCCAGTGCATATCGATCTGACCACAAACAAATTTGCATCGACGTCCCTCCCATGAGAACAGAAGATTTTACCCATAACCACTAGCACATTACTCGACAACATGCTAGTTTCCATCTGTATACCCACACTAGCGCTGTTTATTATTTTCACTAGTAAAAATGCATTAAGATATCTATAAAACAACATCAACTAGTTGTGTTAACATCCTTACTAGTTAAAATGAAATTGCTTTTTTAACAACGCCTACGGCTCGGGTGCAGGTTCTCGCGCAGCAGAGGTTTGGAATACAGCGAAAATGCCTCGCGACCGAGAGAGCATGCACTCTCAGGGACGGGGCGATCAAAGGGAACTGTCTGGTGAGCCAGCCGTCGACAGAAAGTGCAGACGAGTTTAAGAACAGCCTACTGGATCTCAAAGAAGTCGTTTGAGTGTAACTGGTCTCACCGTTACCCATCGCCCCTGGCCATCCTAGTTGAACAGCAAGGCTGCAAGGGCAAAGAGAGAGGGGAAAATAAAATGTGTTATAGAGTGTGACGGAGTTTAATCAAATAAGCATGAAAAAAAAGAACATGTTATCAACAAATGGCCAGCTAACTAGTTGGAACTGTAATTTTTGATATAAAAAATAACAATTTCACCAGTATATAATAGTTAGTTATATAGTTATATAGTTATAACACATAGTTATTGATATTTTGAATTTACTAACCATTTATTGTTTCAATTGTTGGGCACTGTGAAGCCCTCAGGGACTGTAATGGTGATTAAGGGCTATACAAATACATGTGATTTGTAAAAACAACTATGGCTCCAACACAGATTTTAACTGTCTCTGTCTCTGTCCAGCTGTCTGTAATGCTGTAAATAATGTTGACTGTAGTGCCACTTACAATTCTCTAATGAAGAACTATACATGCGGTACATTATTTTTTTTTTATTTTTTTTTCATTGAGAACAATTTTAGAAAGTTGGTGGTGGTGGGGGGGGGGGGATGCAAATGGGTGTAGGGGTGTGTCAGGGGGGTGGTGGGTTGCAAAGGGGTGTAGGGGTGTGTCAGGGGGGTGGTGGGTAGCAAAGGAGTGTAGGGGTGTGTCAGAGGGTGGTGGGTTGCAAAGGCACCGATGACTCTCCTCATCATTGAAGGCTTGGAGCTTTTAAGCAATCTCGGACTCATCTTCTTCTCCAGAGCTGCCTGCCTCACCTCCGTCACCCCAAGCTGCTGCTCAACCTCCCTCCAGGCAGCCATGAATGTATTTTTTTCACTTGGCTGCTCCTGTTGAGCCAGTTGGGTGTCCAGACTGTCCTCCTCTTTCTCCACAAGGAGAAAGAGTGCCTCCAGCTGCACTGCCTCAATCTCAAGGAGTAGTTCCTGTTTTTCTAGGAGAAGGATCTCCATTTTGAGCTCTTGGTTGAGGGCCTCAATTACTTAGTAGAGGACCTCCCTCTCCACCCCACAGGCCTTGAGCTGCATGGCCTCCTCCTTGATGTTCAAGGCCTTCTCTGCGTGGAGCATTCCTTTCAGCTCCTCACTTTCTTGGCGGAGGGCCTCCTTCTCCACCTCACAGGCCTTGAGTTGGATGGCCTGCTCCAGTACCTTGTCCTGTGCTTCCTCCAGCTGGAAACTCGGATAGAAAAATAGCTTTCGTCCTTGCGTTGGTGGGGCGCAGGAAAGTACGCATGTACAAACAGCATTTATCTGAATGCTGCTGATTTACACACCACCAACCACTGGTTGGCAGCAGAGAGCGAGTGGCTCGTGGTACATCTGACATAAAATGCGCCAGAATGAGACAATATACTCGGTCGTTTTCAAGGAGCTGGTTTAGTAGGAAGGCTTGGCTAACTGTATGTAGTGACACCAATGATTTATTTTGCTTTCCCTGCACCCTTTTTCAAACGACAGGTCTCAGACCCAGCATGGATTCAGACAGGTTTGAATGATTTAAACCACATATCAGAAAAATCAAAAGCAAATGTTTGGGAAAGTAAACATAGCTGCTCAGCTTGATGAAGGCTGCAGGACAGGGATCTGTGAACATAATGAAGAGGTTGACAAAAACAGGCACATCCTGTCTAAAATAATAAACTGTGTCAAGTTCTGTGGCGCCATAGAGTCATTGAGAAATGTGCATCTCTCAAGGAGAGAAGGGCAAAATTTATGTACAAAAAGTTTAAGCCACAAGGTGGCAAAGTTGGCTTTGAGCCAGTTCACTCAGCGTTTTGATGGCACTGGGTATTTCAAATGTAATACCATATTAATTTTTTTTTTTCTTAAATGTTATTTTCTATTAGGTCTTATTTTCTGCTGTCAGGTTTTGTGTTGTCAGATTTCTGTTGCACTTTTCGAGGCACTTTTCGGTTACTTTAGTCTTTCACCATTTATTGTAGTATAAAAGATAATTATTATGAAGAATTTGCACTAATTGAAGTACCTTAACTTACCTTAAGTATGTTTCATTACAACAAATGTTCATTCAGCTCAGCAAATACAAATAAAGGCCTTTTCATTTATTTAAATACACTGATGATACCTTAGTACATGTTTGTTTGATTTTTGGTATAGCCCCCCCTGGAGAAAAATGCACCAGCCGCCACTGCCTTTGAGTTCCACTGATGTCATAATGAGCATGACATCACTGAGAGAGAGTGTGTGTGTGTGTGTGTGTGTGTGTGTGTGTGTGTTACAAGCTACCAAGGAGTATGAGGAGGGAAGGGTCAGAGCCACAGTGCTCTGACAAGAGATGTGACAAAATGTTCCTGTCAGAACAGTCAAGTACGAAAGAGAAGTGTGAGGAAAGAAAACAAGAGCTGGGGAGAGAGGTGGAAAGGAAGATATGGAAGAGGGGGAAGTGACGGGACTAATCTATCCCCACTGCAATTAGACTGTAGAAGAGCTGTATTTTGTACTGATGGGTGTATTTATTATGTGTTTTTATCGTGTGTTTCTATTGTAAACCTGGTCTGTAAAAACGTTTGAATTGAATTGAGGTACTATTTTTATACTGATTTTAAACAGATTATATCTACCAGTTTTTGTGGTCTGGTTAGATGTAATCCGTTATTCCCCAGCCCTTGGCGTTCCCTCACTGCCACAGGCGAGGCCCAGCCAAGGCTGATCATCGTAGATTCTGCTCCAAGGCTTATTTGATTATGTGAGGTCCCTGTTCTGAATTTATAACGTTATCACAAAGTTAATTATGAACTGCAGGGTCCGTTATGATTGTGTGTGTGTGTGTGTGTGTTTTTTAGAAGTGAGAATAACAATGAAGTATGAGTCACAGGGTTTGAGAATGCGTCATCGCTGCTTTTAAAGGGAGACCCCCCCAAGGAAGGAGCCTTAAGAAACATAAGGGTACTAAGATATTTAAAGGGAACATCCACCCAAAAATAGAATCCATGAGTCTTAATTCTATGATCATTGAAAGTTCAGTCTATATTTGTGAACATGAAAACGTCTCTAGTTAGAAATAACAGAGGCAACGCTCTCATTATGATGTCATAAAGAGCTGTTCTATCTGTCGAGAGAACAAGAGAGCTCCATTTCTCATTGATTACCTCTTCCCCTTCCCACGTTCGTGCCTGAGTAGCCCGCGGCTGATCCAGTGCTCCTCCAAGTAAATGGCCATTGATTCCAGAGAGGAAGGGGCTGGCTGCGTTTTATAGCGGCGATCCAGGGGGACAACAGGACACAGAAGAGATAAAGAAAGCAGAGACAAGCCACTCCACCGGATCATTATCTTTAATCGGCCATCTATCCCGGTCCCGTGTAGGAGAATGCCCATAGAGATCCATTCACCCTCCCACTCACGTGTGCACAAGAGCACACAGTCAGTTATTTAGTCGCCACCCTCAGACAAGTAAGGTGCTCTCAGATGGAGCGTCGTGCACTCACAAAGTGCTCCACGCCGGAGGGCACTTCCACTCTAGCGTAGGGAGAAAGCTCTTCACACAGTGGTAGGAAGGCAATAGGAAGGCAATATTTGCTGGAAGATGAACTTCATGGGAGTCAACTCATAGTAATAGCAATGTATACAAAGCCATAGCACACAAAGTCCATTCCAAAATATATTTTTTTTACAACAATAAAACTGTGATGTACACTGAGGTCAAGTCACTACGAAGAAATGTTTGTTGTCATCATTTATCCAAAACTAATAGATTTTTTTACTCAGTTGATAATTCTTATTCAGGAATACATCATGTAGACCTGATACACATTTTTCTTTAAATTAGATATTTGAGAGATTCTTGTATGAAACTGAAATATATCTGAATATGTTGTTCGCACACCATATCTAAAATGTATAGGATCCAGTCGGTGAAAGTTTTTTCCACCAAGGACTCAAGGTACCCGTCATCCCTTACAAATCCCCATCATGTGTTGTGATTCTGTGCTATCTATCATTTTTGAGTAGGTGTCATTTTTTTTTCAAATGGTGGATGTCTCATTTTGCAAATGGCCTGTGAGAACTGATTGTCAAGGGGGTTTTAATGGATGGGGTGGATCATCTCGGGGATCTCATCGGGCTCTTTCAGAATAATGAGTTGCGTATGGCAGCAGGAATGCAGACTAGGAGCTTTAAACAGATACCTCTTAATCAAAAACGTACTCTTCAGGTGTCCTTCATTGAGCTCAGTCATCCAGACAAACAACATCCAACAGTGACTTTGAAGCATTTCACCTCGTGTTGTAATGTTGCTCACGCTCAGTAACGCCGCCTGACCGAGAGACATTGAGAAGTTGACGGGGGGAGAGAGAGAGGAGGAGATGAGGGGAAAGATTCGACGCAAATTTTAATCTTCGTCGTTTCATTACTATCTTTGAGATGAATGACGGACACATGCAGGGGAAGGTTGGACGCAGCTCATGAATCATACCTCTAATATCCCTCACCCCCTCACCCCTGTCTGTCTGTCAGTCTGTCTGTCAGTCTGTCTGTTTATCTGTGGGCTCACGTTTTAGATTCACGAGCAGGGCTCCATCCTTGGAAGCGCTCCCTCTGATATGCTGTCTTCACACCATGTGTTAGTGCTTTATCAGGCAGAATAGTTTGAAGGAGCAGATGGAGCGATAATATGGGATGGGATGTAGGAGACAGAGCCAAGCTGGCCATGCAGAGAACTAAGTCAGGCCGGGCTGGGCGCAGTACACCTGGCTTACATACATCCTGCATGGTCTGATCAACTGATGTGTTTCTGTGTGATATATTTTGTGTCAATTTGTAATGTTTTTGTATCTTTTATGTCATGTTATGTCATTTTTTATTGTGTGTTTTTACTGTAAACCCTGCCTGCAAACCAAATGTGCCCCTTGGGACAGTAACACCTGAATTGAGTCAGAGCCAAAGTTTCATCATTCTAACAAGTTGAATAATCCAAACTTTGTCACAGACATTTTCGAAGTTGCAGTTGAATCTTTTTTTTGTTCCCAGACGTTTTACAAGTTGATAACTGTTCCCCAGCTGCAAGAGCTCTGATAATGATGATTGTAATTATTTTTGAGTAAATGACCAAAAGCGATCCCACTTCGCAATCATTCCTATGTAGCACAACAGCTGCATTCATCTCAAGTTTGCGCGTGTGTTCATGTATGTATGTTAGTGGGAGCGTGTGTGCATGTTGGTACATGCGTGTCCGTTTGTTAGCTTGCGAGTGTGTGTGTGTCTACATCTGTGTGTCGTTGCATGCATGCACATCTACTTCGCTGCTCTCCAGCATGTGGGTGTTCTTTGCAGCTGCAGTTTCTTAGCTATATCTTGTCATTGTTACGCCACAGTAGGCAGCTTGAAGTCTGGCTTGCAGCTTTCCCCTCTCTCTCATGTTTCTCCATGTCTCTCAGGCTGTTTGGGTTGAGGCATTTAGCAGCTGTCAAGAACATTTGACAGCGGTGATTAGTAAAAGTAAGTGAGCTTGCAAAACGGAGCCGAAGGTGTCCTGTTTGCTTTCTAAAATGATTGCTTATATTGTGTAGCTGTAATATGAATGTGTCAGCTAGCAAATTGACTGTGTGTGTGTGTGTGTGTGCATGATGTGAGCAAGTGCATATGTGTGTGTCCATGAAGAATTGTTCTGTCAAATTGGTTAGTTACAGCACAGCCATTCAACACTGAGACTTATATCTCTAGTAAGGGGTTTGTCATTGTGTTCCAGACGTGAGCCAGAGTTGTGCATTGCAGCATAATTGATAGCTGGTTGAAATATCTCTTTTCTATTCATGTCTGTGCCATTCGTCTAGCAGCTTGATTTACGGTGGCAGTAGCCCGGTTCAAATCCTGGACCGGATGGGGAATAACTGGGTGAGGAAAGTGAATGAGAAATGCTCTACCTTCCTCTTAGCCACCACTGTCCAGTTGCCCTTGATAAAAGCACTGAACCTCCACTCTGTGGCCAGTAGAAGACCCTGGTTGTACTGGTCAGCTCCCAGGTGTGAAGGTGTGTAACACTGTGAGTATGAAGCAAAGTGTTGCAAAAAAAAAATAGCCTGCCTTTTCAGGATAAATAAAGGTTAAGGAAATCTATTAAAGTCAAAATACTGCATTACAAACAGTTTAACCAGGATATGAACTATTGTTATCTGGATCTGTGTCTGGGTAGGAAATAAATTAAGGCTGAGGGTAAAAAATGCCCTTAAAAGTTCATAAAATGCCTGTGAAATTTTAAAAAAAAAATCAAAGGGGCAGAAAAAGCCGTAAAAAGTGAATTTCTTACCCTGTACTAAAACTACAAGAGTATAAATGTGCCACCAAACCACCAAGTCTGGCTCTGAGTATAAATATTGTCCTCTCCTGTTCTTCCTCCTGCCTCTCTCCGCTCTACTGGGGCGAGTCAGATGTATCGGTGCGCTGATGTTATCGGCCCTCTCACAGTGTCACAGTGTCAGCTACCAGCATATATTTAATGTCTCAGATAAAATGTGCACAAAACTGGTTTGCCTGTGGTTGGGTTGACATTTACACTACGCCCCTGAGAAAAGACCAAGTCTGTAAAATACCATAGGTTATATAAAGACCTGTAAAGTTAGTCAGGTAATGTCATTTTCACTGGCATAATTCAGTGATTTGAGTCCTGTGCAGAGCAAGATGTGATTATGACAGTCCATGTGTCCCTATGGTAAATAATAGTTAATAACATACTGCTTTTCATCAAACTCCCACGTCCGCCGTAAATACTAGTCGCAAAGGATAAACAGTCTGTGTTTGATGCAAATTGTCAATTTATTGCATGTTAAAAAAAAGACTTTCAGCTGTCACTGCTCAGCAGCAAGGCAGCCTCCACGAGGTGTGTTTTTTCTGTGCTCGAAAGCTAGTTGTCGGTGGGAGTACTTTGTGACGTATTCCTGACAATGAAGTGCCTCCTCCGGCACGTTTGGGAAATAATAGATAGATTCATCTCGGACACAGCATTCAGTGAAATCACTTTTCAATTTGATTACCCACCTTCTCCTGAAACACGAACCCTGCCCCAGACAGGGCTTGAGCTTGTTTTAAAATTCCATTTGGCACTTGTGAGTGGTGAGAAATACTCAATTATAGTTGTAAAACAGCCTGCAACGTTGCCCTGTATTCTCTGAGAGACGTGTAAATTCATGTAATCAGCAGATATACTGTGGATATCATTAGGTTTCCTCCCCAGATTGTTCTGCTCTTACACACTGTAACTACGCAGCGCTGCTTTGAACTGAGTTGTTGGCTAAATCACGAGCTGATGTAACGCACAGCAACTCTGTCAGGCCGGTCTAAACGCTGCAGTGCACGCAATGGGAAAAGGCACATTCTGGTGAAGATGAAGGACGAAAAATGTTTCATTAGTTGTGACTTTCGGAAGAAGTTCAGTCAAAAGTAAAAGTAGTGGGATGGTGAATGAAAGACGTCCTTTTGTGTTGTTTACTTATCCACAGTGTTCTATGGTTTTCACATCACAAAAAACAACAAAAGGGCTGTCAGCTTTGATTGTCGGCCTTCATTGTCCTCCATGTTAAACCATGTTTAAACAAGACACGAGCAAAACAGTCACTGACCCAACACGTTCGCCATTGCCAAATATGAGAGAATTGTTTTTTTTCTCAGATGGCCAACGTGAATGTTGAATTGATTTATTTACTAAGTTTTGTGCAAATTTGATCAGAGATAAACTATCAGTGGAAATGAAGCTGGTACTGATGTATCGAGGAGAGGCCAATACTGGCTAATAACCGCTACACTTGTGTTACGTAGTGGGTGGGAAATTAACTCCATCCATCAGCCAAATGCTGTTCATTGTGATCAGAGGAGTTGTCTGTTCGAAAAGCCACTTTGGCAGGTAAACAAGAATCGTTTTTTAGGTTCATTACTATCTATTTGTGATGACAAGGGGGATGCCATCTCCCCACAAATACACACAGACTGAGACGCTGGGCTAAAAGGGGAACGGCAGCAGGGTAGACACTCATCCTTTACTCATAGATTCTCATCCAAACCAACACTGTCTCAAAACAAAGTCATGAAATGAGCATAAACTCTGAAACAGCAATGAACTCTATGTTCGCTGTGGCTTCTACATGACAATGTGCCACAGGAGGATGTTCCCAAAGACGTCAGTGAAACACTTTGAAAACTTTGTGCTGTGGATGAACACACGGTGTCTGTTGGTAATAAAACATGCAGTGTTTTTTTCATTGCGTTGTCTTTCCATGGAATCTTGTTTCTCCGGTTTAAACTACTTGTCTCCCGAGCTAGCCCAGTCTAATAACTCGTGTTCTCGGCTGTGTGGATTCAAAGACCCCAGGAGGAACATGCCGCTGCGGCTGGAAATATCAATAAAGTTTTATTGGTCTGTGAGGAAAGGATGAGAAAAACAAAGTGCAAAATGAAGCCTGGGCAGTGGCAGAACATAACACTACGATAGTGTGTCCCCCCGTGGCTAACATCTGCCAGATCGCTCAGAGTGGCTGGCTGTGCTCATTACTTTGTTCTTCCTGCGATGTGCATTGTGTATTAGGTGCTCAGGAGCACCGCTATAAGAGCCAGGCTCCATGTTGGTTGGTTCATTTGTTTGTTTGTTTGTGCATAACGCTTTTCGCAATGCAAACTGCAACTGGGGAATTATGGTATGTGCTCTTTTCTGTGCTCCAGAGCACTGAGAGCAAAAGGGAAATCCAGAGAGTTCCAACAACAAAGTGCTACCACATCACTTTGGTGTTAACAGGTGGAGTTTTTAAAGTCAACATAGTTTTGGCCCAATCATGCAGACCCCCCCGCCCCTCCACCAAAGCCTATAAAGTGCTAATGTACTTATTTTGACACTTATTTTATACCAAGCTGTATTAGATGCATTAGACACACACCACATTGTTTGAAGGAAGAAAGAAAGGAGAGGAAGAGGAAAGGAAGGAAGGAAGGAAGGAAGGAAGAATGCCTATTTCAAACCAGGATTACTGGCTGCCTTTATGCCTGTTCAATATCCACACAGGTTGTTGCTCAGGACTGTGAAAGCGTATCACTGTGATCTATGGTTGCAATTACGACAGCTCTGATTGCCTCAGATATAATCTGACTAATCAGCTCATGTAATTTTCTATTCATGCATACAACAAGTGCACGTTCCCACGTGTAATACAAATAACGTATTATTCTGACAAAGAGAAGCAATTTCAACCCCCAGGGCACTTATTAAGCTAACTTGGCCCAAATTGGGGCTCTGCAAGGAGCATATTCAGCAAAACAGTTCAACTCTGCATCATGAGATAATCCTACTTTTCCAACAGATACATTCTAGTGTATTGGGAACGAGACGTTGTGATCGGATTAAGGTATTTCCTATCTGTGTGCCATGAGTTGACCCTACAGAATACAGCCAGAGGTCATTTCAATTATCCTGAGCGATCAAAGAGCCAATCCCTCGTTAATAAGAGTATACCGATGTGCCAATCTCCAACATTAACACAGGGTTCACAGTTGACTAATACAATATGATATGCTGATACTATATTGAGAATTGTGTTTATTTCCTTATGAAGATGCAATATGAAAGACTTGAGGTGCAGCCAATACATGCTCTACATAACCTATGGATGATCGGCATTTCAAATGATCACATCACACCCTCTTGTGAACCTTGGAGCGCAAGTAATGTGATGTTGGGCGTAGGAGATTTTCCCTGAACAACCGTTGTTACAAAGACTTCTGCCGCTGCACTGAATGCATCAGTCATGCCATTATATTGATCTAGGGAATCCAGTGAGGATGGACTTTTTCAGCACAGCACCATATAGGTTCATGTAAGGCGTACAGCAGCCATAAACATGACTGCATGCATCCTGCAAATTTAGTATCATATGTCATGTTATCTGACCAGACTTCTCTATATCTAAATCAAACATTACAGCCATTGAACCCCCAGTAAGCTTCAGATCAATAACTTCAATAACATTCAATTTTGTAAACATACATGCTTTAACCAAACCATTTCTGCGTCACCTCTAGGGGGCGTATACGTGCAGGTGACGCTTGTATTTTAAACGTTAAAGGAAGAAAAGGGACTGGAAGAGACAATGGATTGCAGCAGTCACATTCAAACAACTGAAAACATTCAACAGCCAGCCAGCCACATCTTGAACTGGATCCCAGTCCTACATAAACCGGTTGACAAAAAATGGTACCAGGAGAGAAATATAGAAGTATATTTGCAAACAGAGGCGACAACGAAGGGCACCCAACCAAAACCCCCGTGGGAAGGTTGCTACAAAACTGCCAATGAGGTAAAATAAAAGCACAGTGGTCGTTGTGCTTGGTTGGTTGGATGGTTTTTCTCATTTGCCGTGGCATCGTAGTGGTATCAAATGTTTAGGATGAACTTGATATTGGTATCACAGTCATGAGGCAGTATTGTGACACTATGGCCTAGTAGAGTCTAAAGAAACAGACAGAAAGGTCCCAAGTTTGATCCCCGCAACAGTCAACGTGTCCATCAGTAGCCATGTTTCCTGTCTCTACGTGAGTAGCGGGGTGGTGTAGTGGTTACAGAGGCTGACCCATAACTGCGAGGTCACGGGTTTGATCCCTGCAACAGCTGTGAACTACTGACGAGAGGAAACCCCTAGCTGCTCATTTATTTTGTGTCACTCTGGATGAGAGCCTCAGCTAAATGTCTGAAATGTTAATGCAAATTGTAAAATGTCAACTTTGTGTGTGTGTGTGTGTGTGTGTGTATGTGGCAAAAGGTCACTTTTGACCAAGCACAGAAAAAGCCTCTCCTACCCCTTCCACTTAAGAAGCATTCATCCTCTCTTACAATAACAGAGGCAGCGAACCGGTGACGCAGGCGGAGGGAAACACTGGCTGGCTTTCCAGCTGGCATGATGCGGCAGCGGGTGACAAAGCGAGAAGATGTCGGGAGTCATATCCTCACAGGACATGACTGAGCACAAACTTATAGTCAGATGTAAAAAAAAAAAAAGGCACTTCCGTCAGTAATTTTCCCCCCTGAAAGATGTGAATGTCTGATGACGCAATTCCGCTGGGTGTGAAAACACCAACATCAAATCAGCCCCCATGAGTGACATTCAATTACCGCAAGCCTTTTGGTGCTGCATGCAGATTTTGTTCCTTGGATGCCGGCTCCCTCATTTCCATGTGAAATTATCCCATCATTTCTTCTGGCAGTCGGCTGCGGCTTGATGCATTTCTTTTCTCTCAATTTCCTAATTTTTCCAACCAGGCTTAGCCAAGCCAGGAGGAGGGGGGGGGGGGGTCCAGGGGAGAAGTTCAAACAGCTGCTAGAGCTAGAACGTTTCAAACTTCACACGTTTAGATTAGATGAAGGGTTTCTCTTAGTCTGACTGAGATCAACACGCAGCTCAGCTTTAGACTGATCCAAAAAAAAAAAGAAATCACACCAACACCGTTCTGCATTCTGGAGATAACAGCATTTTTACAGCAAACAGGAAAAAAAAACTGTCGACAGGGACTTTTCAATCTAAACAAGGCCAGGGAAGGGACCGGTGTTTGATGGCCACAGGCAGCAGCCATCTGGAAACGCAACACAAACCAGGAGTACTGTGTCAGCAACCAACAGTGTGTGTGTGGTGTGTGTTTCTGGTGTGAATGCGTACATACATGCTTGCCTGCGTACCCCTTACTTTTGTATCTGTGTGCTTTTGTGTACATGTGAATGTGCCTGTACAGGTCTGGACTCCGCATGGGTGTTTCTCTGCACTGGATGAAGGGTCATTGATTTGTCCTATCACGCAGTAACATCTGAGGTGGGCCCATAATCCCTGCGCTTGTAACGTTCTCTAATTTCTTGGTTCGATGATCACTTGAAGTTATTGATTTGTTAATGAAATTCTACCCCTATTGCTTTTCCTCCAGGAAAGTATGATGAAGTTATGGCTTTGCTGAAAGCGGAAAGTAAAATGTTGAATATTGTTTTAGTCATTTCTGTGGTTGACGGTTCATTTAAACAGTAACAAAGAAAGGTTTTCTTACTGTGAAATCACATTGTCATTATGGGGGAAATGCAGCTGTAATGTTAAATGTAACCAGTTGTTGAAAGTTGAAAGAGGCCTCTATTGCAGATTATTACTAGTTTCACTTAAATAAAGCAACATGTTTAACCAGTGGGATACTTTTATTTAGCCTTAAGTTAACTGGGGAAAGTTTGCTGACACATTCTTGCACTGCTTTACCATTTCACACCGGTGAGCCGCTGGGAGTGAGGAGCCTTGCTCAAGAGCACCTTGACAGTAATTACTGAGAGAGAGGAGAGCATGATTCTCTCACTCTCCCTCCCAGATTTAGCCAAGTCTGTGGATTGAAGTGACCTTCCAGTGATAAGCCCACTTCTGTAAACCTGCCGCCCCCTAGAGCTATTCACTAGGCTGGAGGCTGGTATGGTGGGGTCAGCTGACCTTGCTGAAGGTAATGTGGTGTGAAGTAGGTTTCATCTATCCCCACACGGCCTTATTGTACATGTAGCCTGTAGAGCCAAGAGGCTTAGTCTGCTAATCAATATCTATTTATGCTGACCATTGATATTAGCTTGCACATTTTTTGAAATGAGGAAAGAAACTTAAAGTAGCAGTAGTAAGTCTGATTCATCCATAACAGTCGTTTAGAAAGTGGCTTGCATAGAAACAGTAAAATCAAGGCGTCAAGATTTAATTTAAAATATGATACTGACTTTGTTAGACTATGTTCCTTGTGCAGGTCCAGAGTCCAGGGGCCCTGATGGCAAAAACCCATCACTGTTAGCCTTGAGTCTGCTGAATGGCTAGAGGGGCCCTGCCTGAGGATCTCAGGCTGCCCTGAAGCTCAAATGGGATTAAACTACTAATTTAACTAGAAGGCACACGGAGAGAGCAAACCTGCCGATGCTGAACATTCCTCCAACTTACTGTTACACCCAAAGACATCAACATCCCCTCTGTTAGTTTCATAGCTTGATCACTTGGGCCAAAGATGGAAAAAGGTTGGTTGAGACTGAGAGTGTGAGATGGATAGCCTGGTGGATAGCCTGGGTTCAGTTTTTTCATTGACAGATATATTAATTACACAGTGTTACACAATGTGTTTATTTCTTTTAAATTACCAAAATCAAATGGGGAAGAAAGAAATTGTGCATTTCTGCAAAACTTCAAGGAAAACATGGTTTGGCAACATATGAAATGCAGCACAGCATAGCCTGTTTTTAAATTAGGAGGGAAAACAATAATAAGGGTATTATTAGAAAGCTCACGTTCTCATTCTGCATTTGGCATTTTTCCAGCAGTTCATGATGCACAGCATGTGACCAGGGATCAATGTGACTAAGAATGATAGAGAAGCATCAAATAATGGGTGATGGTAGTAAATGGGTCATGGATCAGCTCTTGAGCATCATAGGAATATCTTTATTAGCATCCAACCCCCCATGAAAATCACATAGAGCCTCAGTAACCAGAGTTGTGTGAGGATGTTATGACTGAATGTCCAACATTTGAAAGATTGACCCTCTCTTATGAGCCTATTGCTGCATGGACGTAAAGCATATAAGCACATATAAGCAAATAATTATAGTTTCAATGAATGAATTATCTGTGTTTTTTAAATATGGACTCACAAATTTCAGCTGCCAGTTTTTTCCAGAATGGACACACACACACACACACACACACACACACACACACTAATTCCAACAATGGCTTCAGATGCAATTGCGCCCTGCTCTAATTATTTGTTGGTGACAAGAGCACAGCGAGGGGCTAATGAACAAATCTAATGATGCTTTTTTGGACTCAAGTCAAGTTAATGGGCCAGTCTGCCCTGAAAAGAAGCTTCCGTCTGCACTGTGACTGTACGCGCACTACTACTGCTGATCTACTTTACACTGTAACAATGATAACCTTAGCAAGTCTTTTCACCTCATTCCCAACATCATCATGGATATCAAAGTCAAATTAATGGCCTGTTTTTCCTTTGTTTTATAATGTCAATTTTCCAAATTGTCTCAAAAGACATTTCTTGTTTCAAAGATTCTTTTCATTATTATTTCTGATCAAAAACAAGACGCATGCACACCCAAAGAGCAATGATAAACTATAGAAAAATAAATAGTCGCACACTCCTCACATTTGCTGTGACATTTTACATCTATAGTTCATTATTTCTTAACAGGAAATCAAATAAAAACTTTAATTATTAAGCAGTGTAAAATTTAAATAATAATAACTAAGTAAATAAATAAACAGAAGGAAAATAAATAGTAAACATATTTAAGTACAGAAAAAAATAAATAGAACATTCATAAGAAACATTACATAATTACATAAAATGAGTGAAATGTCTTTCTTAATAATTTCTGCAAATTTATCTGCCAGTGCACTAGAATAATGTGAGCCACAACATGTTGAAATAAGCTTGACAGGTCTAACTACGTGATGAAACACTTGATAAGCCCACCGTTTTTTACAGTGTGGTCAAAAGACAACCTATGACTTCAAACCTGACTTCAAAGTGTTCATGACCTTCAGCAGATAAAAGAAAGGTCAGCGTGGCTTTTCAGAGGATGAGATCGATGAGTGGTCGGTGTGACTCATGTGACCATGCACACACACACCCACAATCACACACAAGTCATCAAAGTTCATGCTGAAACCTCGTATCCAAGGAATCGGAAAAAAACACAGGAAGCACAGGAATCGGAAAAAAACCTGATTATCGCTTTGACAGCCGTTTATTTTCGCTAGTTTCAAGTATATTTAAAAGGTTTGGCTTGGTCCTAAGGTCACGGATAATGATGGATATTTGAGTGCTAAATATCTATAGACATGCTATATATCAATTTGGGAAAGCTTTATCATTACACTCTAAAATTTAGTGTTTAGTGTTATCATCTTGTCAACCAAGGAAAAGTTACCTACTGTCCTTTGAAAAGTAGACCTACCATCATTTGTTAATGGCAAATGACAACAACAATTTCTTAATTCTACCAATTGTTTTAAGAGCGTAGGTGACCTCACCCCTCCTGTCCCCTTGAGCTACGGTGGCCTGTGATTGCCATAAAGCCTTAAAGAGCAGTTTCAATTGACAGACTACTGTGCTCGCCATTTGGAGCAGAAATCCAACAAAAATGTCAACAGAAATTGGCGTGAGACGACCTTTTAGCCGTCGTACCTGAATCGTCTTGTGTTGGCATTTGAGCAGTTGAAAATGTGTGGAAACCCTCTCCCGCGGATAATTATGGTCACTCTCTGCTATGGGGCGGTAAAAACCCCACTTATCGCCCCTTTAACTTATCAAAGTCTGTCACAGTAACCAGCCAAGTCAATTCTGGTTACGCAATCATTGTGTGCCGTTTCTGCCACTGGAACTGATTCAAGCTGACATCAAGCTGTCATGCATCCTTGTCCTTATGCACCCTTCTCTACACTCTCAGTCTCTATGTAATACAGCTGTATCAATGTAACGTAATGGTCCAGGGTTTACTGTGGTTTATGGTTTATTGTCTACATTATGTCTGCTCACCAAACCCTGCTGTTTCTAAACCTACCTGGTGATGAAACTGGTTCTGATCTGATCTGAGTTTGCAGTGGAGAACACGATGTGAACGGGTGGAAGAGTTGAAGCAACGGCAAAGCATGAGGCGGGATCTCAACCTGGGCAGACACGTGGTCAAGTTAAGCACATTAACTGGTTGAGATGCTGCGTGTTCACACTGCATCACCGAATGTCACCCAACGACAGATATGATTTACGGTGAAGTACGTTGAGGAATCATTCGGCTTCTCTCCTCCTGTTGTATGAGGAAGGAGGGGGGAGGAGGGAGGGGGGAGGAGTCGTCATGTGTAGATTAGCAGACTTTGATGCTAAGAATAGACTGAGTAGAGGAGTATCGTGGAACTCCCAGCAATATGTGGAATAGCTGTCCCATGGGAAACGTCCCTGTGGGTTTGGGGGAAGGGGATCTCCTCTCTATCTCCATCTCCCCCCTTCACCCACCAGCTCCCCCCTCTCTTCCTTTTCTACCATCCTCTCCATCTCGCCCCGATCCCATCTTCATAATCCCCATAATCAACATGTCTGCCTGTGACAGATGATTCCACGTGGGCTTGAGACACCACATCTGTCACATGTAGCACAATGTTTATCTGAACCCTCAAACTGTTATAAATAATACTGAATGATACTGAATGAACAGCCATCATGTCATATGTTGTGTAAAGCAGACTACAGTAACCATAACCACCTTGATACATGGTTGCATCCATGGGTAAAACTGCTTGTTAGAAAAGAGCATTTTATTAGTATTTCATAAAGAAGGATGATTTCATGTTACTGTTGGGAAACAAAGTTCATGTTGGCTGTTGGCTGTCACCTTTTTTTCCAAATGCTGGAATGAAACTCTTCAAATACATTTGCACTTATTTTACGGCAGTGTGGCCTATAGTGTTTCAAGGGGCTATCAACACGATGGCACAGGTTCAATCCCTACAACAGCCTGTGATGTCCATCCACAGCTACGTCCTGTCTCAGAGTCATTTAACAAGTCACTGAACCCCAACATGGCGGCACGGTGGCTTAGTGTTTAGCCCTGTCACCTCACAGGTTCATTTTGTGGCCCCAGTCCTTTCTGTGTGGAGTCTGACTCGAATAAGACCTCAACTGGAGTATGGCCAATAGCCACAGTAAGTCACTCTGGATAGTTAAGATGCTCATATATAATGAAATATAATTGATAATGTTGGTCTGGAGATGTAATGCATGTCGCTGTTTCAAACATTTCATTCTCCCAAACTTTCAGCCCTGCAATGCATGTAAGGTCGGAGTTGGATCTGTAGTCTTGAGGATCTTTGGATCTTTGTTTGAGTTGCTGTTGTAGACTATAAAAAATAGTCTAAATATCAGATTTTTTTTAAGCCAAAAATGAAAATGCCAATGGGTATAGATGATTGATGCTTTTTAAAATCGTTTTATGAATCTTGTTGAAACAAGTGGTAATATTAGAGGCAGATCACTTGTTTCAATAATGTCACTTGATGATAGAGAATTCCTGAAACACGTCGATTTTGCACAGAAAACAAGTCAAATCGTCTCTTCCCATTGGCAGGTTGGGTGTTGTCTGCAAATTTAATGAAGGGGTAGAGGTGAAACGGGGAAGATGTGGATGGAGGGAGCTGGAAAGAGAGAGATAGGAAGCTGGGAGGGAGAGAGAGAGAGAATGGAGTGAAGGGGAGCAAAGAGGAGAGGTAGCCTGGGATTAATTAAACTGGACTTCTTTGTGAGCAGCTGACTCCTTACAGGATGTTAATGACTTGTATCAGCAGTGGGCAGGGATTAACAGAGAGAGAGAGAGAGAGAGAGAGAGAGAGAGATGCCCTTGCAATATCCACACTGGTATTGAAAAGAGAGAGCTCACCATTCCCCACCTATCTACACACAGGCACGTACACACACACACACACAGGCACGTGCACACACACACATCTATCCACCTCCTGCCCACGCTGCCTCCCTAACAATAGCAGGAAACTGATGACTCTAGTATACTCTGCTCTTCCACCGGTATGAGGCGGGACAAGAAGCTGGTAAATCCCCATCCTCCATGAAAGACGGAGGTGAAAGAGTGAGTGAGACAGAGAAAAGGAGAGAGAGAGAGAGAGAGAGAGAGACAGGCAGACCGAGAGATAGATAGGTAATATCCACTTACACAGCAGGGCCCGGTGCCGCCTGCCAGGGCGAACACCGGACTGAAAGATGTGATTGAAAGCAGTTGTGTATCTGAAACTCTCGCTGAGCGGTGAGACAGATTGGCTGACACTAAGATGCTAGAAGAGTCAGAGAAATGGGTAACGGTTCCTTTTACTGTCACATTAAGGATCTAGATATTAACCTGGTTAGTACATGGGAGGAAGAGTAAATCACTGTGTATTTACCAGATAAGGACATGGACAGGACAGTAAATTACTGAGGGATTATAGTGTTAGGATGGTAACAGCCCCAGTTTAACTGCATTATAATAATATTAGAGTTATATTGTTAGAACCTGGTAACGCTTCCTAAAGAAATAAAACAACAATAACAGTAAAACACATTGGAAATACAGAAGTAATTCAATTCATTGTACTCAAGAAACACAAAGAGCACTTGATATAACTTATCTTGTAACTGGTTTCAGGGTGACACAATGAATCAAGCGTATCTCAACACATTAAAATATTTGAAACCAAATACAAATATACGTTTGTACTGGTCTGTTGTACATGAACGTCAGATAACACCAGAACTGCAAGAATCTGCTTCAAATGCAGAAACTTGTGAATCCCCGGTGGAAATCAGAAGTGGGCAAGACTTGAGTTGCTTTGAATTTGCCCATCTGTTTTCCACCTGTCTTTAAAAGCTGTAACTTTCCCTGCTATATTTCCTCAGCAGTATTTTGATGGTGAAGCTTCTTAGCGTTGTGTTGAATATGAATGGGTGAGTTTCCTTTGATAGTATGTTCTCTGGACTCTTTCTGCTCTGGTCTAGGTGGCGTGGAGCGGAGTAGGGATGGCTGGCTGTCGTGTCGTGTGGGGATGATAGAGGAGGAGGAGCGGTCTGAAAATAATCTCATAGAGAATTCAGAAAGAGCATTTTTAATCCCACAACCCCCCCCTGCCCCGCCAGGCTGGGACAGCTGTGGCAGTGGTGATGGTGGAGGGTAGAGAGACAGTAAAAAACAATAGGAAAGGGAGTAAGGGAGTGAGGGAGTGAGTGAGGGAATGAGGAAGTGAGTGAGGGAATGAGGGAACAAGTGAGTGAGGGAATGAGTGAACAAGTGAGTGAGGGAATGAGGAAGTGAGTGAGGGAATGAGTGAACAAGTGAGTGAGGGAATGAGTGAACAAGTGAGTGAGGGAATGAGGAAGTGAGTGAGGGAATGAGTGAACAAGTGAGTGAGGGAATGAGTGAACAAGTGAGTGAGGGAATGAGTGAACAAGTGAGTGAGGGAATGCGTGAACAAGTGAGTGAGGGAATGAGTGAACAAGTGAGTGAGGGAATGAGGAAGTGAGTGAGGGAATGAGTGAACAAGTGAGTGAGGGAATGCGTTAACAAGTGAGTGAGGGAATGAGTGAACAAGTGAGTGAGGGAATGAGGAAGTGAGTGAGGGAATGAGTGAAAAAGTGAGTGAGGGAATGAGTGAACAAGTGAGTGAGGGAATGAGCGAGCAAGCTAGGGGGTCAGTGAATGAGTGAGTGTGTGAGTGAGGGAGGGCGGGAGTGAATGGTGATTGAGGGAGTGAGTAAGTAAGTGACTGACTGACTGACTGACTGAGCATGTAAAGGTGGATGAGAGACAACAACAACAACAACAACAACAACAACAGGAAAGGAAGCGTGAGTGTTTCCTTCACGTGGAAAGTGTGTTGCCGACGGCTGTGAGTGACAACTGAGATATCACCAGTGAGGGCAACCAAAGAAACAGGAACAGATGAAAGAGGAAAAAAAAAGATAAAGATGAGCGAGAGAGAAAGAGAGAAAAGGAAAGAGAGGGTGTGGGGGAGTGGCAGAGGCAGGAGAGAGTGCCGGTGGAAGACAGTAAGAATCTTATCGTGCCAGAAAAGCTGTTTGGATCTAATTGAAAATTGATTGACAGATAGAGAGGAAGACAGAAACAGATAGAGAGGAAGACAGAAACAGATAGAGAGGAAGACAGAAACAGATAGAGAGGCAGATGCAGAAAACCACCTATAGCGAGGCGCTCAGCAACGCAGAATTACTCTCCGAGCTTTCTGACGGTCTCTGCGTTTTCGGGTTCACATATGTTTGCACCGGGGGAACAAAGCTAGCAAGAACAGACAGAGCGAGAGAACGATAACAAGCGAACGAGATATGGACGCTGAGCGAGAGAGAGCGAGAGGGAGAGAGGGAGAGACTGAGAACAGCCAACAGGCATAATCAGAGAGAGGACGCCGCCACAGCATCCTGAGCACATGGTACCAATACAACACACACTGTGCAGGGATTTGTGCATTAGGACCCATGCGTTGAGGCAGGAGGGTTGGACTTGCTATAGGTTCACCTCCTCAGGGGAATGGCTCCCAGTGAACAGAGTCTGAGGTGAGATGGGAACGTGAGTAATGAGCGGCGTACGTATGGGAGGGCAAGTACCAAGGTACATGGACAGGAAAACACAGAGCCAGCTACAGCTAGCGATCCTTTTGATGTGTTTGATATCCCCTGAAAGGCATGGCCACAGGGGTGAGCTCTCCCTCTCTCTCTCGTTCTCTCTCTCTCTGGGAGAACAGAGGAAAGAGAAAAGAGGAGAGATGGAGTAGGAACAAAGGAGAGACAGATGAGTAGAGATGCAGTGGAAAAGAGACAGAAGAAAGGTGAGGTGGAGGGAGGAAAAGAAGGCGAGAGGAGGAAGGCAGGAGTACGTAGGGAATAACCTCTCCATGTCTGAGAACTGGAGGGAGGTGTGTGTGTGTGTGTGTGTGTGTGTGTGTGTGTGTGTGTGTGTGTGTGTGCGCTCATGCAGTCCTGTGTCTTTATATCTCACCTACAACGTGTAACACTGCTAGCTTCTCCCTGTGCTAGCACATGAAAGACGATGGGTGTCTGACTGATCTGAAGGGTTAAGGGCACAAAGCAGTTCGTCTGCTAAAACAGACGGGCCTTTAATCAGGAGAAACAATAACCCAGCCTTCCTTCGAAATCCCCTCGTCTTGCAGGAAAACAACAAAGTTGGAGGTGATAAGAAATATGTCAAAAACTTGTCAAGTATGTCAAAAACGGGGCTCTTACGGTGGCATAGTTGTAGTGGGAGTGTGGGTACTGTCGAGGAGGTGCAAACACGTTGCCGTGAACGAGTATCTCCCCCGTTTGATTTTCTGCATTTTTGCACATTTTTCACACTCAGCTTGGGCACATCTCTTTTTGGGTTGTCACAGCTGGTTGTTGTCGGTTGTTTTGCTGAGGGGGGAAAATGAGAGCAAAATTTGGAGCGTCTTACATTTGTTTGGTGTGCAAGGTAATCAAATGTAATCTGAAAAAGTAATGGAGCATTTTAACATCAACAAGCCATGACCACATTCACTCTGAGACATCAGGGTGATTACCGTAAACACATGAGACCGTCGCAGAGACGATTGGCAGCGTCAGGTTTCTTACACGTCTACAAGTACAACATATATTCTTTTCATGCAACAGGTCTAGATGATGGTGGAAGCATGTTGGATGAGGAAATCTGAGTGAAGTTACTCAGGACCAGTTCATTTGATTCACCTTTGTAACAATGACATTATAGCCAACAACACTTTGGTATTGTAAGGCTGGTGAACTGTCTACCGCCATGGACTACAGCTGTACAAACACCAATTCGCCAATTCAGCAGTGGTTGCTAACTTGCCATCATGTCAATGATTGGTTCAGTGAACCACTAATCCACTGAACAATGGAATGACTCACATTTGGACCGTGACTTTTGACCAAAGACTGGCACTGGCTACCCGTCTGAATGATTCATTCAATCCGATACAGCAACTGGTTCATTCAGTCTGAATCAAAGATGTCGAGCAACTGGGCTACTACACCTACCATACACTAGTAACTGAACCGCTGAACAACCTGGACAAATTGTTCAGTTTTGTTCTCGCGCCTTGGAGTGGTATGCTGTTTCAACGACTTGCTGGATTTTTCCTTTGCGGTTGACGTTGCAGTGGTTATGTTTGCTGAAAAACATGAACTCCAGCGTATCAATCACTAAGTGCATGTGTGCTAAATGTGAAAACGATGATCAGAAGCAATCAAAGTCTACAGAAAACTTCAATCATGGTGTTTTACAGCTTCAGTTGAGTTCAAACGTGTGAACATTTCCAAGTCGCTGCTTTGAACTGTCAAGTCGTTCCGACAGTTATTCCCATATGATGTGAACGCAGCATTAGTGAGGGGCTGCTGGGTAGGGACTCGAAATGCACTACAAATGCTTCCAACTTTATTAGTTAATTATTTCTTCAGAATAACACAAACCACTTCTGATGCTTTGCTATTAAAAACCTTTAGATTTATTAAGTGAACTGAACATATCAATGTCAAGCTCTGACAGTGTATTAGGACAGCTGCACCCATCCAAATGAATGGCTGTCTGTAAGACTGTGGTGTCAGACGTTACTCCAAGGAGCAGGGAGCAATGTTTATTTATGTTGGTCCAAATCACATCTGCTTCTGGTGTCTGGTAGGAACAACAGCAATAAGACCAAAGACTGCAGCAGAGGACTGGAAAAGTCGAGCTTGAAGCAGGCGACTTCCTCATGTTCTGCTCCTAAAACCATGAGTCTGTGTTTACTGCTGAGGAGGAGTATGAAATGGAGGAAGGATGGTGTTGTGGAAGTCGATATACAGTGGAAGAGGTACGTATGTCTAAAAGCAGAGTACACAAGATATAGGCCATGTGGTGGACTCTTTAATCCAAGTATCATGGATAATGGCCCTCGACGACACTGTGAGAATGAACAGTGTGTTTACAACTAAACAACTGTTGGAAATATTGTTCTTTAAACATTTTTTTCCCCAAAATGAGATATACAACCTTTAAAAAAAAACTTTGAAAATTATTGATGGCACACACAACTTTAGTTGTGTACTTGTCAAGGGATAACAGGTAACTCATGTCATGAAGTGAAAGAACTCTTCTACCAACTGTATTCTCTCTAGATATTAAATGACGCCTGTCAGGTGTTTATTTGTTGCCAAAATAGAAAATGAATCCTTCATTTGTGTTTCTCCTGTATATAATGAGTAGCAGCACAAGCAAACTAGAACACACCAGAGTCAACGCACCAACATCCAGTATCCCAGAAACACGTTGATACAGCATCAGATTCAAGAATTTTAATCAGTCCTAGGGGTATTCCAGGAAGCATCGTTATACAGTACGGCAGAAAACTAGGAAGAATGGCTACATCTCAATGTTTTGGATTTGGATCTATAATATTAAGCTTTATTATCATGCTATTGAATGTCAGTCAATTATAAATATTGATGATCGGTAATTATCGGTGATCTGGCTAACTTTAATTCTGCCTCTCAGACGAATCCCCAGCCTTGTAGGTTCCTGGACGAACCAGCAACAAAAGAAAGTTTCTGATAGAAAAGATGATAATAAATGAATCAACATCTTTCTTGAACTGCTGCACTCCTTTCTTTGGCAGTGTGCAAGCTTCAGTACTTTTTTTTTTTTCCATGGCACGTTTCTGCGTTTGGATGGCGCAGTGGAGAAGGAATGTTGCACCCTGCTGCCAGCCAGACATCCAGCCAAGAGATTTTAGACTGGGTACCTTGGCAGACGGGACGGGGAAGGAGAGAGAGAGGGGGAGAGATGAGGAAGTGGAAGAAAAGACGGTGATCCTCTGTGCCAAGAAGTGTCTCAGTTTTCCTGACCTCCTCTTTTTTATCATCTCTCTATCTCTTTCTCTTTTTCATCCTTCTCGCCTCCCTCTCTCACACTACAGTATTTCTTTCTTGTGTCTTCTGGTCATTGTCTTGTCTTTACTCTTTGTTCATTCCTTCTCTCTTTCTCTCCCCTCTGTCTCATTCTCACTCATTCTTTCCTTTCTCTTTCTGGACATTGTTGTGCTCAGCCTGTAAAGAGAGATCGCTTGTGCAAATGACTTGTGTGTAAATTCACAACTCCCCCAAAGCAAAAAATAGAAATGGCTGTCAACATCTCAAACTCACGGCAGGGAAATCCCACATAGAACAATTACATTTTTTTCCCTCCCCTAATCCTCTCATGTCGAGTGCTGATGTATATTTCTCCTGTGGGTAGTTTAAAAATAAAAGAAGCATCCCACACATTTAATCAACCACTGCCATTTCCTATTATATGATGCCCACCAGTTATTTGAATCCAGCCTTGCTGCCAAATACCACTCAGATATCATTATGTGCAGCGGTCTGTGAGTCCCCCCCTGAGTTGTCTTGTTTTTCTGCTAGCAATATTGTGAGGGCGTCCATATCTCCCTGGCGGATCAATGTATGTGAGCAATCTACTGGCAATCATACGTCTCTCACATTGGCTTTCCGTTACACGTGAGGTCCTCAGGCAAAGTTTGTGGAGGAGAGAGTCTTCTACTAATGTACGTTTCTCACAGAGGTATGTACTTTTACGCAAACGTCTTTCCCCCCACGGGTGGAATCTTGGTCACCACCCTTTATCCAATTATCCAATTTGCTCTCCCGGTTTGGGTCAATCACCAACTACTCCACCTCTCACACCTCATTTCACCCGCCTACCACCTCCCCGTCCGCCTCCCAAAGTCACATCAATATCTCTCCAAATATCAAAATATCAAACACATTCCGGTGGGAGTGTTTCAGCTGAACCTCGAACTGTGTTTGAGCTGATTTCACTCTGCTGCAGATGTTACACAAGCATCGGATTACACTACGTACTGCATGTACTGCATGTTCTCCTCGCTTATATGAGAATCTCGAACCAGGGAAGTTGTTGAACAGGCGCCTTGTGCAAGAATATATACGTTATTAATCTTTTAACCTCCATCCAGGGTATGTTGACTGAGCACGTATGCCCTGTTTCACACCTGGGATCTGCCCAGTACAACCAGTCTTCACCAGTGAAGTGAAGTGATGCTCAAAGTCAAAGGCACCAGAGCAGTATTTGTCGAGGGAGGACAGGATGTTTTCTCATTCGCTGTTCCCACCGTCGGAGGGAAACCCACCCTGGCAAGGAATACCCTGGTTAAATTCTTCTACACTATAATGTACGCACACGTAATTGAAAGAGAAAGCTTAAGGTATATAAAAGATACACAACATATCACTGCTGTGGGGTGAAAACCTTGTATCTCTTGTATCTCTTGTGTCAAATTCTTCAGAAAGTGGCAAATGTTGAGAAAAATATCCACGGCAAAGTGACCATATTCACAACGACCACATTCATAGAGGATTTTTCTGGAACCTTTTGACTTGGGTGAGCCTCTGCGGTAATCGGCAGGGGGAAGCAGCAGGGGAGACCTGGGCTTTATTTCCTACCCAGTAATTACCTCCCACTGGTGTCATTACAGGAGACAGCAGTGAAACTAGACCTCGCTATTTTCTATCTCTATTTATTTTCTCTCATTCTCCTTCTGCTTCTCTCTCTGTGATTGATTGTGCCTGTCTGTCTGTCTGTCTGTCTGCTTGCCTGCCTGTCTGTCTGTCTGCCTGTCTGTCTGTCTGTCTATCTATACATAATATCTGCGTGTGTTCTCTCACTCCATTGCACCCTCATTCTCTGTCACCATCTTGCTCTCTCCACACCATTTACGCCCACTTTCTGTCTGTCTTTCCGGCTGTCGCGCTCTCCCCCACCTTTTGCTCACTCACCCCCCCCCCCCCCCCCCCCGACCTCCTTCCCCTCTGTTCCCTCCCACCTCCCTTCCCATTCTTCCTTCCCCACCTGTGTAACACTCTTATCTGCACCTCCTGAAAAAGAAACGCTGACAGACATGTTTTCGAAATGGCTTTTCCCTGTGAAAAATCCCACCGGCCTGCCGATCGCATAGAGTAACTTTCAAAAAGGGCAAAAATCCCCTACTGTTAGCTCGATGACATATTTTTGATAACACGTCTATGCACTTGCAGTCAGCTGCTAGGTAAAATGCAAGGGAATAAGTGTCACCAGAGCATGTACTAGAATTGCTTGTACCGTAAGTGGTGATAAAAATCGTTTAACCATCCAACAGAATATCTCCCTCCATGCTACTCGAGGCCCACTGGGTTCCAGAGAAGAGGCACAATCGGTGGTCTCTTTCCCACTGCTGGGCCACATGGGGCCTACCAGGTAAAAATGGCATCAGCAGCTTCCTTTGACTTATAGACACTCATTTTAAAGCCGAGCTGAGGAATCATCTCTTTTGAAAACAAGATGAAAAAAATGATTGCTTAAAGCTGCACCAGGCAACTTCGCACTTTGGCGGCCCCAAGGGGTAACGGGAGGTAACTGTTTGAATTTTTTGATGTTTGAAAGACTTCATTACCCAGAAATCATGTAATGTGACATCATTAAATAATGCAGTTTTTTGGTTAGTTGGGGTGGAAATGGGGGAAAGGCAGTATTTTCAACCACTGATGGTGATATAACCTTTCTAACTGCTGTGTAGGAGAAAGTTTTGAATTTCACTCTTTATTTTTGATTTGTCACATCATCTGCACTGATAAGATTTCCCCCCAGTGATCACCTGAAATTAATTTGGGTAAATAGGGTGAATGTTTTAGACTGAGAAACGGTTGTATTTTTACACAAACATCTTGCCTATTGCAGCTTTAAATATCGTCTTAGGGAGAAATCCAGTACCATGGTATTGAGTAAGATCTGTTTGGCCTTGTTTGGCCTTGTTTGGCCCTGTTGTGGAATTGAGGCCTCTGAGCTTCCCCACAAATGACCCAGAAGACATCAAGACATGCATGCAGGCTGCGGTGCCTAATGGATCAAAAAGGCCTTGAAGACCATTTTGAGAGGCAACGAGGTCCGTGCTTTTGAAGGTCGAATGGGTCTGTTTGGATGCAAGCAAGCTTTTACCATTTTCACGCATTTCACCATTTTCAGGTTTCCAATATATTTTTTAAAATCCTATGTATCAACGTATTGAGTCCTTCCTATCCAAAACAAGCACGCTCATCATGGTGACCCACATCATCCACCCTGAGGGGTAGAAGACTGCGTGTGCCTCATTAAACTAGTATTGTTGATGTTTCTGCTCAAGTAAAAAGGTCGATTTAACGTGACCCAGTAACAGTGAACTTAGAAAGTAGTTTTGTCTCCTTTTTTCTTCACGCCTCCTCATCCTCCTCCTCCTCCTTCTCCTCCTGTTCCTCCTCTGCGGATAATCTCCAGATTGTGTTAATTACTTTAGTTTTGCTCCAGAAAAACTAGTGAAGGATAAGGGACGGAAACTGCTGACACGGGCTGATATGGTTAATAGTTAGCTTTGAGACCAAAATCCTCCCTGCCTCATTATCACTCCTTTCCAGTTTTCCCTCAAAAGCTCCAGTTTGATGGGAGCATTTCCTAAATTAAATATTAGTTCATAACAGATGAAAACGCCGAGGAGAGAGAGGAGATGCGATTTGTGTGATTTTCTATCAGCCGGGGCAGAAGTAATATCGAGTTCAACTGTCGAGTTAGTAACTCTGTGACATTTGAGGTTGATAACATTTGTTCTCCCGAATGATGCAGACACAATGTGAAGTCTGTGGACGGCACCTTTACTGGTAATAATTAACATGGAGACCCGCCGTCCCTCCACATGGCTGGTACTGAATTCTGTCAGTATTTCTCATTAACGAGATTTTATCTGATGTTCCAGCTGAGGTGGTTTGCTAACTTGCATCTGATCACTCAAAGCTAATCTGTGTCAAATCATTTTCAGGGGATGCAGCAAAATAATCAGGTTTTTGGCCAACAAAACCACAGATGACTCATCCTCTGTTCTCGTTACTGAAAGTCCCCTCGCCGAATGTGTCTGTGTGGTTTCCTCAGTGCCAAGAAGAGTGTGTGACCCGATCTCAAGGAGTTCTGTTGGTATTGGTTTCAGAGGAGCTTTCGGCATCAAATGGTCTGGACGCAGTTTGAGAAATCTTTGGAAAACACTGGATTATAGATTGCACTCAACAGCCTAATAGGGAATAGCCTGCAGCTCTGTACAAGAATGAATGTGTGAATGTGTGATGTGGGCAAAAATATGACTTCAGCTAGTTCAAACTACACGCCTAAGCCTTACCCTAACCTTAACCAAAGTTGTTTCATGTGCCTAAACTTTACTAACCCATAAAATAATAATACACTTATAATAATAAATGATCTCCGTTTCAGAGTTAGTGCTCACTTCATGACATTTTGTTGTGTTGGTTTAGGGGTTAGGATTTGAATTCAGTCAATGGGAGGTCCTCACACGTATAGTAATACAAATGTGTGTGTGTGTGTGTGTGTGTGTGTGTGTATTTTTTAAAAACTTTTCTACCCCTGCAAGTTCCCAAAGTTACAGTCCATAGTTAGACAAAGTTTGGATGACCCACATGGTTCTCAGCCTCCTGGAGACGAGCGAACTCTCATTCTCAAGCACAGCATCCCTCTGTCTCTCATTAGCAGCACATCCCCGGTCCCCTCAGAAGCTCATTATTGGTGCTCAGAGTATTGATTATGGAATCGGTTCAACAGTGCATCCCAGCCCAGATCCCATGGCCTGCGCTGTTCAGATCTGTCTTCCTCTGGCCCATGCCACAGCCACATGGCAAGCAGACAGGAGCTCTCTGGACAGATAGACGGACAGAAGTCACTGGAAGGACAGACACAGCAGCTCTAGAGACAGAGTGAGAGTCAGGGAGAATAAGTCTTTATAATAACCAGTTTTTCTCAGAGTACAGTGTGCCAATGTAGGAAAGCTTAGAAATGTATGCACATGGATGTGTCAAATATAATGACAAGTGATGGACAATTACTGAAGAATCTCTCTCACAATTTTTTTGACACAATTTTTTAGCTGTGGGCAAAAAACTGCAGTTCAGGTGAGGATTAAAGGTGGGGAAGGTTTGGTTAGGTAGGTTCAGCTAGTGCTGTAACAACGTCTGACTCAAGGTTAGGCTGCATTTTGTAAAAGCTCTGATTCATAAGTGGGCAGATGGATACGTTTTCTTGCTCTGGTAGTTTCAATCACATTGCTATTTCTGAAACAAAGATGGTGACACACCAAATAACACTGGTGCCGGTTGTACATCAACGTACGCACCATCAGAATGTGGAAAAGGAAAAATGACAGCTACTGTTGCAGAATGATTGCCGGCATGAAAGCAAAGCCCATTATTCAGTCGCTGTTAAAGTCAGGAATTATCTTCTGACCTTTCTCACAAAGTTGTTATGATTTGAGGATAGAATCATCTGGGCTTTGACTGATGAATTTCAGGAAGCAGCCTTTTTTATCCAAAACCGTTTCATCATGTTTTGGAATGAAACCCCTGATAGTAACTTTTGAGAAGGGTAGTGTGCTAATTGGTAGCCGTCTCCCAGCACTTAGGCTCGCGTGTCTGACTGAAACGCAGTGAGTTCAGTTGTCGGCTGTCAGGTTTTGTTTTTGTAAGGGTGCCTCTCTCACATGGCAGCAGAGTTGTGTCCTCGCTGCTGTAGGCGCGCCTCTCATATGTGCAACTTTGCAGTCCCATTTAAAAACTTCTTTTTGTTCATTTAATATTTAATGCTTTTGTGTGGAAGTGAAAATGTTCCATTATTCATCTAGAAGCCTTTCACAGAGACAAAACTCCAATCTGGTGTCCAGGGGGCCACAGCATTGCTGCTGTTTGTTGAGTTTTCTAAATCCTTTTATCACACATTAAAGTCATAGAAGATTAAATTAAACCTCCAAAATGCTCCCGCTGAAAATGTTTTTGTTAAAGGACAAATGGACTCCATTACAGTCTTTTGGCTTATTTCAGTCAATATGTTTTGAAGCCAGTGGTCAATTTGTTCATGTGTAACCAAGGGAATGGTGTTGAGGTCATGCGTGTGTTTCTTTCAGCTTGTCATTAAAATTAGGAAAGCTGCACGAGGGACCCCTGCAAGCTGTGGCAGGCTCACCCAGTAGTGTTTAACAGTCACCTCACTAGCCCTGTTGAAAAGACACATGTTGTAATTTGTGTTAACACAGGGGAACCCGTCGCCTTTCATTGCCTTTCAGACTGTCCCATGTGTGAAGCATCTGTGCAGCGTTTCCTGAATTGTTCAACTGAAGGCTTTAACCCTCCACTTCAGCACTGTCTCCTTCAGTTTGAACTATTATGTTCTCTTGAATCACAAAGCTGTGCTGAATCCGTAATGAACCTGCTGGATGCGATGTGGTGGCTGCATGTTCCAAATGAGAACGACAGGCAAGATGTTTCTCCCTTTAGGCCTACGTTTAGGGCCCCGATCACAACTAGAGCTATCAGCTTGTATTCTTCAAGCTCAACTGGTTCCCCAAATGCAAGAAGTGCAACACTAACAAGTCAGTGCTCTGCTCTTAAGTTCTGTCAGTAAATAATATGGAACATTGGTTAAAAAAAAGGTCAGATTTGGGATTTTTCTCAAATATTTCTCAACTTTGTGATCCATGACAACTGTGGTTCATTTGTGTTGTCATTCTGTTGTTTCTTGTAAGATTATGAACAAGAAGACAAAAAAATAATCCTCCAAATTTGAGCACAAGACTGAAACATTACCAGTTTTGCTACCCGGAAAACACAAAAATTGAGTAAAAAGGGTAATTTTATCAATCCACTTTTACCCTTCAAAATACTGGCGCATATAATTTCCGCTACCTAAGGCAAGAAGATGTCAGCATGGTGCAGGCCACTGCAGTTTGAGCGAGGGTGCTTCACGATTAGGAGTTCATTATCTTCCCAACAAACTTGTTGTCATGGCATGCCCTTGGACAACCTCATTAAAGATTATTAATTCATGTTTTTGCTGCTCTGGTCATTAAAACCAAGCCCCAAGGGAAATGGTTTTCTGAGCATTAATGCAGATTTTAACTGAACACGAAAGAAACTATTTATGAACAGAAACAGAGATAAGGTTGGATGCCACTGTAGCCTCTCTCTCCCTAACCTCTATATTTTTACAAAAGTGCACAAACCACAGTATGATCGAAAACTGTATCTACACACTTGTTTTAATACATCTCTCCTAATATCAATTCTTAAATATCAACCACCACCTCAATATTTTTAATTGAGAAATGGTAATACAAGTAATTCAAACATGAAAACACTTTAGATTACAGCTCTTTAATTACCTGGCCCACTCACTACTCACTATTGTTGGCTTGTGATACACCTTGGGAAAAATAACCCATTGGAAACACAAAACACAAAACCCTCCTGTCGCTTTCTTTCTTGCTACATTAATTAACAACATTAATTAACAAAGATGGCAGTGTTCATGAGGTTAGAGGAGCAGGCTTGCAGTGACTCTTCATTTTCACAATAACTAGCTCTGCCATTCCCTTGAGCAAGGCACTGAACCCCTGATTGTTCCAGCTTAGCAGCTCAGGAGAGGACGGTGATTGTACTGGCAGCTCCTAGTTGTGAATGGGCAACTGCAGATTGCAGTTTTAGTTGTAGAAACATTACTCAGAGGCAGAGCTGCTCTGGAGGCAGAGATAATCTCATTGGTTGAGTTAAACCTCAATGGGCGGAGCCAAAGAACCACAGTTTTTCACAGCAACGTGAGGTGAAGCCCAGTGAAAAATGCAACGGATAAGAGAGGAGCTAGCTGTTTTTATGAAGCCTAGTGCCAAATAGCCATACTAAGGTATGTAGGTTAGCTGGTTAGCCTAGTCGAGTTCAAACTAGCCTTACTAGCCTATAGCTATTTAGGTAAGCTAGTTAGCTAGCCTGCTGACCTTCCCAGATCATGAATGCCGTGGTCATGAATGAATGAAAAAATGCCATTTATATTCATATTCAGAGTTCCTTCTTTACCATTCAAGTTAGCTAACTGAAAAACTGTGGTTCTCTGGCTCCACCCATTGAGGTTTAGCTCAACCAATGAGACCATTTCTGCCTCCAGAGCAGCTCTCCTGCTGTTCGTATAACTAAAACTCCAATATGCAAGCAGGGTGGTGCTGAAGAAGAGCTTTCATGCTCAGCAAACCCTTCCCTGGGTAAATAAAGGTTAGAAGGATTTGTAATTTGAAGGGTTACCATTAGATACCTAAAAGGTTTTCCCCCTCCCAGAGCCTGTGACCTCATTTTCACTGCATCTCACAAACTATTTTTACTGCAACAGTTGTAGATCAATTTATATCATTGGCCTATTTACCCACATGAAGCAACATAGCAAACTACCTGATCTCCTCAACAAAGGCACAGCATTTGAAACTTGTGGCTGCGGCTTCAAGGCACAGCATTGTTTTCCAATCCCCTGACCTCAATATGACTCACAAACCAGTTGCAATTGTGCCTTTGAAATCGCAATTGTGTGTATCTGTCATCCAAGCCCCTGTTAGCACCCGCATGCTTTGATGTCCACAGATTGAATCCTGGACATCTGTGGCATGCCTCTGATCGATTTACTTTGGTTATTCCCCTTTGTGAGTTTTCCTGTCAGCCTCCACAACCCCTGTCAGCATCTCTTGACAGCAGGTGTAATGATGTTAGTCAGAAGTGCGAGCTGCTGCTGCTGTGTGTGTGTGTGTGTGTGTGTGTGTGTGTGTGTGTGTGTGTGTGTGTGTGTGTGTGTGTGTGTAAGTCACCTATGTGTCTGTTGGATGTCATTATGTTAGTAATGTCATTATGTTTATAAAGCATCCTCACTGCTCTTAATGAATTCAAAAAAATGCTGTGTACTATGAATTATTGTTGCTGCCCAGTTGAATAAAATATAGGGAGATCCAAAAGCAGCCAAAATAAAAGTAAGCACATGGGCCTTCTGCAAGATGTAGCACACTAATAATGTTCAATGATATCAAACCGTTTTGACGGGGAATGATTCTACTTGTCCTTGTGAGGACGGTGCTGCGTCCCTTATCCTTAAAACAAGGATTATGTTGTTCATGTGTATATGCTTTAAGAGGGAGGTTAAGCATGTGACAGCGAGCTTGGCAGGAGATACACACAGAGACCATATACCTAACTGCAGGGAGCTAAACCATAAGCAAGGGTTGCCATGGCAGCAATATCGGGGAGGGGATGGGGAGATGGGGGGGTGGGGTATTACCACAGCAACATGGTGTTGTTGAGCACATGAAATAATCAATTATACTTTGTTGTAGGCTTTGTGTGGGTATGGCAGAGAGAAAGGGAAGGTGTGTGTGCTTGCTTGTTGTGCAGGTACACTGCATGTGCTGTATGTGCATGTGTCATGCAAGACATTCTGTCACTTTGTGTGCATGGGTGTGTGTGTGTGTGTGTGTGTGTGTGTGTGTGTGTGTGTGTGTGTAGCGGAGATGAATATCTACTATGACTTTGTGGAAGGACGAGGGAGTCTGAGAACGCGGCATATGGAGGAATAACACCAGACACTGTGCCACCTCTCTCCTCTTACAGGACCCAGCCCTTACTTCTTGGACACTTTGTTCCGAGTGCTGAGGGGAATGAAAGCTCATAACTCTTATTTTAATCAATAAAAATTTGACTGCGTGGTTACTGAGCATAGAATCAGCCAAATTATTCTAAGTTATTATATAAATTATAATTATTACAAGTCGGCCACTGCCAAGAACACCAGCCAGGCCGATCACTGTGATGATTAACGTTGTGATATCCAGAGAATTAAGAGGTTTGGCTGCTACTGCAGAGGACAACGATGCTTCCCCTGATTACCTGATTTTCCTTGTAGAGACAATAATCAATAACTCTGCTGCTCGCTGTTAGCTGACAGTCGACGCCTTAGTTGTTGGGAATTTGGAAGAGGTTTCTACACAACTGCACTGTCAACGGTGCAACGTCATATAAAGAAGTTGTGGTTAGACTCCCCTCGCATCCAGTTCCCATAAGCACAATTAAACCTTACTTATTTGCAGAACAGCTGCAGCCATTGCACAGTTATTTGGAGTTGGTGAACTCCTAGTTTGATTGTTAGTGGCTTTTCTTAATTCTGCAAGAGGTTTCTCTTTGGAGAGATGAGGTTTTTGCCCGACCACAGCGATATATAAACCTTGTTAGCCAGACTGTAAAGTCTTGAGGGTTACATTTCATATGACAGGCTGTGTTGTTGAGAATATTCCTTCCTTTTACACAGTAAACTTTTTTCTTTATTGCAGCTTAGGGGGAAATGTGGCTGTTATGCAATTTGTCACTTATTTTAGAGAGGTTTCGTTCTCTACTAATTTACACCCATATATGTTGTGAAATACACTGCACACTGCACATAATGCATTATTCAGTTTGAAACTCCACCAAATATCTTTCTGACACACATTCTCTGAAATCGGAAACCTTCATCCATCATTGGGGTTTCATAAATGTTTCTTTTCCACAGTAATGTGGAAAAGATAAAATACGGTAAAAAATGAAAAACAGAAAAGGTTGGAAGCCGCTTCAATGCAAAAGGTGAAAGGTTCATTAATTGCTCAGCAGGCACAAGATAATAAAGTGCTTAAACAGCAAAATATAACCCGGTGATAGGCCTCTGTACTACATGCAGGTATAGCAACCGTTTCAAGATTAGCGCTCTACCTCAGGCACCATCCAACATCCTGCAGGAAGTACAGAAGCCTGTCACTGTGCTCTGTGTTGTGCCTTATCTTGCAGCTACTAAGCAATCAATGGCTTCCAACCTTTTCTTTTTGTCGGCTGTGGGCCTTTTGGAGGAACACTATTCTCTAGCGGATACCACAGTAAAATACCCTCATTGTTCTTTTCAGGCTATAACGTTGGTCATTTGCATTGAGATCCCAGCTAAGAAGCATTTAAATAAAAAGTATAAAGAATTAGATATAAAAATGATTTTGCTGCAACTATTATGGGACAGTTTGCATTGTAAAGCTAAAATAGCTCTAAAAATAACAGCCGCTTATTTGACTCTCCTCAACAAAGGTACAGCACTCTGATTGATTAATGTAACATCAGTATAACCATTTCTTAGCCTTAATCTAAAATCCATTTTACAACTGCTCCAATGTGACAGTGGAAAACAGAGCTAGTACTGTAGGTATTTAATTGTCAAATACAGTGGTTATAAATACATAACCACCAACAAAATAAATAAAATACATATAGGATGCATTAACAGTAACAGTAATAGGATTAAAGTGTGTTCCCTAGGGGGGTGTGAGGGTGAGTCCAGAGTCACTGTGTCACTGTGAAAAACTGCCCCCACTTGGATCAAACAGGGGTGATTTGAAGGAGGGATGGAGATGGATGGACTAACCCTATCCCCCAGATTTTAGGAAAAAAAATGTATGAGGAGCCAAGAATTAAACTTTCTCTCAGGCATCTGGTGGTTTCAGTTGTACATTTACATTTCTGGCATTTAGCTCACACTCTTATCCAGAGAGACATGCAGAGTGCAGCCGTGACAGCCGTGACTACCAGTATATGTGTTACGGTAAACCCAAAGGCAAACATGGCCTGTGAGCTGAATGCAATCCAAGTACAGTGTTGGACTATGTAGCTGCATCTTCATCTCACACGTTGTTGAATATTAGATTTCTATGTGAACAGACCAATATGCATTATTTATTGGTAGTTTAGTAACACTTTACAGTCGCCTTAGCCTGAAGAAGAGTATTGTAAAGGCTTGATGAAAAATCTCCTCAAACAACAAATTACAATTTGCTTTGTAACAATTACAATTACGCTTTGTAATTTTTAATTTAATTTAATTTAATTTAATTTAATTTAATTTAATTTAATTTAATTTAGTTTAGTTTAGTTTAGTTTAGTTTAGTTTAATTTAGTTTATTTATTTAGCACATCAGGATAGTTTGAAAATACAAAATGTGTACAAATATGATCATATATGTAGTGCTGTGCAAGGACAACCAAAGAAACCCCAAGGGGCTTATTGAGTGACTCCCTCAACCAGTCTGACATCGTGTTATTGTTTTTCTTAGTACTTGTTACATATTTTGTAGACATTTCTCTTTCTGTTTTGGTTGAGGCGCTTCCTCCGTACCAAGAGTCAGTCCTGCACAAGTTTGCGGGAAATCGTTCCCAGGAAATAGAATCGGCACATAGAAAACAACATATTGAATAAACCAATTCTCTTAGCAGTCTCACTAACACCCATTATACTATCCAATCACAATTCATTTGTGAACGATACGTTGCAGTGACATCTTATTTTATTTTGTTTTATTGCATATGTGGGGATTTGTTTCGTTTTTGTTTTTATTCTATGCATTTTATCTGTATAATCACAGGTTATGATTTGGTTTTGTTATTTATATATAGTATGGCGTGTAAACTGTTGTATGTATATGTCATTGTGATTTAATAAAAATTTAACTGACAAAAAACAATCTACATGACAACAAATTACAACACAGTGGAAAATGTCGAGGGAAATAAAATAGATATAGCCCTGATGGAGACGAGTCATCGAGTGTGGTGGTGTGATACTGGTAAGGTGGGTGTGTGATTTTGAGTGTGAGCCCAGGACCCCCATGAGAGAGAGATGCTTGAAAGATTTTTCCCAAAAGTGTCCTGAATGGGACTAACCTGCTTAAATAGTGGTTACATAAAACCCCAAAAAACAAAAGTAGTGCCTGTATCTTCCTGGGCTGCTTGGTACTGGGTCAGGACACAGCAGGTACTAATCTGTTTGAATGAAGGTTACAGGGGACAGTCAGAGGACAGCAACTCCCCCCTGTACTCACAACACATGAGCCCTTTCTTTAAGTGGCCATCACAGCTAATATAACGTGGCTCAGTGTTGCTGACGGTGACTTTGTGATCGGAAGGTCGGTAGTTTGATTCCTCGACTAGCTAAGAAAATCTGGGTGGGGAGACCGAAGGAGAAGTATTCTGTCCTCCCCCAATAAATCCCCTGGAGCTGCTCAGGTTACATAAAGTGGTAGATTGTGATCATATAGGGCAGCGACTGTGTACAACCATGAGGCACTAACTATAAGGCACTGCGTGTGTGTCAGTATTGCCTACTCTCTTCCAAGGAAAGCAGCAATTAGCTGCTCAAAACGTCTCTAGAAGTTACCAGATGATGTCACATGCTATGATTATATTTGCTGTTATAGAGGAGGGAGGGGCTACAGTGTGTATCAGGCCGCTTTGTATTAAATAAGCAGGTAGCACAAATAGGCATCAGCTGTACCAATTTGTCACCAGATGCTTAGGGAGGCAGCACATTATTATTTCTGCCAGCAGTCAAAAAAAAGAAAGATTTGTCCGTAGTTACTTTTGCAAAATAAAGTCACCAGGGGGGTAAAGCTAAAGCCAGCAACGAAGTCGCTAAGCTGGCAATAGTGTGCATACTCAGCCAATCATCCCTGGATAAATAAAGTGGTTAGAGAGACCACTCCATATGTCCATCAGCAGCCATGTCTACTGTTAAAGTGTTCTCAAGCAAGACACTGAACCACGACCTGCTCATCCACTGAAAGTCTCTCTTTTGATAAGAGTGTGGCCAAAATACCCAAAATGAGCCTTGTAAGATAGTTTTTTCTAGGTCAAGTTAAAGGACACAGTGTCCCAGTAAGGCTCCACTGAGCGTCCTGGTTCTTTGTTGCATCTCTGTGTTGAACACTTGTGAAGATATTTTTGTGGACAGTCACAGCGGAAAGAGACACACACACAGCAGACAGGGGACAATCACAGAATGAGCACAGAGCAGCTCTGCACACAGAGGAAGTTACAAAGCTGAGTAAATAAATGTTAAATCTGTTTCTGTTAGATTCTCTGAGTCGTGTTTTTCTGATTTATATCAATACATCAAACCTGTCAAACCTTACAAAGCACATTTTCTACACAAAAAACACTTAAAGGTGCCCTACCTATCTGTAACTGTATTCCCTTTTGGTATAAAACAGTGAATTGGTATTTTGTTTGGTATTTTCTCGCCTCTCTGTTGTGCATACAAAAGTCTAACCATGCCAAACTGGTCCCAGGCCTTCTAGTAAGCAATGCACTGCTGCACACAAGAGCTCACAATGGCTACATGCATTGATTATAGATATGTGATACTTTATAGATCCGCAGAGGGAAATTCTCTCTTTGCTTACCTTCCTTCCACAGGAAGGTTAAAGAGCTGGGTCAGCATCCCTGGAGCTGATAGGGATTCAGTGTCTTGCTCAAAGTCCATCAATTTCCTACAGAGCTGAGCGACCAGGCAAATTTGTCCGATGTGTGAGTGGTCGACAAGTTTGTTTCCATGATTTCCAGATTTCCATTGCTTCTTGGTTTCCCTACTGATGATGAGGCGTTGATTACAGCTATTCAAAGCTTCCCAGTTCTCTACAACTTTGACCTGAAACGGTTGCATCCATTGTTTGGGTTGATGGTACGCTCTAAAGTAATAAAAAGCTTTATTCTGTTTAGTCTTGATGAATAATGCTACCTAATTGCTTGCTAGCTAGGTATGTTGACTCATCAGAAAGTTCTAATGTTATATAAAGCCAACAAGGAGAAAAAAAAATATTTGATTGTTCAAAACTTTATAGCTGCACGAGGCTACAATATAGATGCAATCAGAGCCTCTTGTATCACCCACAATTGGTCAGAATAGAGCGACCCATCAACCAAGTAGCTCGCAGTGTGAATGCGGTGTTAGGGAGCATTGGCATGGTGAGATGTCCACTATTCTCACAATCACCTAGTACTGCAACACAAGTTACTTCGCACTAGCTAACGATGCTACTGCTGAAGATTGCTACGGCCAAGCTCTGAATATGTTGATTAACAGCAGCACAGTCTCCCAGGCAGAATCTAGCAACAGAGAGAATGGAAAGATAACTTACTGTATTTTCACTCATATCAATGTTTTTGTATTTATTCTAATATTTGATGCTGCTGGAAGGCTTGCTTTCTGCATGGTTCATTTGTACTTGCCTCCTCTGTACAGAAGGTCTAAAGAGGAAAGAGGAAGTGAGGGTTGAATCTGCTGCACGAGTCCTTTATATAAGAAGAGAGGTGGCACAAGATCTGGTGTTATTCACCCACATGAAGCGTTCTTAGACTCCCCATCCTTCCACAAAGGCATAGTAGATATTCATCTCTGCCACACACACACACACACACACACACACACACACACACACACACACACACATACATATATACACTTACACTTAACATAGGCCTACCAATTACTTAAGAAGTGAGTGAAATGTCTCAGTGTCATCACTTGGAGTCTCCTGTCAAGAAGAGATCTGGATCCAGCTACTGATTACCCCAGCAGCCTGTCTACACTCGTTGAAAAGATCCTTTGAAGCAGCAAGAGATACGATGTCTCTAACATATACAGATATCCCGGGAAATGAGGCAACATGCATCGTTTTTTACCATAACTATATCTGGCAATGTTTTAACACGTCCATGTGTCTTTGGTTTAACAGCTCCAGTGTTCATATCAGCCTTTTCTGAGAGTGTGGTATGTGGCAATGGAAGACTGAGTGCTTTATCCCACTGTAACAATCCAGTAAAGAATTCCTCTTAGATGGAGAGAGCAGTTCAAAGGCCTTGGTACAATACAGAGAGAGCATCCTTGTTGTATGCAATGGGATATTTTACCGAAGCACACAATAACAATGCAGTTTTCGAAGCACGGTACAAGGTATAAGTGAAACATCTTAAAATATCCAATAAAAGTAGTACTTCTGTTTCAATGAACAACACTGTGCTTCTATTTAAACTGGTATATCCATAATATACAGTCCTATACTGGCAATTAAGCAGCAGTTATTTCCTGCTGTAATTTTACACTCACAGATCCTGATCACCGTGAAATGATTACATGTTGTGAACCGCTGAGAAATTGGCTGACACGTCGCACAGTCTCGGTGATCAAAATCAGCTCTCTTTAAAGACAAGAAGGTTTAGCAGCAGCAGCCAATTAAAATAAAACACACAAAAAGAAACGCTGAAAAAAAAAAAAAATCTAGTTGACTTTGTTGTAAAATATGCCGGATTGTAAAGAAAAGCCACCAACAGAGGCGAGAAAAGCTGAAGCTCAAAACAAAGCCGGGCTACTGCATTGTTCCCGGGCGCTTTTCCTATAATAGCAGGTTTAATACAGGTGCAAATGATGGCGATTATCTCCCCCTCCAGAGTGGGAGACACTGCCATTTTCATGTCAAAGTCATTGTGCTGCGAGGTCGATGGGAGACACCATGTCAATTACAGAACACTTAGGGCAAGATATTATGCTCCCCTGTCCCCCATCACCAACCCCACCCTCCCTTCACTCCCTTGCATACTTTTCCCTCCGCTCTCTCTTTATCTTTCTCTCCCTCCCTCCACATTTCTTTAACCGCCTCCGTGAACCGATCTACCTATCTGTTTCTGCCATCTCTCTCTCTCTTCTCTCTTTCTCTCTTTTTCTCTCCCTCCTGTGGATGTACAGTGATGAGTTACTGAACCGGCAGTGCAGCTGTGACAGCGGTGGGTGATGTGCATCACAACAATAGCTAATCATAGCAATGGGAGATGTGCAGAAGGTGTGCAGGTGCACTGAGAGAGGAGGAGTAGGAAAACATACTGTAGCATCAGAGTAGGGCAGGTTGCTTTCAAAAAGTAATCCCCTACATATGGCTGATTGCCTTAAATTGTAATTGGCAGCGTTCTCCACTGGAATACTTAAATTTGGTCACATTATCACATTTAATTTTCTCCTTTGACATTAATCTAATTTCCAGATAATAATTTAATTAGTTTTATCATCACCTACAGCCATCTCCACCATTATTTCAAGATGTGCAAAATCGTGGTGCAAAAAAAGTGTTTATCATCTCACGATCTGAATGCCTTTCTGTTTTTTGCATTGCCTGTAACAGATTATTTTTTGGAACTGGATTAATGTAATCCCAATGCATGTAATCCGTCACTTCACAAACCTGTGTAGCCGCCATGTGACATGCAATATGAGATTATAATATTAATCTGTTGTTGAATTAAGGAACAGGACTGGAGAATACAATGATGACACACAGACTCTTTATTTGTTGCCTTATATGCTATAATACATCCATATATATAAAATGATAGATAGATAGATAGATAGATAGATAGATAGATAGATAGATAGATAAATGACCAGTGTACTCTACAAACACTACCCCTGTCTACAAAAAAGGTAAAGAGACTCAAAGTTCACAATATGACCGGTCTGAATCGTCATGGAAACGGGCCTACTCCTTCATCCAGCTTTCTTGGCACTAGGCCCGGCACAGCAGGTTGTCAGCTCGGAGGCTGTTCAGGGCTCTGTCTCGGAGCTGGGCCGGGCTCATGCACCTCAGGGCCTCCAGAGGCGACAGGTTGGCCTTGGTCTGTCCCATCCACCGCACCAAGGGAGCTGATGTTACAGTCACAGTGCCACGGGTTGTCATGGAGGTACAGCTTTTTCAGGTCTGACGAGGGTCAGGAAAGAAAGATTATCATTTATATTTTTAATTTTACCTCTCCGATGGTTGCAAACATTTCTTTTTACTTCATGTCTTTCTTTTGTAAAATGTTACAAAACATAAAAAGGACAATGTAAAAAATTCCTTGACTTGTTTCCATCATGGTCCTTATTGTTGCAGTGAGAAGGCAGCTTCGGCCCAATCCCAATGTCTCCCCTAAAGCCTAAACCCTGAACCCTCACAGACTTAACTGACGTCACCTGGTAAGTGCTTGAGTGCGAGAGGCTGCAAGGGCTCGAAATTGTATAAATAGGAATGGGACAGCACTTTGCGACATATCGCGTTACCTTGACGACACCAATTTTTTTTTTATGTACGATTGTGGGTTTGGGACTTTCTATTTTACGTTTTTTACTTTCTTCATGACCAAGGCACTTAAGGGACCGACTACCCAATCTGAACGTCTTCCAGGCTCTTGCCTTACAGAGTGGACGAGAGTTAATTGTCAATAATCAATTGACTCGTTTTGTCAAAACAGCATCATCAAGCAAAAATTTAAATAAATGGTTGATGAATAAACATTTGTCCTTCCATTTGTTTACCGTTTTTTTTACCGCTTCCGGGCTTCCCCTGGTAACCCCATATTTATCGTCACAACGCTATGAACTGTGGGTAATTCCCTCAGGCAAAGTCTGCAGGCATGCGGACTTACGGAAAGTGTGCATAAAGGGCTCAAAAAGTCTGCGAGAGCGCCCTGCACCCCCATGCACTTGACGATTTGACAGTGGGACAGCCCTGAACCCTCGCGGACTTAGCGGGAACGCGCCTCAAAGTCTGTGAGTCCATGAGTGTGGACATTGGGATTGGGCCTTGGTCTTACCGGGCATATGGGTGAACGTGGTTCCATCCACTGTCTTAAGGCGGTTTCCGCTGAGGGCCAGCTGAGAGAGCTTGGGCGTGTTCGTGAACAGATCTGGGGGCAGACGCTCGATCTCATTGTTCCTCAGGTAAAGTTCCTGGTTCGACATTAACACATTTAGGCATTTAGCTCATGCGCTCATCCACAGTGACTTACAGTGAGATACTGTAGAGCAGGGGTGTCGAACCATGTGCCATGGAGGGCCGAGAGTATGCAGGTTTTCATTCCAACCAAAGACTACACCAGGTGATTTCACTGATTAGTCCCTCCTCTCTGGTTCAGGGTGTGATAACCGGTCGAATCACCTGGTGTATTTTTCTTTTGGAACGAAAACCTGCATACTCTCGGCCCTCCATGGCACATGGTTTGATACCCCTGCTGTAGAGGTTCAGTGTCTTGCATCAAGGCTGTTCCCTGGCTGTTGTGCACTGTGTGTCCTACCACTAGGCCACCACAGTACTTGTCAAATGTTAACAGGAATTTGCCTCTCAGTGGAGCTCAAAATAAAAAGTGCCTGGTTTTACACAGCAACAGAAAAACATGTTTTTTGTAACTCTATGTGGACCAGATCAGATAAATATTCTGTGTGAACCCAGTCTTAGACAGGACAACACGCTGCATCACCTGCAGGCTGCCTAGGCCATCCAGAGCAGAGGGGCTCAGTGTGGACAAGAGGTTGTTGTCTAGAACCAGCATCTCCAGAGAGCCCAGCGGTCTGAACACTCCAGCAGGTATGGTCTTCAAAGCTGGGTGGGAAAGAGAGTCAGAAGCCCCACGTGAAGGGTGAGTAATCTTTGGGCATTTTTGCCTTCATGAGATAGTTTAAAGAGAGAGAGAGAGAGAGAGAGTAAGATTGAGCCGGATTCCAAGTTTTTAGTAGAATGCTTTTAATTTATTTGGTATTAATAGAATTTAGATATTTGATGGAATTTAAGTAATACACCAAGTTTGGGGGAGATTAGCCCCTTAAGTGATGAGAAGTTAGACACCAAAATCATCCATGTGTCCCTGGTAGATTAATCGCTCCGTTGTGCCGTGCTAGCATCTTATCATACACTATGTTGAGTGATAGTAAAGTGAGAAAATGAGAACAGCTCTAAAGCTAAATGCTAAATCATCTTAAACGATATGCAGCCAAGTCTTGCAGTTTTGTAGTTTTTCGAATTCAGAGCTGCTAATGTCTAAATGGCTAGAGCATTGCACCAACACTGCTTGGGCTCGGCGTTTGATTCCCCTACTAGAAAATCTACTGCAAGGCATGTTTCATAAAAGCTGTGTCACCTGTTGTTGTCTAAGTTGAGGAACATCAGCTCCTTTAGTCCAGTGAAGGCCTTGGCGGAGATCCTCTGGATGCGATTCAAGGCAAGATCCAACACCTTGAGCGCTATCAGAGGCCTGAAGGCATTAGATGAGAGCACCGTCAGCGCGTTGAGAGGGAGGTCCCAGATCTGACAGGTTTCTCATCCCGGCGAACATCTCGGGTTTGAGGACGCCAATCTGGTTCTGTCCCAGCATGAGGAAGCGGAGGTTGAGGAGGTCCTAACAGCAGTGGTTGAGGAAGGAAACAAATCCTTTCCTTATGTGGAAATACCCAAACAGAATATTACTCTGGTAGAAGTATTGCATTGAAATTTCAAGCCACCATGGCTGAGCAGACAAAGAAAGTCCGAATTTCTACTTACTGTGTTTTTGTGTTACTGTAACAGGTTACAATAGCCATTTTTGTGATCAGATTACTGTAATCCCATTACATGTAATCCAATACTCCCTGATTATGATGAGGTTTTACCTGGAATCCTTTTGTTGAAAGCTGGGAGATGTGGTTGCCATAAAGATTGAGGAGCATCAGTCGCCTGGCGCCAGCGAAGGCCTGTGGGTGGATGGACTTGATGGCGTTTCGCTCCAGATTGACGCTCTCAATCTTGGGGACGGGTTTCAGAGCATTGGCCTTGAGGTCTGTGATGCCGTTCTCACCTTCAGGCAGCAGGAAGGAAGTTGGTTTACGGTGAAACTGTCAGACAGATGGATCGAATATTGTGTCTTGTGTCACAATCACTTACGAACCTAATTTGAGGATCCAAGCGTCGGAGGGCAGTTTGGAGGGAAAGGCCCGGAGCCCCTTCTTATGGCAGTTGACCTCTGACCTCTCTGGACTGGACTTCCTGGAGCATTTACAGGCATCAGGACACCCCTCCACCATAGCCTGCCCGACCCACAGCATCGCCAGCATCAACCACGCTAAACACTGCATCTCCCCTCCCTGCAGAAGGGAGGGAGAGGGAGAGAGGGGGAGGAATGGGAGGTAGCAATTGCAGTGATCTGTGAATCTCTGAATAGAGTACAGCTAACTCCCTAACAATGCTACCAGTGTCTCTATGCCTGTTAGCATCAAAAGTTATTAATTCATACTATTTTACAATAACATGATGGCAGATATACTCAGTAATCTTATGCCTCAAACAAACATAGTCAAGTCAAAGTAGGCAGAGATACTTTTCTCAGTTACTCAGGTAGAAATGAAGACTAAATTCACTTAAGTACTGTGACTAGATCAGTTCCAGCCACTTACTTTCCACATCTGAACACAGACAATCAGACATTCATTTGCCGCTAATCCTGTTTACTCAGCTAGACGAGTAAATAGAAGTCCACCGTCTGCAGACACTCTTGAAATATCAAGAGCAAAGCAAAAAAAAAAAGCAGTCTGAAGCAGTTTTTCATCAGTGGGTTACAGCTGGGTAATAATATTAATGCTTGATTATCGTTTCAAGTAACTGAACTGGTTGTTTGATTTCTCCGACTAGACTTGAAAGCTGATCCAAATTGGAAACATCACAACGTAAGATAAATGTGTGTGTTTATTTTAAAGTAGTCAAACTGCCTGATCAGATGCTATTTTCAGGTTCGGTGCCACTTACCTGAACAGGTTGTCTTCTCACTTTCTAAAACCCCCTTGATTTTCCAGATGCCTGTCCACTTTGTTTTCACCTCTCAGACAAAGCAAGTCCGATTTTTCCTTTAAGCCATCCGCTACGCTGTGCTGTAAGTACCCACTGCTAGTCAGAGAGCATTAGCCCCACTGTCTGAGCTAGGGGCAACCGCAGGCCGTGCTTCCACTGCGGTTTAAAAACTGATTTTACAGCAAGGTTATAGATCCAGGAATACAGATTAACTCATTTTAACATCGGAGGAAGCGCAGCAAAATACAATTTTTTTCCCCCCCGCTTTGCTCTGAAACCGGTAGATGCAACTGCGATATATATGAAGTACTTTCTCAAGCTTAACCTCTAAAATCTGTTTTAAAACACTTGCCAATATGCCAGTGTGGAAATGCAGCCCCAGCAGACGCTGCAGGCAGGGTGTGAAACTCCCAGAGCGGCACCTTCTGCAATGTCACAGGGCCTGGAGAAAAGTGGCATCCACAGATTATGGCACCGGTCCACGTTGCACTGCCAGGTTAACTGCCGTGTGTGTGCGTGTGCGTGTGTGTGTGTGTGTGTGTGTGTGCGCTCTTTTGTTTCTATACGAGTGAGAACCATCTTGATTTTTAGACCTTCTGAGTGAGGACATTTTTGAGAAGTGAGGTCATTTTGGTCGGGCCTCACTTCTTCAAGAGGATGGTTTAGGATTAGGACTTGAATTCAGGGTTAAGGTTTAGATTAGGTTTTGGTTAGTTGAGGGTTAAGACGTAAATGAATACACTGACTTTGGTCACCTTACCCAATATGTGACGATAACATTGGCACCAAAATCATCTCAGTATATTTCAGAGTTCCTCCTTGCCAACGTTCTTAGCTAACTTCCATTCTGAAAAGCTGTGATTCTTTGGCTCCGCCCACTGAGGTTTAACTCAACCAATGAGATTATTTCTGCCTCCAGAGCAGCTCTCCATGTGATGTACCATGTCCAGGGCTTAGCCTATTTTTTCCAATCAAAATCAATCGTCATAAATAGACAATTTTTTGGACTTTTGATTGAATGAGAAAGAGAAAGATATCATTTTGACGGCAGGACAAACTTCATATCCAGTTGTATCTAGCAGTTTGAGAGCGCTGTGCCTGTTAGAGAGGTGGGTCAGGTAGTTTTTGCGAGTCTTCCTCTGTTGTGGTTAGAGACACAAATTGTTCCACAACCGTGGAAATGTGCCAGCCGCTGCATCTCGAAGTGGGTCAGGACAGTAATTCCTTATGAGAGGAGAGAGCAGAGCAACTGCCAAACATGTCACTCTCTGTTACACAGCGCTGAGGCCTGAGAGGGTGGGGAGGGGAGGGGGGGGAGGCAGAAACAGAGACAAACAGAAGAGACGGAGAAAGAGAGAGATAAAGAAGGGAAGGGAGAAGGGGGGAGGAAATGGAGAGAACAGAAGGGTGGAGATGTAAAGAGTAGAGAGCAGGCCAGAGAGGGAAGTGGGAGGAGAACGAGAGCATCAGAGAGGAAGAGATAGGGAGATAGAACGAGCAATACAAAGACCGCTAAAGAGAGAGAGAGAGGCTGAGAAGTGAGAGAAGAAGAGGCAGCTCAAAAGAAGCGAGAAACAAGAGAGATGGAGAGATCAAGAACGCCAGAATAAATGGACTGGTAATGGAGTGCACAGGCGGAGACCGGGCCGCGGCGGCGGTGGGATTAATCCAGACGTGCTGGGGAACGAGGCGGCAGAGAGACAGCTGTGCTGACTGGGCTCCTGCTTTTGTCAGTGGAAGAGGAAGATGAAAGAGCCTTTTCAAACCTGGCCAGCAGATACACAGTAGGCAAGCCATCTGGATGAGTGTCATTACCCAGCCTTCAGAGAGCTAGAGAGGTGAGGAGAGAGGGAGAGAGGCGGCGTGCACGTGTGTGTGTGTGTGCGTGTGTGTGTGTGCGTGTGTGTGTGTGTGCGTGTGTGTGTGTGTGTGTGCAGCAGAGAGGCAAAAAGACAGCAGAGTGAGATACAAAAAGGAACAGAGAGAGGACTGATTTTTATTAAGGCAAACAGCCACCAAAATAAACAAATCCTATGTAATAATCCTATATAATAATCCTATATAATAATCCTCATAAAACATAGATCAGTTTGATACTACTCACTATAATGTAGACTATATATTTATATCATATAGTTTTACATCAGCCTAAAACGGCAAGGAAGGAAGGAAGGAAGGAAGGAAGGAAACTGAGTGTAGTTGGGTTTAACCTCAGTGAAGAGAGGAAAATAGAAAATGATAGAGGAGCGAGGGGAAGGAGGAGGAGAAGGAGGAGAGGAGACAGACAAGTGAAGGAAGAAGAGAGACGAGGCAGACGAGGAGCCAGAGAGGAGCAGCAAACAGAGCCGATGGTGAGAGGCTGATGAATGCCTTCAGCAGTCTGAAGCTGTTTACAGCCACTCCACCCGAGGCAGATGGCCGTTCGTTTCGGCGTGGCACGCTTCCAACCGAGGCGTATGTTAACAATGGAGCGACGCCATCAGATCAAAGCTAATAGTGATCAGATGGCGTCTTTATTGAGGAGCCCTTCATTCCCGGTGTCTCCTGAAAGCTGGACTGTCAATAAACGGCTGTAAAAGAAACGGATGGGAGAAGTGCTTATTGATGAATAGACTCCATAGTCTACGTGGAGTCAATGGACTGCAAATGGCCGGCGACAAGTAATCGCCTGCCAGTGCGCTCCAGTGCTCTCCTCGACGTCAACGGGGGGGAATAGCGACTTATTTTCAGAAGTCATGTGTTTTTCCTCAGACGACTCTCTGCCAGAGCGATCAGAGGTTTAAGGCTTTAACCTGTGATGCCGTTAAGATATATGGTCTGGATCTGCTCCTCAGTGAGGGGAGACGGTATAGGTGACTGTTAGAGCACCCAGGGGGATTCTGGGTAACGCTGCTAGGGAGGAAAACCTATTTGATTTCACAAAGTCAGTCGGCCTTTCAGCTCCGGATCTGTTCAGGTTCACGAACACCACAGGAATATCATATATACATGCTCCACTCACACATCATATAACATTAGATCAATGGTTCTCACTGTGTGTGTGTGTGTGTGTGTGTGTGTGTGTGTGTGTGTGTGTTAGCAATATAGGAAGAAGAAATCCGAGCTGACATCATCTGTCTCTCTCAGCGCAAACCCTGACCTTGTCTCGGCGCCCCCTGAAGACGGGACGCAATCTCTGTTCTCCTCCCATTTAGAAGAGTAAAATATTCCATTTCCCCTCGTGGCAGAAGGAGTGTAAGAATACGCCCGTGCTTTCAATCCGCTTTGAAAAAAAAACCATTTTGTTGCAGTGGTTGTGCAACGATTTCATGATAGGAGCGATTGCAACAGCAGCAGGATCTGGGAAGAAGGGTGTATTTCCTCAGCTCAAGTAGAGCACAGAAAGTAGAGGGTCTAGTACTTCAGGTACTTCTGGTACTTCAGATTGTCTTCTATCTAAAAGTGTTAAAATAACACTGGTTGGTTAGTAAGACATTTATACAGTCGAATCAGTTCACAACTGGTATAGAAAACGAAGCTACATCCGCTGAGACCCAATAATGACAGAAAAAAAACATTGCTGCTGATGTCACGTGAACGCCTCATAAATTCACTGCCTGGTGTTTTCCATTTTCTTACATCACGCCTGTAGGAACTATTTAAAGCACATAACAGGCTTTTACAGCTACACATGGCATTGAACTGACGCCGAGACAACGAGTGCAACAGCAGAATGACGTTAAACTCCTAGATCACCGCCGTTATTAATCAAAAGTGATCAATACATTATGAATCAGCTGTGAGGAGTGCAGGGATGAGAGACAGTTGGTGTAACAAAACATTTTACATGGCTCATATATCATTTATAAATGTAGTTTTGGTCTAAATGCTGTTTAGAGGCTTTACCTCCCTGCCAAGTGTCACATCCCTGAATGCTGTTATACAATTTATTGATCATTAAAATCGCCACTGAATAGTAGACACTTTGAATTTAGACTCTGTGTAAGCATCGCCCGTTAAAAGCCCATATTGATAGTTTCTAATTATTACATTTCATGACCTTAGGCCCTCATTTATAGCACATTATTAATTTCAAAGAAGATGCCAGGGATTTAAGATATGAGACTATAAACTGGTGGTTTTCTCCAGAGAGACTTTCAGCGAGCCCAACAGAGGAATAAGCTTAAATCAGATCACCAACATTACAAGCAGCCAGTAGTAAGGAGTGCAAGGGGTCAGAGCCACGGCGCCCTGGCGATCCACCGAACAAAATACCCCCGTGACCCTGGAGCCATCCTGTATAATAAAGAAGTGAAATGAAATAACATCCGAGGTGAGAGGTAGGGCGGATTTTATTTCTTTTCCTCTTTCACTTCAAGACTATTCATCAGTTTGAGAGCAATAATTTGAGAACACGAAGTTTCCTCTTCACTCCTAAAAAAACAACAACTTCCTTTTTTGCAGATAGCGGGGTGATGTCTCACAGCTGCAGGCGCTTGAAAGCCTGAAACGTTTTTCAGAGGCTGCCGTTAAAAAGGCACGGTGTGATGAGCTGGTTTGGGCGCTAACAACGTGCCTTCTGTGGGGGTTTCTATCAGACAGATGCTGACTGTAATGATGCTCAGGCAAGCGTGGCCAGCCCAGGCACCTATTCCCCCCGTGCGCCGCCTCCAACAGGCTCAGCCAAATTAACCATTGTCTATTTAAAGGCAGAATTCAATTGTTTCCTGCAGGTTTGCGGATCATCCCAGGTTACACCCCCCGTGCTCTCTCTCCTCCCAGGTTAACTATGGGCAGATTGAGTCTGCAGGGGCCATGCTAGACCGAACACACATCATCACCATGGTAATGGGAAGCACCAGGGTTGAGATGGCTCTCTAGCATCACCTACTGATAGACGGCGATGCACTTCTCATAATGTCTGCACAAGCTCAGAGCACAGAGCTTTCCAAAGTGGGGTCCTGGGACAGTCCAGGGGTCCTTGAGGGGGATTCCAGGTGGTCCCCAGAAAAGTACTGAACCAGAACTGCAAAACCCTTTTCAGATGGGGTTCGTTATCTTATTGAGTGCAGGTCCTTGACATGGAAAGGTTTGCACTACGCCACTCAAGTCTCAGGAATAATGCTGAGCTGATTTCCTTCTTTTCATCTTCTCCTCAGCATCTATATATTAGATGGTATACTGTTACAATGCACTGCTGGACACATCCCTTCTCTGCAGCTGCAACTTCACTATAAGCCGTACCGTCTGTGTGTCTCTCTCTTCATAATTTATACACCTAAATACACATAATTCAAACTCATAACATGCTCAGGTATTTTCAGTCATTCTGTTTTTTGTAAAATGTGCTGTACAAACGAGATGAACTAGCCTTGCGTGGAGCCCTGCACAGCTCTGCTCCACATCCTTCTCATTACGCTACAACCATGCACGGGCAGAGAATGTGATTTTTAACCTGGTCCGTCTGTCTGGGCAGCAGGGTGCCGTCCTTCCACCGCAGAAACTGGAGGTCGCCCCCGTGTTGGTAAGCATCAGCCCTGCTGAACCCCTACCAGCTCCAGGAGGGCTGTTCTGTAGCCGACCGATGTAGTATCACTTTATTATGATGCTGATGATGATTCCTTGATCTCATCTTGGTTCAGGACAGATTCCGTGTGGTTTCTTCCTGTTCAGGCAGCTGTTTTGTTTTTGTTTTTTCAGATCCTTGCCTCAAAAAGATGGAAATCAGGTCACACTGTAGGCGCTTCTCAACCTTATATAACTAATGTGTCCGTCAAACACCTCATTTATGCATCATTCCAAGTACTCAGTGAATTTATTCAGCGCAATCCACCATGCTGACACCTCAGATATCTAGCTGTCAAAAGGCAAAAGTGACAAGCAGGCTGATTGCCCCATCTGCTGCCTGTTTGTGTCAGCGTGTGTGTGTGTGTGTGTGTGTGTGTGTGTGTGTGTGTGTGTGTGTGTGTGTGTGTGTGTGTGTGTGTGTGTGTGTGTGTGTGTGTGTGCGTTCTCATGCATACAGTACCTGCATGTGTGATAGAAACAGGGGAGGCCTTTTCGTGTCGTCTCTAAGCTGTTTGTCTGCAGCGCCTGTCAACCCCCGTCGTCTCAGACAGCCAGGTATGCAGATCTGGGAGATGAACGCCCGGCCCCACCTCCTCCTGCCTCCTCCTGCCTCCTCCTGCCTCCTCCTGCCTCCTCCTGCCTCCTCCTGCCTCCTGCCTCATCTCACTGCCACACACATTTAAAAGGATAATGTCTTTCATGTTTTGCTTGACACGTCGCTGAGAGTTTTATGTTGCCTTTGCCTTTTTCTTTGACTTTCAATCATTAAAAGTGCTGCAACTTTTAACATCAATAAATTATCCCCACCTTCATGTTGAGGCGTTGATTACCGTAAACAAACGAGACCATCGCGAGACCATCATTGTGTGCGCCACCAGGTCGGATATCGCAGGAAATCTGCTGCGTTGCTTCACAGCACAACACAGGAAGAGTTCCTCGCGACGGCAGATGGTGGAAGAAGTGAAAGGATGATGGAAAAAAACACTTCATCAATTATCGTCCCTTATCCTTCTTCTTGCTCTTCAAAATAAACACATGCAAAGCAATGCCAGGGAGGGGGCAAGTAGTAACATCCTCTGGAGAATGGACACAACAGGGTTTATGAGACGTGTGGCCTTCAGTTTGAGAGACACTATCAATGATAATTCTACTGGTGTGAAATAAACGCTCCCAATAGTCTCGTCCATGGTCTCATTTGTTTAGACGGATACTTGCTTTGCTTTCATCGTCTGCACATGGAAAACACTAAAGGACAGTCACACGGGACTATGGGAAACAAAAAAAACAGTAACACCAGACGTTAATTGTTCGCAGCACACAGACACGTAGACATGTCGGCACTATACAAGGACAATTAAGCAAAAAGTAGTCTGTGAAGAGTCATTTTTGAAGCATTCAGGTGTAGATAGTTGTGAAGTGTGAAGTGAAGTCACTGCATAGGGACTGCAGACAGCCTCGGGGGCTCTGTGGTGATGATGGTGATGTTATAATGTCCTTACGGCCTGAGGTCTGTCTGTGAGAAAAGGGTGAACCCAGTGGATGAGGGGTGGGACTTTCTGGTAACAATACTAAAAAATCACATTTACAGTGATGTATTGATGTTTAAAAATGGTACACGCAGCATCTTTAAAGCTGCCTCAGCTATCGCTGCAGAAAGCTGAGGGTATTGAAGTCTTCAAAAATACAAACAGTTACCTCTTGTTGCCACTAGTGGCCGCCAGCGACTAAGTAACAGAAAGTTACATAGTGCAGGTTTAAGTATTTCACTGAAGTTCATTGCTGTACAAGTGTGTGTGCTGTGAATTCAACAAAAGAAAAATCTGCTCTTAATTAACTTTAACCGTTATAAATCAATCAATCAACAGAAGGAACAAGCTCACGCAGAACAAAGGTGAAAGACTTTCTGAGTTCTTGAGGCTGTTTATGTGTCTGGCAGGAGAAATGAGAAATACTTTGACAGGCTTGATTGGTGCATCATTGGTTTCAAGCCAAGTGCTTTTATTTAAAGAAAATGTTTGATACCTGTTCTTTACGTAACGGTACCTCCATTTTTTTTTTTTTTTTTACCTTTTTTTTGTTAACCAGATACTCTGTTAGGGTAGTTGTGCTTTTTTTTTTAGGCGAAGGGAAAGTGGGGACGGATTAAAGTGAAAACAGAAGAATGGGGGAGGGGAGAGAATGGAGAGAAGTGTGTGTGTGTGTGTGTGTGTGTGTGTGTGTGTGTGTGTACAAAAAAAAAATCGCTGAGATATTTTATGCTTCACACAACTCACCTCAAAGGGATTTTAAAATCAATTAGCCTTGTCAAAACCATGGCCTTTTCTCACTTTCTCTCCCTCTCTGTCTGTGTCTCTCTCTCTCTCTCTCTCTCTCTCCCCCCTCTCTCTGCCTCTACCTCTCTCTCTCTTTCTCCCTTCTGCCTAGTAATGTATTCTCAGACCTTAACCTGAATGTTTTGATAAAGAACAAACAGATGCAGATGCTTCACTTTGATGTGTGAGAAAGTGACTGTTGGGCTGCGTAATGAGACCTGCAGTGACCTGCTGGGGAATCAAAATCATCTGGTGCAGCAAAGAGTAGTTAAGGTTTTTATTTAATTCTGTGTGTGTGTGTGTTTGCAGGCCGAGGGACTCGTAGGCGGCACAGTGAATGTGTGTCGTCCTGGTAACAAATTGACAGTTTACCCGGGGCAGCTCCCTTGTTCTCCAGGCAACATGGTATGATCCCAGCAAGCTACACACCCGCCCTAAACTGACCCATTTTCTTTGGCATATCCAGAGCATGTCTGATGTATGACAGCCAGCTAGTTGATGACAAACTTTTCACTGAAATTTGACGGGGGTTTCTTCCCCCCCGACCGCTTCTCTTAATCGTTAGTCCATTTTCACGCCGTCATTCAAGTTCAAGTCGTGACTTCCAAATGTTTTCTGCTTTGCTTTGCTGCTTTGCTTTCACAATCTCTGCCCGATGATGGGAAGTGGACGGTTTATTTCGTTTTATCTTCAAGCTGTGTAAAATTAGGTTTTTGTTTGTGATATTCATAATAAAAATGCAATGTTTTTCAGTTTCATTTTTCAGTTCACTTTTAATATTAAAAAGGGGAAATTCAATTCAATAACGATAACGATAAGATCAAGGTCATCTACAAATAGTCGAACAAAACAGGCAAAAGCAACAAAAGCAAAAATGTGTGTGTGTGTGTGTGTGTAAGAGTGAAAGAGAAGAAAGTGAGATACATATAAGCAATATGTAACCTCTGTATTTTGGTTTCTTCATCACTTCTTGTGTTCACCATTTCAACATTTTAGTTTGTGCAAATGCAGTCTACTGTAATAGTTGCTTGGCCAATGAAGCTCATTTGAAATTGAAAGTGGCTGAAACTGCAGCAGCAGCCAGTGGAGGAAGGAGGGGTCACCCTTATTCCAGGGCTGGCTGACCTCTGAAAACCAGAGAGCAGTCTAAGCCTCGACACATCTTGAATGAAGAGGCTGCTGGCTGCAGTGTGAAAAGACCTTTTATTTTTATACCCCCAACATCAGGATGCAAATATGTTTGCTAGCATTTGTTAAAGTCAGATTTAAACTGTCCAGATGCCAACACCTCTCCTTTTGTGTTTTATAAATAATGCATTGGCACATTTTGAGAAATGATCTAATGATCAGTAGTACTTCAATAAAATACACCCCCTGGGTTTCTTTGTTTTAGTAGTAGCAGTGATAGTAGTATTAGTAGTAGCAGGAACAGAAGCAGCTGTAGTAGTTGTAACAGTAGCAGTAGTAGTATTAGCAGAAGTAGTAGTTGTAGTTATAGTAATAGTTGTGACAATAGTAGTGATGTATTAATATTCTATTCATGTTCCTGGGCACTGAAACACATGAAGAAAAATAAATGGCAATATCAATAAAGATGCATTTTCTGAAACAGGCAATGGTCTGTCACTACAGCAGGGAGATGGGCTTATGATTGACACATTTGGCTCTGCTGTATTGAATGGATTGAGTGTGTGTGTGTGTGTGTGTGTGTGTGTGTGTGTGTGTGTGTGTGTGTGTGTGTGTGTGTGTGTGTGTGCTCTATACAACAGCCCAGCACATCACGATGAGTCATGCTGTGACTGATCACGATAACACCTCCTTCCTGTGTGTCTTTAACCAACAACAGAAACTTGTAGCAGAAGTGTTTTTATTCCATGTGGCCACTTCCTTCATATTTCATCAATGTGTTCAGCTCCACTCACTTAGTAAACAAACAATATAAATCTCAGTACCAGTGATTTTTCTTTCAGCAGCAGCAGAGGAATGGGGCAGAAAGCTGTCGTTACTCCAGCTGGCTTCTTCTTTATTACTTTGGTAGTACTCCAGTCCTCTGTGGAGACAGTTTGATGGAGGTCTCTCGGTCTTGGTCAAAGCAAAATCAATTAAAAAAGATCTCAATATCACAAGAATCATACCTGCCATCATCCCCTCCACCTCACGTTACATTCTGCTGATGTCAATTAAGAGATTTTGAAATTGTTATATAGAATGTTGTATTGGTCTCAAATAAGACTCAACTTGCCCCAGTCTTGATTTAGACTGGACTCAACTGACTGGGCTATCTTGTTTGTCTTGACCTCAATTTTGTATGAAATAGTGTATATTTACGTATATACAAAAAAAAAAAAAAAAAAAAAAAAAGGTATTGGGGTAGACACTCCAAAATTGCTGAGTTGCAAATCCTCTCCCTGGCAAATAGAAATCTTCTGTCCACCACTGAGCCTGTTGATAACCCTGAGTATTGTACAGCCTTAAAACAAACAGTCCATACAGAGGGAGAAGAGAAATACTGTAAACTTTTATTTTATGCCAAAACATTTTTACAACATGAGCTTTTTCCAGCCACTGTCACAGGTTTGATCCGTCCCATCCAACAGGCCACGGGACCCATTAAGAAATGCAGGTCTACTTTTCATTCAATGACGTCATATCAAAGTACATCCAACTTATTGTTTTCCACTGACAGACTGTCAACCCAAGGAAGGAATATAGTCACCGTGCTATTCATGGAAAGAACATCAGGGGTGAGCATAAAACGGTGTCTGAAACTCATGGTCTGGCCCATGCCTGTATTTTCTCCCAAATCTGATTGGGTAATGGGCAAAAGCATCACGCTAAACAAGTAATATTCAACGCCAGCCTGCCCAGTTGTTTAAGACCAGAGCTAAGGAAGGGGGCGTCCATTTTACATTTCTTTTGTGGTACTGCTGGAGTTTTGAAATACCGACCATTAACAAGTAGGCAGATCTAGCTGTAAACAAGATGGCTACAGTGGTCAAAATTAGGCAACTTAAAATAGGTTTGAAACCCAAATGAAAAAGCAAGTTTAAATATCTACCGAGATTCATATCTAGTATCACTGCCGTCATTCTTTTTTTTTTTACTTAAAAACATGATTTAAAAAAATATCTAGAATATTTACATTGCATTCAGTCAGCATGGCATAGAAAATACTACCACCTAGTCTAGTTACTGTATTGCTAAGGACTTGCTCATCTACAGCTGCGTCGGCGCAACAATCCTTTTTGGGGGTTTGTGAATGCACAGGTTCTAGATGCCAACTACTCAGCACAGTACTGTACTCTGTCACAGTATAAACTTTGTTAAAATAGTCATTGTTATACAACCAGGTGATTTAAAGCTAAGCAAATTCATGTGGAGGAATAATTACGTTATTATTATTGTGGCAAGGTGAAAAACAGGTCCAACTACAGTGACTGCATCATGCTCAAAACTACACAACACTGCCCCCTAGAGGGCACAGGGGAGGAAGGAACTCGACCATGAGTGAACCTGAGGTAGCAAAGCCAAATCAAAGACTTTGGATTTGATAATGTATGACAAAAATGCCTTTTGTCACATATGTGCATTTTTCTTAAAACTTCCAAAATTATTTTACACTCTATAAAATTATACACAATATTATTAAGACAAAAAAATACCTTCTAATGCAACTTTATGACAAAGTCCTGGGTCCTGAGAGAGAACGGTAGTCCTTGTAGTTCCACTGTACAGGTAAAAAGTAGCATTTAATCCCATCTTTCACAATATACACACGCAGTATAATTATATTATACTAAGAAGGTGTACTTACACAATTACTTCAAACCAAGCCAATATGGTAACTTTGAATATGGGAGCAAAGAGTAAAACTTACCAAAAGATTATGCAATTTGTGAGTTTAAAGGGTACTTTTGCTTTTTTGGCGTAGAAAAACAAATGTGTATATACAAAAATATACATCGTAACAGGACGTTTCCCAGCAGAGGCGTCTTTTTTTTCAATTTTGTAAACTTTGAAACAATTATTTTCTAGTAAAAAAGGCAATTCAACAATTCAAAGAGTCCATATACCAATGAGTGTTTTTTTCCTTCCATAAAAAACATGAAATATACTGTTGCTCCTTCAAGACCTCCAATATCAAGCTTTCTTGAATCAAATGTATTGGTTTAAAATCGTGTTACAAAGAAAATTCTAAAAAGTCAATCAGTCAGTCAGTCAATCAATTCATGTTTGGTTTTTTTTTTGTCTTTAGTGAGCCTCCATAGCCACGTGACGATGTTGGGTCAAAAAGGGCCTCAGCTCGGGATCGTCCAGCGTTGGGGATCCTCAGTAGACACCGGGAATGATCCGGTAGCGGACGGTTCGGCAGTACTCATCCCACGCCGAGCCGTACTTCCTCCTGCAATCGCTCATGTCGCGCAAGTCCCGGTGCACGAGCAGGATGATGAAGTAGATCATGTAGTACCATGGAAGAAGGTGGCTAAAACCTAAAGACGGGGAAAGGACGGGGAGTAAGGGGGAGAAAAGTTACAAGGTCAGATTTTTACCTGAAAGAAAAGTAATTTGTTGGAAGAAAAAGAATGTGGTTTGCTAGTTTGACTTTGGATCAGTCCCCGTCCACTCGTTCATTTATCATGCTCCAATTCTGAATGGGGGCGTGAACGCATAACAACTCACCACAGGGTAGGGACCAGGCCAGGGCCATGGTGAGGTCTCCCAGGTAGTTCGGGTGGCGAACAACGCCCCACCAGCCAGACACCAGCAGACTCTTCCCTGTGGCTGTGGGGATCGTCTTCAGATCTGGGACGACACACAATCACAGAAAGAGAGAGAGAACAAGTGAGAATGAAAATAGTGGAAAGTACTTTTTCCCCCAACTAGCTTTGAGGTGTTTGTACTTAAGTTGAGTATTTTCATTTTATTTCATTCATACATTTATCAAACCCCTTGTTGAGAAACAAGTACAAGTACCGTCCCACAGCACATTTGTGGCAAAGACTTATGGATCTAATTCATTAGCAGTGTGTTGCTCTCTGGCTCCCTAGAAGTCAAGTACCGTAATGTTACGGTACTTGACTTGTTAGGTAACATTAGCAATCATAGCACATTTACAATCCCAAGAATATTTCTTTATTCATAATTTATATTGCTGGACTTCCGAGGAGAAATTCCTCATCATGCACGCTTAGGCAAATATTAAGAGAAAACAGAGCAACAGCCTGTCAATGCCAAGAAGAAAACTGACAATGGACCTAATACATCATAAAAGATACATACAACACTGATCTATTGTTCATACATGGCAGCAGGCCAACAAACTAATGGATGAAAAACCCAGACGTACAGTCTCCTGACGTATGACTGCAACAAACATCACTTGCATACGAGAAGAGGATTATGGGAGTTTGCAGATACATTTTAACCTTAATATGACTTACTTCCTTGACTTAACTACTGCTCAATAAAGTGCAGACCTTAGTAGTAGAAAATGATTTTTAGCACACTATGTGATGTTCCACCCAATTAACTATCATGAGCATGGTAAATTAAAGTTCTTGTTACCGTGGTGACCATGTCATGGTAAAACAAAAGGATTCGGCATAGAGTCTTTCAGAAGAAATAAGCAACAGGGCGAGTAAGAAGATTTAACACTTCATAGCACTGAACAACTCTGTATTTCACATGTACTTTTACTATTGATACTTATGTCCATTTGATATCAAGCACCTCAATACTTTTACTTGAGTAGAACTTTGAATGGAGGACTCCTACTTTTGCCAAATTAGTTTTTCTACTTTATTTATTTCAGTTAACAACACATTTGGGTTCTTCCTCCTCCAAGGTTGAAAACTCAGCCACAGACACATAACTCGGGCGTGGAAGATCACTAGAGAGCGCAACGATAAAACATCACTAACTTTAACGGCTGTTCCGCCCCAGTAATTTCCCCTTTGTGCAATTCAGAAACGAGCAGGGAGAAATTCTCAATGTACAACCACGACATAATCCCCCCCAGCCTGGAGAATAATTTACCGGATAATTTGGGGTCTGACGGGTTTCTCCTGAAGGTATTCTTCTGAGAGTTGGATTTCCTGAAGATGTAGAAGCCAAGGACTGAAAGACAAATCAACAGAAACCTTTAACAACATCCCCAGAGCCACCATCCTTGTGATTCCTTATGAAATTTGTGAAACTGGGAAAACTTGTTTAGATTCATGGCATGACCATCTCTTTGTCGATGTTCAAGTTCTCTAGACATTGCCCTTTTCTTTGATGTCCTCGACTTTACCCACTGAATGTCTACGCATGACACCAACATGAAAGATCAAGATGATAGTTCTGCAATAAGCTGCAATACTGAATCCAGTTGATCAATGAATTAGTTTCATGCTGTGCTCCTACTTACACTTGATGGCGACGATGGCTACGAGTGCAGGCAGGCCCAGGGGGTTGGGGTGGCTGACCAGGTAATAGGCCTGTAGGGTGTAAGTAAAGGGAACCCACACTAGGTCGCCAAAGGCCAGCATGAAGCCAAAGCCATCGTGCATCAAGTCCATGGTGGTCAGGATGGCCTCCTGAGAGGGGAAAACAGACAGATCAGGGATCGTTCATTTGGTTAGCACTATAGAAAGTGCTTCTTGTTTGATGTGATGGTTTTTATAAGCCCCTTGGGGGTTTTAATCTCCACAGCATATTTATTTAATGCTTTCCTTGTTTAATCACATCACGTTTGTGGGTTATCACTGTGCAAAAAAAATACACTTAAGGCACTATCCTAGGATTATGTTCTATAGCTGAAGGAATCCCACATTGAGTTTTGTGTAAAGATCTTACATTACATTCATTTAGCAGATGCTTTTATCCAAAGCAACTTACAATAAGTGCCTTCAACGTAGGGAGGCACGAGAACTACTAGTCACCAGAAATTGTAAGTGCATTTCCTTCCTAAACAAGCATCTAAGAGCAGAACCAGTACTAAGGTAGAAGTGCAATAAGTTAGCTACCTACTTTTTATTTAAACAAATAAGTGAAGCATATAAGCACTGAGTACCTCATTCCAGAGTCCGTCCACCACGTAGAGCAGCTGGAAGAGGTTGACCAGGATCATGGCATGAGACGGAGCCTCTAAACGCTGCTGCTGCATCTCAGCCAGCGCCATTATGAAGTTGATCACACACTGGACAGAGAGAGACAGAATAAATCCATGATTATTGTCAATATTCCTTTGTGTTTTTACATTCCAGTATGCTATATATCCATTTGGGGGGAAAGCTCCCTGGAATCAATCAACATTTTAAAGAAACAGATTAGTAGTGCACTGATAATGTGCCAAACCAGTATGAAGAGCCTGCTCATCTTTATGGGTTGGAGACTTCTAAAAGTCATTGCATATTAAGAATTTTAAATAACCTGAAATAGCAGAATATTATCTTAATGCCTAGATTACAACGGCAGTGCCTAGTTGCCAATAATGCAATTTGGGATGGATGCAATTCTACATTTGACCACCAGAGTGCAATGTGTGTATAAAATGACAGCCACTACTGGCAAGGATCGACTGTTACATGGTTGGGAAGAGTAACACCTATATCAACTCTACAAGCAGCAGTTAATATACAGCTTTAAAAGCCAAGGACAATGACTTGGACAATGTTTTCAAGCAATACAGATGGGCCAGTTTACTAATAATGAACACCTTTTTAGTGTTTACTAAATGCAATTCCAAGACTATGTTCAGAGGCTCTTGCTGTATTTGCCAGAAGAAATGAATGAGAGCCAACAAGACGGAGAGCAATTTTTAATTTGAGAAAAACTGGGGACGCAGCCAGAAACAGAAAAAAAAGGATAGGATGTTTTTTTGTTTGTCTAAAATCCAGTTATAATCCAGTTATTTCAAGTCCTTACATTGGAGAATTTGATAACAAACTCTGGTTTAATTTCTGGTTCTTCAGAAATAAAACGTGACAAAGCACACGTGTGCAGTACACATTGATATATCACAAGTGTGCCCCAATGTCACATGACAACTCACCCAGCCAATCAGACCAGGGCGCATCTCACAGAAGAATTTCAGATCGAAGTTTTTGATGCGGGGGTTGAGCTCATGTCCTTTGAAAAAGTCATAGACCACGTTGCCTGGGGAAGGTAAGAGTGAAAGAAAGTGAGAGAAAATCATTTACTACAGACAATTGTGTAAGTCCAAAAGAGGGCAAGCACACATGCACTAATCCAGGGATGGGCAATCATGTACCATGAGAGTGCAGGTTTTCATTCCAACCAAAAATGACACCAGGCAATTTTGCTGATTAGTATGATGCAATGAATGTGTTGAACAAAGGTGTAAAGCACATTCTGGTATATTCCTGTTAAGGGACCCATTTGTAAAATTCCCCAACCTTCCGTCTGGAATGCCCTTCTCAAAATTCCATCATATTCCATTCCATGACCAGTGGGAACTCTGGAACGCAGTACTGAGCTTTCAGCCACAACACAAAAAAAAACAACTTACCGGAGTTTCCCCCTAGTGCCAGCTGGTCCAGGGGAGCGCGGCGGGAGCGGATGTACAGGTAGATGCTGAGCAGGAAGGAGACGAGGAAGGACGCCACGGCCAGCTGCAGGAAGTGGCTGTGGACGTAGGTGAGGTCGACACCCTGGTGCATCGCTGCTACCACCGCGACGGCGCTCACCACGATGGCAAAGAAACCTGGAGAGACAGATAGAAATAAAGAGAGTGAGATAGAGAAGAAACAGATCTAGATAGACACACGTATTTAGGGGAGGGGGCAAAAGAGACATCTGGAAAGGTGGAAAAGTCTCTCCTAATACATGAATGTGTGGACATGATGGCATATGAATGTTCAACCTACTTAAAATCAAAAGGACAGTTATGTTCTGGAGCTCAAATATGTTCTAAGGTTAGCAGATTTTCTAAAACTTTCCTCACACAGAACTGGCAGGATTCAAGTTATCTAGCCACATCTAGACCTTTACTGGCATCAGCTATTGGGATGATATCCGTTTCAGATATCAGGCTCAAGTGAGGTAATAGTATTGTGTAGTGTGTGACCTCTGGCCAGAACTAACAAGTATTTAAACAACCTGAGGCAAAATCTGTATCTGTCAGTATGTGTATGATACGATATGTTTTCATGATCGATTAGGATGTTAAAACTTGTCTACTGTGTAGCTAGCTTAAGTCTTTCCAATCTGCTGCCACTTAAAGATTAGTACTGTGAAAGTGGTATCAAGCTTCCATAATGCATTTCAAATTGAGGCTTGCCTACTACCTCATTCATTCAACTGAGGATAGAGCGAGGTGTTCAAGACACTAATTGGTCGTAAAGGAATTTGCTTGATTTCTTCCCAGTAGGAATCAGAGAAACGGAGAGCTTGCTTGGTGCAGCCTCACCATTGGTCCTGTACTTCAGCCTCTCCCCAGACCTCAGCGGCATGCCCTCACTCAGCTGGAGAGAGAAACACAGAGACAAAAGTTAGCATTAACCATTACTTCCAAGAACATATTCATATGTGGTGTAAGGGGAGTAGTCACGGTCATAATAATGGCACAATAATGGCAATAGTGCCCAGCACAGTTGGCCACTGAGCAGCTCCACTGGAGCCGCCAGGGGAGTGCACTGAGGGGAAATTCAGCGGTTGTTGTTAATGGGGAGGAGAGTGCTTTTCATACACTTCACCACACTAGCTAGTTTAGCCGAGGACCTTCTGGTCAAGTTTGCTTCAAGTATAACTTAAAGTTTCATTCTACTTAAAAGAATAAGTATATGGTTTTTGTCAACGTCAACAAGGGGAGGAAGGCATTTGTGAGTATACACCTCATCTCACCAGTGGGGGTTGGGGGGGGGGGGGGGGGAGTAGGGAACTTAAGACTAAGAACACATATCAACTTTTAGGAGCCAACATAAAGCCCTAAATGAGGAAAAAGCATTAGTTTAAATCATTTACATGTCTTAAAGTGTAGTACATTTCACATTAACATTCTCCAATGTCAACAGGCAGAGAAGACCCTGAAGGGAAAGAGGAGACACTGCACAGGAGAATAGGAGCGTTTGTTCTGAGATGAACCGTTACGCCTAACTATTAATCCAATTTCTGCCCCTGTCGTGGCTAAACAAGCTGAAAAACGAACAGTCATGTGCCGCGCGTAGGTCATGGTCGGGTTCACGTCAGCAGTTCACGTCTTTCCCATACCACTGAATATGGAGGGCCACCCTACCAAGCAAAAACAATTCAGGAGGGTGAATGCTGTCAGTGCTACAAAAAGGGGGGGTTGAGGGGCTGTAGTCCTTTATAGTGAAATATGGTTGACCTGATGTCTATGTATGTACAAGCATAAAATAAAGTACTCTTTCTATTCAAATTGGGAGACAGAAAGTGCCACCAAAGGTACAAGAGATGTGTTCGTGGGAACATTTCTCATTTGATGGACTTTGTCCAAAAAGCCTTGCAGAACTCTAAGTGTTTATATGTTTTGTATGAATGGCTCAAACGAGACTTAAACCCATAACAATGTGTAACCTTTGTCACGTCCCTCCCCTTGCTGTGCTCTACTGTGTAACATACATAGAAATGCCGAACAATCTAACAGGTCTCAAGACTAATTCTTTCCACTAAGAAGATAATTTGGTGGCACCAATGTTTTCAATGGGAGAAGGCTTCATGCACAGTAATTAAATGCCGTATATTTAAACCAATGCTGTTCCTACTAAATAAACATGGATGATGCTAGGTATCAGGTAATGAAGTAGACTAGCTTAGGCAGCCCTGTTCTGTTATGGCAGAATTTGATTTGCCATTAGCCTGGGCTGAGAAGTTTAAAACTGTCTGTTTCCATGCCACCATGAAGTGAATGTTTTGTAAGAACAAAGCCAATCTGAGACAACCAGAGCAGAGTTGGTCTGCCTTATGACAGACCTGACTTTTATTCCACTCACGACCAAACCAACTGACATTACGTTAAGGCTAATCTGTGCAATAGTGTCATTAATAGGTAAGATAGGCAATGGGTCAACTGTAAATTTGAGTAAGTGACATTAGTGATGTCTCACTTAATGTCTCTCACTTAATTTCAGTAAAGGTTTCACCACAAATCCAAAAGCAAGCTATCCACATCACATCTGACTGGTTATGAAGCTTTTAAAAAGCTTCTAGATTACACAACAGTTCCCTACTTTGTGTTGATTACATCAGGCTATCCTTTGCACTGCACCAAACTGAAATGTTAAGTCTAGTTAGCAGTTACTAGCCTGAAAGCATGTTGTGGCCAAACTATTCATCAGACAGCTTCCAAAGATGACAAACAACATTACTCGTTGAGAGATCGACTGGTTTAGTGAGGGCAGCTCTGAGCAGAGCTCTACCATTCAAAAATGGATCAGCCTTGACCAGAAATTGCCTAGATTCTTAAACAGCTTTAGAAAACACACCTTTCCGACAGGCAGCATATAGAGCAGGGCCTGGAAGAGGATCCAGACGAGAACGATGCCGAGGGCCTTGGCGTCCCAGAAGGTATCCAATGGGGGCAGGGCAGGGGGGAAGTTGGCCAGGCTGGGGTCCTCCAGGTTGACCTGGAGCAGCACGAAGAGGACCCAGGCAGGTAGGAAGAGCAGCCAGAAGTAGGCTCCTGGAGGCAGAAAAAACACACATACCAGGGTATGTGTATAGTTTTGTTTTTATTTCATATGGAAGCGTATACTTAACTTAATTCAAATGTTAATCCAAATTGGAAAATGAAATCCCACAATAGCATTTTCATTTTCCACTTTTGCATGCATTAGTTGAGTCAATAGGGAAATTTGAATGCAATAATCTGTTTAGATTTCCATGCACTGGTATGAACATTTGCTGACAATACTAAAATGTTAAAGAAAGTCATGCGCCACTTTATGGTTAACAAAATTCAAATGTTAATTCAAATGTGAAAATTCAAATGCAAATCAAATTATTACAACCTACCTTTCATCTATTTGTGTAAAATTTAAGTAGTAATTTAAATTAAAATTCATTTCATGCTTACCTTGGGGACTCTATGACAATATGACATTGCATTTTCAAAACTTGTCCCGTTTGTGGTGAACAAAAGTCAAATGTTGATTCAAATGTGAAAAGTGAGAAGCAGCACCCCCTTTGCAATTGAGTTTCCTCACTCAAAAGTTTCCCCAACTTAATGAAAATGCAATGCCATCGCATCAACATTTTCATGGTCTACTGACCTGTGAGTCATTCTCTGAAAGCGGGACGATGTTTCACTTTCCCTTTCTCGGCCCCAGGTAGCAAAGACTTGTGTTTCCTGTCCTGCCCACAACTCACCTATCCTGCCTCCAAAGTCAAGTGGGGTGGTGGAGGTGGCAGCAGGAGCAGCTGCAGGCATGACCTCTTTCTTCTCCTCTTCCTGCTTGACTGCAGCTGCTTTCGCATCTCCATCATCCTTCCTGCGCCGCAGGTTGTAACGACCCTGGTTCTTCTCAGCCTCCGTCTCCACCTTAGCCTCAGGCTTGTGGAGAAAGGTTTAGATTTAGTTTGTTTGCACATTCAAGATGAAACACAAAAAACATACAAATTGTGTGGGGCAAAACTGCAGACTCTTGTGATTTGCAAAAAAACAAATAAATATTGCAATATTGATATTTTTCCTCTACTAATGTTTCTTCCCTATGAAGATGGCAAAACACAATCTGCAGGGGAAAATCATTTCTGAAATGCAGTTCTGTGGGGGAAATTTGGTAGAGCAAACGAGTATGCTATAGCAAGGTCCGTTTGGTCCTGTAGTAGAAACAAAGTTACTACAACTTTTACTACAACTTTAATGACAGTCACATGCCATCCAAAAGTAGATTTCAATCGGTTTATGAAGTGAAAAACGGTATTAACCCCCTGATCAACTACAGTAAAAAACACCTATGACCATGACTTTCCGATCAGTTATGGTTGCACAGACACCACCGAGTTGTTGTTTGTTTAAGCATGAACTTCTACGACTGAGGTCCTGGTACTTTACACAGAAAGCTTCTTACAGAGGGTATACCGATCTAAGATTAATAATCAGTTCACATAACTAAAGACTTAACAGTGACTCGAGAGACAAGCTGGCGTCAGATCAGCAACCCTACTCAGGGATCTGAGCTTCAGTAAGTTCAGTTACAGTTGAATGGGAGTCATGCGTCTAAGATTCCTGTAAAAAGTGCATCCCTGTCTACTACTCTAAGATCCTCTATACATACAGGGTCCTGGTAAGCAGTTACCAAGAGTTTTCAAAGCAGGGAAAGTAAAGAGGCGGCACATGTTTGGACGCCATGTGACTGGCTAAATGAAGCACGATCTTGTGGGGGGAGCCTCGCTTGACTGGAAAACACACACAAGCAGACACACGTGCACACACACACACACACACACACACACACACACACACACACGAGGCCCCCCAACATGCATGCATCATGACATTCCATTAGTTCTAGCTACCTAAAAGCCCGTTCACAATCATGTAGTGAGTAGCCCCTGAAACATCAGTTGTAATACCGCCTACCTGACAAAACTCATCACAAGAGTGATGCAACAGTGGAAAAAAACATGTGAAAGAATAACAAAAATATACACAGCATCGGTGCTTTCTGTGCAACATTACAAAGAGAGATGGCCGGTATTTAGAGGGTTCCCATTACAATATTCTAGTTCTAGTTCTTCCACAGCTTAATTTTTTGACTGGAGTTGAAGATTTTGGTCTGTGTTCAATAGGATGTGTACTGATAGTAGACTGTCAACTAGGTTATATCCCTTTATAGCTTAAGATTATTCTTCAGAACACATTGGGTTGGAACAACAACAAAGTAAACCCCTGACTTTTCCAGGGCCTGGACATGATCAAATTACCCATACCCATGAAGGAAGATAAAAGATTAAAGATAAAGCTCACCTCGTTTACTTTGTTAGCAGTGTCATTCTCCTCCTTCTTTTCATACTTATTGTTGCTATTGTTCTCAACTGGCTTTGCAGATTTCTGGCCGTGAAACAATGGAGGGATACATGGAGGGAGACAAAAAGAAACAGCAACGTGAGGAAGAGAGAGGGAATGTGACGATGTTATGGTAAAACATATCCAACAGGGTAGAGAGAAGCTCTTCCACGTGTCCCACTATGACATGGTAATGAATGGTCCCATGCATAGAATCAGGTACTGAGTATCAATTTAAAACTTGCTCAATCACTGATACAAAACATCAAGTACCTCATCAAGTGAAACATCACAATTAAAAGCACCCACAGTAGTACTCTCTCACCCCGCTCAGAAGAACTCATTCTGCAACCAAACACTGAACAACTCATTTCATGGTACACGTCACTTCCTGGAATTGAACTGCCTTCGTTACCTAGCACCGTTAACAATAGTTCCAGGAAGTAAAAACTGAATCAAAGCAAAGGAACCTTAATGTTGCAACCTTTTGATTTACAGCTTTACACACAACCAATAGGCTCCTATGCATTTCCCATTTCAAAACTCCACACTTTTCCAGATTAATTCTTGACTGGATTTTAAGATTTTGGTTGGTGTAAAATGTATGTATGCCGATTGTGGCAGTGCAATCTGACTCTCAACTACTAGCCCACTTTATAGAGACAGTCTTTAAAACAACAAATATGACAGTGGGTCTATAACTGTATAAAATGTAGTTCCAGAAAACTTCAATACATGGAAATTATGAGCCCTGCCTATGAACTCTTTCTGACAACACTCCTCTCTCCCTCCTAGCCTTCTCCCCGGGGGTTGAGCCTGACCTCTAGCACTTCTTTCAGCCTGGATTCCCTGCGGGATGTGGGTGCGCTCTCCGTTATGGCCGCGGAAGCAATGGCTGCCGCTGTACGTGAGGATGAGCGACGCGTGGTCCTGGCTGGGGAACGGGAGCGGCTGCGACGACGAGCCGGTGAGCGGGAACGGGAACGGGAACGGGAGCGGAAACCGGAAGCACTCTGGAGGAAAACAGAAAAGGAGACGGCAACGTTATTCACAGTTGCTGATGCTTTGTTAAGGGTAAACATCCCAAAAGGAGAATGTGTCATTGTGTGAATGTGTTACAGTACAGAACTGAAAAACAGCAGTTAAACTACCATGGGTATATAATAGAAAGTGATATTACCAGAGTATAATTTCATGCAGGAGCTATATACACTGACATGAAGAATAACAGATCTATTGCACTGATTACATCCTGAACTATGTAACAGTGGCACACCATCATGTGAATCTGCAGCACCACTTTTGTGAAATTTCTAAATTTGCAATCAACAATTGAATTGGCCATTTCAGAAAGAATATTATTTGAGTCCTGGAGCACTGGAGAAAATCCTGCAACAGTCTCCCTACGCTTTGGCTTTGTGACTCTCATATTGTCTTAGCACAGCAGGAAACTAACTTTTTAATATACAGGCCACCGTGACGGATGGATTCCAAAATTCAATAACTGCTATTTTACTAGCCAAAATGTTTTTCATAACAAAAACAAAGAGCGAGGTTGGAGTGTCCAGTGTCACTTCCCCATCCTATGGCTTAACATCTTAATATTATTACTATTTCTTGCACTACCTTGTATATTATTTGGATTTTTTTATACAACCTTTATGTTTATTGTACAGTGATGTGTGCCTCTCTACTTGCTTTGTTCTGCTGCATAACTGCAATATTCCCTCTGGGACAAAAAAAGAGCCATCTAATCTGATCTAATCTCCAGCCTTTATTGAACTTTGATTGAACCACTTACTTAACGTTGAACCTTACCGATTAACAGTCCTACCTTACTATCCACCTCCCTAAGCTTTTGTTCTGTATTGCACTTACTGCTTACCATCTACACCTATTGATTGATCTGTTGATCAAATTAAGTTAACTGAGGAATACCCCTTTTCAAATGCATCAGGTCTGCACTACTCTAAGGCTAATGACGATGAGCTGTAATCTATCCACTGATGAACGATCCTGCTCAAAGCCAGTGTTAATCATGGATAGTATTCAGAATAGGGAAAATAAAACCCTAACCACCAGCCAAACATTAAAAGTTCATTAAAAGTCAATGATGGGGCTTGTCAATCAAAGTTAGTTACTGTCTTGTCCCGGGTGTTTTTTGGTCAGGCCACCACAATATCAGACAGACGCAACACAGATTTCCCAAACTGTTAACACAACATAATAACAGTGCTTGTTGTGGTTGCGTGTAGGCAGTCCTTGCCTCTACTTGGTTGTGTGTACGCTACCTCTTGTCACCACAAAACTTTAGATAAGTCAGTAGATAAGTCACTCTGTGGCTCTGGTCCTACCTTGATGTCTTGCTCCCTGAGCTCCAGCTCAGTGCCGTCCTTGTAGATGACAGTGTAGAGCTGGCTCCTGGCATCAAAGCTCAGCACCTTGACCTCATAGTAGAGGCTGCTGCCAGGCCAGCGGCCCATCACTGTGTCCCCAATCTGGAACTTCACACTAGCCATCCTTATTGACCTGAGAGAGAGAGAGACAGAGACAGAGAGAGACAGACAGACAGACACGTAGAAGAGATGGAGAGAGAGTGGAAAGAGCATAAAGAGAAGGTGAAAAGAGAGAGAAGAGACAAGAAATGGAAAGTGATAAATTAAGGACAGGAGATGTGGAAAGTAGAGAGGAGAGATTGGGAAACAAACAGAACAGAACAGATGAGATGAAACAGAGGGGCAAAAAGGAGAGGCTCTCATGTTTCAATACTTTGGCATGGTTATATATCTACAGTTACTGAGTTCCATGTACAGTAGTACCATAGACTTATCAGAAATGAAATGTCAACATTTCCAAGGCTGCATTTTTTTCTATAGGGGAAGTGTTGCAAACAGCTTTCTAAACTATATTTTCTTGTGCTAAGCTAAATCCATAGTAGTAACATAGCAAACTAGTTAAAGTGCTAGAAATAATTTAAATAGAAAAGGCTTTGTCCACAGGTATCCCAGCTTGTATCCCACTTTTCAGGAAAGAACTGTCACTATTATGCAGGCATAATCTACCATCATTAAGTAAGTACAACAGAAAAAGGATGGTTTGATACAAAATTTAACTACACTATCATTTCAGTCTCCTTGCACTCCACTGAAACACAGCATGAGCTCTAACATGGACAGACTGCTTGAACGATACTGGCATCTGAAAATCTCAATAGGCTCATTGTCAATCAAACTGCTCTGACATTTACAGAATCGACATACTATATAGTCTGTCTGACGCATGAAGATACTGTCCAACAGTGTTTGCCCTACTTTTAGCCAGCAGTGGTGGTCACCAGCTGTTAGGGACAGTATTGAAATAACATGAACATCATCTCATCCACCCCTAATAAACAAATGGTACAAGGCTAAAGATTAGAAGTCCTTCAATGCCAATATAAGCACTAAGATAAGTTTGGAGGTTTAACAAACTAAGAGACGAAACCCCTAGTGCTACAACAATATCAACAATCACTACACAAGAACACAGGGAACAGAACCGGCGCAATTGTTTCAATTTGCTTGTTGATATATACACACACAACTAACTGGGCAGCAAGGTGATGTAGTGAGTAGAGAGACTGCCCATCAATTGGGGGTCCCAGGTTTAAGTGAAAATAAGGGTTAGGGTTAAAAAAAAAAAAATCATTATTATTACTTTCAGTTGGATTGCTTTCCTTTCAAATCTGTGGGGTTAAATAGACTACTTTGAATGGTAACATCAACCACCATGTTCGTTTCTCATCTTCAAGCTGTGAAAAATGATGTTTGTGTTTATAATATTCAATCAAAATGCAATGTACGTATCCTTGCATGTTTGGGATAAGTTTTGGCCTGCCATTTCGATAGTATGGACAACCTCCATTAGTAACCAGTACAGATTGGCAAAATCCCACTGTAGTGTGCACCACTGGACACAATGGAGTGGCCAGGCGAGGTCAGCACTATGGAACATTAGTGACTAGGGAGGCTCAGTGTCTAGAACACCACCACACTACTGTAGAACTGCTGACAGGCCCGTCCCCAGTAGGTTTACCCAAAGCCGTCTATCTGAAAGAGCCATTCAAGTCACTGCGGACCTGGCCGGGAAATTAACACCACATACTCGTAAACTTAGCTTGTGGCTGGTAAGTTTGCCTACGCTACCAGCCACTTTGAAAGGGGCAAACCATAAATTTGAGGTCTTTTCCTATTCTAAATATTAGTTGTCCTCATAAAATAGTGTTAATGGTTAGTGAATGTTAGAACTGACCACCCACTATGGCCAGTGGACAAAATATAGTTCATATTATGCCCCGCTGTAGACTTTGCAGTGCTTCCTGACAAAATGTCAGGAATGAACTAATGGTGCCAGCAGACAAAGAATAAAATGTTCTCCATACATGTCCTCTGACCACACTATCAGATAGGCCTGCCACAAATAGAAAGATGCATGTTTGCTGGAAGCACATGCATCTTATTCTCCTTCCCCACCTTCTTGCCACAATCACCCTAAGAACCTGCAGGAAACATTGCAATATGTAAGCAATTTCTCTCCAGTATTTTTCAACAACATTTGGTTTTTGAAAGGAAGGAAAAACTGAAAAACTGGAGGCTTTAGAGTTTCAGGACAATAGTCACCAAAGCAAGTTCCGTTTTTTAACTCAGTGCCAATTCTGGTCACATACCTTAATTACAGTCTCTTGTCAGCGGTCTCAGTAGTTTAAATTCCAGTGGTTAGCTTGGCTCTGTCGCTTAGTAAAGGGCAGGCAGCATTTCAAAACTGCTTGGACATTTGGATTAGTTAATCACAATGCAGTTTTTGCCCTAGATGCTCCATCTACCCATGAGGCAGTCAACAAACCCGTAACAGTGTATCCTAGAAACCTCACAGGTGGAGAAAATAATTATGGCTGATAGTTGTACTAGCCTGCAATATAATCAAATTCAACATATGCCATACATACACTTCAATCTCTTGTAAACCTTACAGCCACAATACTCAACCAGATAAAACCAAAAGCTACACATTCACAACAAAAGCTCAAATAACTCATTAAAATTAAATAACATAACCGGTCCTGTAATGGCCCACAAATAAAGGAAGGAGAGTCAAACATATGTAGTCACCCCCTAATCCACTAGGCCACAGCAGTCACTAATCTAATCTAGTAAAACACAACATTCCATAACATCTGAGTGAAAACCGACTCGACGTGACACACCCAAAGAAAGTCTCTCTGTAGCTCTCCTGGCTCGCCTGCCCAGTTCCATATGGGATGTGGAGGTTAGGGCTAGATCGTAACTGAGAGTTCCCCATCAAGGGTAGGTGCATGAAAGAGCACGGGCTGTAACGTGGGTGGGGCTTTAAAAGAAGTCAGGCAGTCCCTCTTGTATGGGTATCTGCTGTTTAGCTATGTTGGAATGCAGGCCTTCTGAAATGTACCGTTAACGTGAATGAAGTTGTAATCCCATCAAGGAGGTGGTATCCTGATATGTTAACACGTGGAATTGGTCATGTTAACGTGTCATGGGTCAACAGATGCTACCAGCTACCTTACATTGTGCCAAGCTATATTTGCACGCTTACGTATAGTCCTCAAAATAAATATGCCAGATAAATGACAAACTTTACTCTATTCATATAATCAAATGTTAACTCTGTTCTGTTCGCGAAGAATCATGAGCTAGCTTGCTCGACTGGACAGATGGTGGTCAGCTTATAAAGGTTAGATAGTTTGAGACTCACTTCAACGCAAGAACGAGCCGACCCACCGACTTCTGCCAGCCCACTGCAGTCCAAGTTTCTGTATGTTAAGTTAGATGTTGACATTCACTACGTCCGTTTATGAAATGGCTCACGTTTTTGACTGTTAAGGCCAACATACAACAGTCACCGACCGAAGTTTCTTAACGTTAAATTGGGGAACTTTTACCGTTACTTGTATTAGATCAGCTAACGTTAGATGTAACAGTATCTGCGTGCAGATATTGCTCGCAAAGGAAACGAGGGCTAATTTTGTGCTTCACTTTTTGTAAGGCTAATGTCACTTTCTTTTTTCGTTGATGATTGACTGCATTAATATTAGAGGTGACGCGGGGATGTTTCTATGCAATCTTATTCTGATGTTACTGACTTTGCTTTGTCGTTTTGGGCTTTGCGCTTATTTGACTGAATATGAGCCTTGGGCCTCTCCTGTGATAAGATTAGCTCCTTACTGTCTACAATGCAAATGTAATGTAAAGGAACTGCTCCTTTAACGAAAAAGTGACTAGCTAGTCCCAAGCGATACAGGGGAAAGGAGGGAAAACGTCATGCATTCAAACATTGTCGGCGCAGAAACCAAAGGTATCCGCCAAAAGTCAAACAGTGTTTTAGCGGCATGTGCATTAATGCATTTAATAAAACTGATTTCAGTAACGCTATCCTATCATAGGTTTGGCGAACAATGTGAGCAGTTGTATGAGTGGTCCACTGACCTAACGTTACTGTTAGCATTTCTATTTAATGAAGCAGTTCTTTGGCTAAATATCCACCGTCTACTTACTGAAAGTCTGTGTATCGTTAATCTGGCTAGCTACGTCTGACATATGCACTAACTAGTAAAGGGTTTAAAGTGGCCAGTAGTTCGATAAAGTTAACAGTTGTTACCGTTGATAATAGGAAACGGGGACCTTCAGGAAAAAGTTAAGATTCCGGCGAATAGCCTGAGCCCAACAGTATCTAAACCCGTTAGACAGACAGTTAGCATTAGCTAAACCCTAATTTCCCAACAAAGAGAGGCGTAAAACAAATGGCGATGTAGCGTTAGAAACCTCTCCTGTGAACGGATTATCTTACCTTAATATTACGCGTAGAATTCCAGTGAATAAAATGTATTTGATATTCCTTTAAAAACGAGGAACGAAAAAAAACAGCTTTATTTTTATAAAAACTGACGTTTGACGTAGGGCGCGTTCTCCCTCCCTCAGGGTAAAACCCACCAGTGGATAGGATGGCGCGAAGGCTGCTGATTGGCTAGTTCAGCGTTCATTTTAAACAGTTCTGTTTTCTCATTGGTTCACAGTGGATTTTAACTGAGTTCCGATTGGTTTCGAGGTCTCACGACTACTTTGTTTACTGGTGTAGAATTGCCAAAGCGTCAGACAAAATGGCAGTATTGTGATATGATATATAGCAGCGCAGTGCAGCCAGGCGTCACAGAATTTACACTATATCTATAGATAACAATAATTTCAGTTTGTTTTATTAATAGGCCTAAACTCATTAAACGCACATAAATTAACACTCAATAAAACAATTTTATTGAGCGCCGAGTGGAAATCGATATAATCATGAAACATAATGATACTATATAATAATACAATACTACATATTATACTAATGCCTTGTTATATAATAGTACATACATTATATATCAATATACCATATTACCTTTAATTCACAAAGTTTATTCAATATCATAGAGGAAAGCAAGACAATGGCTCAAAGGATAGTGAGATTATTATTTTCTTTAAAATACATGAATTAGCTTAAGCTGTTGACATTTATTTAGGTTTTTCTTTTTTTTTATATAGAAAAAAGTTATTTTATGTAAAGTATAATTGGACACACATATAGAAGGATATTATATGTTCTATATGTTTCTTTATCTCAAGTGCAAACATAGGGGCCCACTAGTGTACTACTATACAACTACTAGAAGACATACTATTATCATTCTGTGTTATCAAGCTCTGGAGACAGCACCTTCATGAAATAAAATCTGATTATTTGGCATGGGTCATTGGTGTAGTAGGCTAAACTATTATTATATTATAATGTAAATAATTTCATGATGAATAATCATCTGTCCAAAATACGTGAAACAGTTGAAAATAACCTCAAATTGTAGCTGACAGTCTGTACCTTCTCATCATATCGTCTCACATACAAAACAATAAGAGGATGGAGCCAATTCATGCATGAATGTGTCTCTGTGCAAATACTTCTGGATCTCACTATATAAAAGGGATGCAGTGAGAGTATTTCCACCTTTATCTCAAATACTACACACAGTCTATACACAAGGCTAACCCTTCAATGTGTTCATTTTACTGTGTTGAGTTGATGTTGAGTTTTAATTAGGTCTCCCTTCCAGGCTAGTTTGCAACCTTGGGAACAAAAAGTGTAATCACTGCACATCTCAACCCTGCTTTATTATCTGGGTTCAGTAGGTTTTTGTGTATGCCTTTGTGAGAAGTTGCATCATAAGCTGAGAGTGATTCACATAAAACTACTTTCAATGAACCAAGCCACTTAGCAGAATGTTACAGGACTGATGGAGAAAGTCAGTAACAGTTGCATGTCATATCTCATCTTATTTGCTGAAAGACATGAGCACGAGACCTGACGAATCATTCACACCTGCTTGTCATACAAAGACAGGAAAACAGATTTTGAAAATTCAAATTCTCCAATCCAATTACAGTATCAATGTTTTCTCAGCCAACCCCCCCACCTCACACCCTTTCTGCAGCTCAGTCTGTCTTCCTGCCTTCCTGCAGCTTCCGCTCCGCCGCATTTAGTCGACCGAAAACCTCAAATGAACTACAGATGCACTAACAAACCTCTCTTTGTCCCCGCCCACAGGAAGTGTCATTCTTGTGTTGTAAAGCATATTTGCACAGACTCTCTCACCCTCCTCTCAATCTTTCCATTTGCACTGCCCTCCCTTTTGTTCCACCTCTCTCTCTCTCTCTCTGTCATACCTATTACACACACTGGCTGACCCCACTGAGTGACAAATGTCCCTATTAGACCAAAACAGAAGGGAAGTAGCGCTGCATTGGGTGCTTAGTGTAGAATGGACAGAGGCTCTTTAGATGTGGGTAACAGAGTCAGAACAGGCCAATAGATGGGAAATCTTCTAAAATACGGTCAAGATCCAATCAAAACCACTCTAGCTCCCAGCAAAGAAAACGTCCAAGGCACTTTGTCTCATTGCAAAAAATAAAATACCTTTATTTCACATGGATAGATTAAAAACATTGCACCAGCATGTTGCAGCCTAGTCTGGCCTTCATCACTTCTCTATTCTGACAACTGTCCATCTCAAGAGGGTCAGTACAAAATCCCTTGTGGTATATGGCTAAGCACCCTAAGGTGAAAACCATCTACTTGCAGTGTTGTGGATTTATATCTTGCCCTTGACCATCGTTGTGCATTTACCCCCCCGCCCCCCCCCCCCCCAATTCTCCTCTGTGCACTGTCAAAAATGCTTTTAAAGGTAATCTAAAAAAAAAAACTGTGAAAAACTGTGCTGCTCTGAAGTGGTTAGACCAAAGACATTGCTCCGCCCTGTAGGCTTTAAGGAGAAAAATGTCTTGGCCTCATTTTCAGTTAGTCCGCCTCTTCCTGTTCTCAGTTGAACAGCGGCAGAGCGTAGAAGATCGTGAACACAAGGTGCTGTGGAGCAGCCAGACGTACGTTCAGTTAATGGGCTGTGAAACAGAGGCTGGCCCGATGTAACAACAGATGTAGGCACACCAGGGAAGGAAGGAGGCCTGCTGGGAATTCCAGGGGTTATGATGCACTTAAAGTAATAATCCACCCTAAAATAAAATGTATATGATATTCCTATGATTTTGGACAGTTCAATCAATATTTGTGAGCGTGAACAATTATCCCAAAGCTAGAAAACAGAGACTCAAGGGTCTAATCTGAGATAAAACCGCTCATTTAATGAGCTTTATTTCTCTTTAGGTGGGTAAGTTGGGTGACAACTTACCCACCTGGTCATTTCACGTTATCATTTCTAAAGCTGGAAAAAAAATGTTCATGGTTGTTCAACACAGTGACCTACTGAACATCACTCAAAAAGAAACATGGCTTTTGATCATGTATTGCAATTTTTATTTAATTCGCTCAAACAAAACAATATGTTAGCATGTAAGAAAAGTCTAATTAACATGAGAACAGTATGGTACAATGCAAATGATAAAAGAATAAGAAGTCTGGAAACCCATCCATGAAAACTGCAGGGCCACTCAGCCCGATTCATCCCCATAATGTATTCAGTTCCCTCAGAAGACGGATGTGTGTCTTTTACAGACAAAGATATACCAGCAACCTGACAACCTAACCCTAACAGGCAGCAGATTTCACTGCAGAGGACAAAATATTTATTTCCAGATTTCCAAGCGTGTCAAGAAACCTAATCCGCTGAACACAAACAGCCTCTGTGACATACAAAAAAAAAAAAAAAAAAAAAAAAAAAAAACATCTCTGCAAAGATCGCCTTTGATCTCTTATGAGCCTCGTCTCTCCAGGGTTGATTGTAAAGTCAAAACCAAACTCAGCATCATACGGAAAGAAACCAAATATATGGAGAAACCAAAGATGATCTTGGTGCAAAGATGTTTTGTTTTTGTGTGTGTGTGTGTGTGTGGAAGGGGGGGTGGGGGTGGGTGGGCAGTACCAAGGCCAATTAAATCTCCCTTTAAAATCAACTTGACCAGGAAAAAAAAGCAAAATAACAAATGCAGGTGATCATGACAGTCCCTAGATATTATTACTAGTCATCTTTAAATCTTTAACATGTTATTAAATGCAACTTCAGAACAAGGCACGAACCATGTAGCTTCACAAACAGAAGTAATCATGTTGATATTGATCACAACATTTCACCTGCCATCATGTCCTAAGGACTGGATCTACAGACAGACATCTTTCTTAGCTCTCTTGACAAAATGATTAAAAAAAAATAAAAATAAGAAAGGCGACTTTGTTGAGAGTGATTATGTTGAGCAGGAGGACTGCCGAGTTGAATCCTTTGGTGAGATAGCCACACTATTGGCGACAGAGGCTCTTAGCAACTTTTGTCAGAGTATCTTGGATTGCTCTACGGGTTTTTGTCTTAAAGTGCAATCAATGCTGTGTAAACACTCGCCAGTACAGGGAGCCTCGTGTGTGTTTCCATTTCAGGAGGTGGATGAGAAGATGAAACAACTTTTTCAACAGAATTAGAGCGTGAATTGGACCTGAAGATTTGACTCTGGCCTGACCCAGCTGCCAAAAAGATCCTGTCCACATTCAAACCGAGGGATAATAGCATCTTGTGAGTTGTGAGAAACCTGAAATGTTTTTTTAAATCATGGTATTTTTCAACAATATTTCTTTCACAAATTTAACCCGAATCCGAGACAAAATAGGTGAGAGATTCAGACGGGGTGGGTCCTGTCAGGCTCGGGCATAAATGACAAGCTCTGCAGAACAGAAGTGAGGAGTGCTGTGAGGAAATCATCCTGGGGAAACAAATCATTTTCTCTTTCCGTGATTTTTCATATTTTGTGTCAACATTGTGACAGCCAAGGCCTTGAACATAGTAGTGTCTTGTTGAGATCCATGCCGGGATGACCTAGCTGGTACATGGTCCCCATGACAGATTAGCCAGAGGGGCTAATGCCTCTACAAGACAGCCATTGGTTGCTAAGACACCATAACATAGTGAATATTTTTTTCCCATCTGTGCTATTACACCTGAACAAGGGCATTAAACCTTTTTGTGCATTGAGGATCAACTGCTGTGATGTCATGCACATTATTTTGAAATGCACATAGTCAATATTGCCTCCTTGGTTGAGTATCAATGTGATGCTTATTATTATGAATTGTAATAATAAAGTTATTACAAAATTCACATCATACACCCTTTAGAGGGCCAAAAGGTTGTGGAGGGTCAAGGTCGTCATGGGGTTTGTAAGAGCGGAGCCGTCCCTCCCAAGGATCTCATTTAGACAACAGGAGTATTGAACGATGCTTGGATTGTATCCGTTACCTAGTAGACAAGTCAAGACATGCAGAGTTGGAGGAGTAACTAGTTGGTTTAACATCAGCTTCCAGAGCATCCCCCTCAAGTTGATTGTACTTTGTGCTTTTAGCGAAAGCAAACTCGGCACTGGACAGAAAGAAACCAATTGTTGAAACAAAGTTTTCTCGTAACAAAGTGATAGTTCCCAAACATGTGAAAACTCTATTCTCAGGGGAAAATGTCATTTTAAGGATTTGATGGCGACAGGAAAAAAAAAGGCAAAGAAAAGATGGAAACAAACATGTTATCAGTAAGCACTGGTGAAAGAGCAAATGGCACATTCATATCCACATGGACACCATGTCTTATTTGTCCCTCGTGTCCCTTTCAGTTTTATCTCTATAAATGCGATAAAAGAAAAATGTCAAGAATCAAAGAAAAAAAACCCAAATACAGTTCAGCTCCCAATGTGACTACAGATACAGTATCCTTGAATTTTATTTTTAAAAAGGAAAAAAAAAAATTGTGCGAGAATTGTCCAAAGGGGGCTTGGAAGGGCCAAAAAGAACAAAAGACATTGAAAATGTTTGGTGGGGTTGGGTGGCGGGACAGGGGGCTCCAAAGAGATGCTACACTTATTGCTTGTAATAAAACTGGAGACAGTTAATTCAATTTTCGTGGCAGACTTGTGACCCTCACCATATAAAGAAAACAACCGGACATGCACCAAACGTAACAAAAACATGACAAAGTTGACAAAGACCGAGAGAGAAGTGGGGGAGAAAACCTTTTCAAACCAAAATGATACACGGAAGTAAAATTCAAACAGTTCTATCTACACGTCTGGCCATGGTCAACTAGCACGATAGATTATAGCCAATCAGCACTTTGTTGACAGAAGAGGTTTGGTAGAGAGCTACAATGATTTGCCTTCTGACAGGCAGTTACCCTCCGTGTCTCGTCCGCCTGCCACGCAACGGTATGAAATAAGAAACGAGAGAAACGGCTCAACGGAGCTCAACCTCGTTTCAGGAGGGAAAAAACACTTACGGATATGATTTCACAGACAGACAAGAGAGCATCCTGTATTAAAGATTGGATTATTGAGCTACTTGATATGGCCGTAAATCTACAATGAAACAGACATGATTGATAGATACTTTTTTTTTTTTCTAAATAGCTTTTTTTTTTTTCTCTCTTTTGTACATATTCAGGTTAAAATAGTATTTGAGGAAGACAAGCTTTACAGTGTCCTGCAGTGGTGGACTTCACCAGAGACTGTCAGTCCCCCATACATACTCACACCCACACACACACTCACTCACACACACACACACACACACACACGCGCTACCCCTATGGCATTATGGGAAAAAAAAGTTGTATTTTCTGTCCCCACCTTCTTCCCGTCTCCACTCTCACTTAATAAAACGTGCCTTTCGATAGTAAATCACAAGTACGTGCTCAGAGTTCGGATTCTTAGCGTGAACGTTTCTCTGTTCTCTTATGCGCCAATGGTTAATACAGTATCGTCGTAGAGTTGATTGTGTTTGTGTTTATATTTTCTTGTTATTATAGGACAAAGAGCGAGAAATCATCCTTGCATAAAAGACATTCGCCTCTCTTTCAGACGTGCACTGTCCTCCAGGATGCGATGCCCTCAGAGCGAGGGCGGGGGGGGGGGGGGGGCGCGGAGGGGGGCAGAAATACAAGGCTTCACAAAACGGATCCCGTTAAGTCACAGCTATCCAAGCTACAAGCCTCCCATCGCAAAACCCTCTCCTTTGTTGAACTGGCTGATGCTGCTCCGCCCCAAAAACAATGTCATCTCTCAGTATTAATATGATTATTGTCATCATCACCACCATCGCCACCTTTTTTGTCGTTTTTTGTTTTTCTGCTGTTGTATTGTCATGTCTAAAGTTGACCGCGGGTGTCAGTCGGGTCACGTGGATATAGATGTCGTGAACGGGGGAGTCGGGATCCGTCTACGCCGTGCTGGACTTGCCCAGCTCCTCCCTAATTGCTGCGGAGACAGAGAGGAGGCAGACAGAGACACACGTTAGGATAACACTGATGCAGTGGTGGGCCTCACCACCCGCTGGCATGGGCGCCTGGAGGTGGACAGTACACGAATAGGCAGTCACTTCAATAGGATTGGAATTTCTAGCAGAATATACCTTTAAAGTATAAACAGTATCAAAACACTACACAGAAGTTAGAATGGCGTTTAACATTTGTAATAACATTTTTTTGGTCAGAGAGAGAGAAACACCAAATGAGAGAAAGAGAGAGAACGAGAAAAGAAAGATGCAGTGGTCTAAGAGCTGTTACATTGCTGTTGCATTGTGTGTCTTCAACAGCCTTACTGGTGTTTCTGTGGAAGAGGTGCAGGTGTGTGTGTGTGTGTGTGTGTGTATAGAAGTTTCAATTCAAGTTACCATCAATGAGCTCTTCTTTTAGCTTCGACAGCTCCTTCCTCATCTCATCCAGAATGTCCTGAAAAGAAACATGTACGTTTTATCATCATCATCATCATCATCATCATTATTATTATTATTATTATAAGACTTCTCAGAAAAAAGGAACCAGGGTGTTGCCAACTGGCAGCCGTCCTTTCCACCTTCAAACCCCCAGTCACAAAGCATTGAGCTGAGCTGTCTGGGTTTCTTGTGGCTTCTAGAGATTGCTAGTCAGGCAGTAGTGTTGCTAATGGCTAGGTGTTACTCAGGCTAATCCCTGAGTGGATCCCTGAGTGGATCCCTGAGTGGATGCCTGAGTGGATCCCTGTGAAGTTGAGCCTACAACATACTTATCACAGAGAGAGAGTGAGACAAAGTGGCAGAAAGAGCAAATGGGTGTAGCCGACGCCGTACTGTCTTGCCTCCAAAATACACTGAATGATTTGACAGGCGGCCGGCCGGTAAGTGAGTCTAGTAGTACTAGACTAGTCTAGTCTAGTAGTAGACTTGTTGGGTGCCACCCCTCTCCCGGTCCCACTGCTCTACTGATCAGATAGGGAGGGTTTTGTGAGACTCTCTACTTATCTAGCAGGCTCATTCATAGAGGTCAGAGGGAGGAGCTGCTTTACAACAGGACATGGTCATTGGGCACACCCACACTCACTAGTATTGGAGCTGCACTATTAATACTTAATAGTAATCATAATGAAAAAGACACTGGCTGCTGAAAATCCCTGAATCACAAGAGGCTACAGGAAAAGGTGTTTCAAGTTCCTGGGGGCAGTTACTGGGATGGAAATGAACTATTCTCCTGTATTAGTTTCACTGTAAACTGTTTTAAAAGTCTGCCCACCTGTTTCAACCGGTCATAGTCGACTGCTTCTGTTGGCACACCGTTGGCACTTAGGGACGCGGTGGGTGTAGGAGTGGATTTAGGTCTGGGGAGGAGAGAGAGGCAAAAAGGTTCAACTCAACCGAGTGTAGAAGGAATAAAAAAAAGGAATGAGGTGGTGGAAACAAAGTCATTATATCATCTTCATGTATGTCAAATAACAACATCTCTGGTTTCATACTAGCACGGCAAAATAGCACAAACGTCACAAAGTGCACGGAAATCCCCAGAGAATTATAGGACTGAAATTTGCTATCATTACTCAAATCACTACTTCATTTCTACTCACAACATAAGTAAGATCTGAATGTGACAACAACACACACAACGTACGTATTGGCTGTTTAAAAGCAATATTATTGTATTATTCTCTGCCGTAAACCATCAACCTGATAGTCAACCCTGAACTGACACAAAGACACAGACTCAGTTTTTCATTAGTTGCTTTGGCATCACTTGGCTCACTTTTCAGGCACTGAGTTAAAGTTAATCTGGTATAAACAGACACACAACAGGGATGCTGCCAAAATTGCAGTTTGGAAACAAATGGGGTAAGAGAGCATGCACACACAGTTGTGGGAGTAAAGCACACTCGCCTAGACATGCGTGTAAACACACACACACACACATATACAAGCAAACACACAGAGTAGTCAGCCACCAGTTGATGTATGAAACTGTTGCCAACAAGGTAATAAACCCCATCAGAGGAGAGGAGTGCAGAGGAGTGAATAAAGGATCCTACACTACAATAAATACAGTTTAGGATGGATATTTGTGCAGTGCAGCTTCCTGGGACCCTGTTTCCTGTCATGTGTTTAAAAGAGAAGAGATAAGACGAGAGGATGCAGGCCATCAAGGAAAGACCATGAAGATCCAGAGAAGCACTACTGAAGGAATTCCTTCAACTTTGTGTAAATCATCAGGAAAATGAATTCAGAGAAAGAGAGGAAGTGTGAATCGGAAGGAGAAGAAAAGGAAAGGAAATGAGCTCTGCAACCCTAAACTACTAGTTGCAAAATTGCTCCCAAGCACATGTTGCATGTTGGGTTTTCATTTTTCATTATCTTTTAATGGAATTTCTGGTTTAACGATAATATACAGTGGAAAGCAACAAGAATGAGAGATGGACTAAAATGCTCTGTGCCACAAGTGCATGGTATATACTGCATTCTTCAATAAAATAGCATGTTTTTACGAGCTATGCTATTTACAATTTGTCTACTGGGAAAGATGAATATGCTTGTTATTGCTTATGTGCTTGTGAAATAATGAATTTAATGATTTGTCTATATTTAGCATAAACGCTGCTTATCATCTTTGTCTGTAACTTCATTTTACCTGCCAAGATGGTTGTGTGGTAACAAAACCTAATAATGAGAGTAATTATTTTATTTGGATTTTATTAAGATTTAAATGATTTTATTAAGAGTTTATCAAATTGAAAATGATGCACAGTGTTTTTATAGTGTCTTTGTCTGTCCACCCCCAGATATTAAAGTCACTTTTAATAAGATGAAATCAAAAACAACCATCTGGTCTCACACACACACACACACACACACACACACACACACACGCACAGTCTTATCTGTGAGTGTCTGCTGGGTCTGTTCTGGCTCCAGAATGATAATACTGAGCCAAGTCTAGTCTGCACTGGGCGGCACCTCGTTTTTGACTGTGTGTGTGTGTGTGTGTGTGTGTGTGTGTGTGTGTGTGTGTGTGTGTGTGTGTGTGTGTGTGTGTGTGTGTGTGTGTGTGTGTGTGTGGGGGGGGGGGGCGTGCGTTGTCGGGTGGGTCTGTATGTCTGTATGACGCACATATGGATTTCCCTGTTTTGAAAAAACAGCACTCAAAGTAAATGAGATTGAGGGGGCAGGAGCCAGTACAGCATGCAGAAAATAGGAACCCATTATAAATGCCATATGACATATTGTACTAAGTGGCACATATCAAACCGACTGACAGACTGACCCCCTGCAGTTTGGTAGTTATGGGAAACGCACACACGCACACACACACACACACACACACACACACACACAGACACAAGACAGGATTCATTCCATTCCTTTTCATCATGTACAAATCCCCCCTCACAAAACCACTTCCAGCACAGCAATCCTTGATGAAAAAAAAGGAGATTGTTTTTAAAGTAGAGGATTTATCAAACTCTCCAGGCCCTTCCCTCTACCTGCTGGAGGAATCTGCTCCCATGGGATTTCTCCACGGAGACTCTCGTCTGTGTGAGTAGCAGAGACACTGACTTTACAAATCAGAGCTTGAGACCCAACAACCAGACCCGGTGGGTTTGGGTCAGGGCTGTGTGTGTTCATTGAACCCACCCAGGCTTAGGTGTGGTCAGTGTTCAAAACTAATATGCTTTGATAGGTCTGGAGGTTACAAAAATCTATCGATCCTTTGGCAGACTTCTGGTTCAGGCAGAAATTCAGATTGGAATTTCATTTTTAAAGAAATGAGAAATCAGATGCCTCATCGCCTTCATGTTCGTTTTTAATTCGACTTCAAAACTCGGAGAAAAGTACATCCGACGTGCACATGAATGCGACATAAGCTTTAGTCATGTTAGCCAGCACTGAACGGCCCCAGCAGTGCATCATGCCAAAGCTTCGACGGGTTGCCATGGTCCCTTTCACTAGGAAGATGACCATTCAGATAGGCAGTGAACATAATGTGAGATAAAAATGAATGGCGAGCTTTGAGTTTGCCTTTAAAACTTCAACTGTTAGCTGTTTAAACCCGTCAGAGGAGAAGCAGGGAGATACTGTACCTTCCGATAACTGGGGATTTGCTACCGTTCATCGTGTTAGTCCGTTCCCATGGCTTCCTGGGCATGTCTGCAGAAAAATAAGACAAAAAAAGACACCATAAATATGAAAATTAAACTTTTCTTACGTGTATTCAGTTACAGTTGTGGTCCAATAATGTTGATTCTTCCTTAATCATCCAAAAAAGCAGGTGAACGTCCAGTATAAGTGGCACAAGAGCTGTATATCTACTGTAAAATACATCAGATCAGAGTGTAATGTCAATGTGTAACACTATTAGTTGAAATGTAATTGGATCGATGCTAACTTGGATCCTCGTCGCCCGTTTTTCGCAAGATGCATATTATTGGTGTTGTTGTTGTTAATGGTCTTGATGATGTTTTCAGATTCTGAACGCTACTAAATGTTGGCCTCCTCTCTCACTCACCTGGTGTGCTACAGGCTGACACTTTAGGAGTCGTGTTTACCTCGCCCTCCTCCTATTGGACAGAAACAGACAGGGGTTCAAAGGTCAAAGATGAGTCACGTTCAAACGACTTGCAGCACAAACGTGACTTGGGGTGATAATCAGAGGATCAATGGATATCTATCGGACAGGATCAGTCATTCAACAGGAGGGGAAAAAGCCCTTTATGCTTCGTTTCACCAATAAGATCCAAACAAAGCTACTTCTGAACAGAGTTTTTCTCGTAAAATACTTCAATCAAAAGTTCTCTTGAGAATAAAAAAGGACTGGGAAGCCAAGTGCTCAAAACCTCTCAAAAAGAAAGAGTAAACTCCAGGGACTGCAAGGTGCTCTTGAGGAAAACTGAGCTTGCACAGAGGAGGAGGATAAAGTTAAAAAGCGTTTATTGAGTTAAGGCATATCGAGGACAGTGGGAAATAAGAGAGAGGGGCTTTTTAACTAGTGCAAGGTGTCCCTGAAGTACGCCTTGCATGGCTCCTTTTCTATTAAGACTTTACCATGTTGTATTTAAAAAACTAGAAGTAACAGAGCTGATCCATTACATGTATTTAACCAGAAAAACAGAAGGTCTGTAAACAGTCTTATTTAAAAGTGGTGACTACAGACAGGAATGTAGTTCACGCTGTACAGCATGGCATCCAAACTGGGAGGCGATGTATCACAGACAGACTGATGAGTAATTGATGAGTAAGTGATTACAGACAGGAATGTAGATCACAGCATCTACACTGGGGAAACCAGGGGACTAGATTATCACACACATGGCCTATTGAGTGATTGACGAGTGTGTGTGTGTGTGTGTGTGGGGGGGGGGGGGCAGTAATGATATTTTGGGACTAGATCAAACAAGCTGTAGATACCAGCGCCGCCCCGATGCTTACTGATCTCTGCTCGGGTTCAGGCGACGAGCCCTTCTCCGCAATTCTTCTTCTGCAAGACACAAAGTACAGTAAGGAGGTGTTAAAAGTGTCTCCTGTGTTAATGACATGGAGCACAACTCCTGAACCCTCAGCATTGAAGTTAGAGCTCCCTCATTTCCCTTCCATTTCATTTATGGGACAGCAATACAATGCAGTAAGTTAAATGACAAGGTGCCAGACAGAAACTAAAAAGTGAAACATTGGGAGAACAGTGAGCAGTTTTCTCTCAATATGCACAGGATTATTTTTATAATGCCGGCTGTCACTTCACTATATCTTAGGTAGGTAGGTACTTTATTAATCCCCGAGGGGAAATGTCTTAGTCACAGCAGCCAGGTAACATAGAACAACAACAACATAGAAGAATAACACAACTAAGATAAGTAGTAAAAGTTAAAGAATAAAAAATATATAAGATAACCTGGTAACCTGCATCTTCCCGGTACCTTTAAACAAACTAACTGCAATCTGCAAGGGGACCGATGAATCTAAACATAATACGATAAGATGTGGTGTAGGTCTACCTTCTGGCCAGTAGGGCGCTCATCTCCTCCATAAGCCCTCCTCCCCCGGGAACAGGGCCGTTGCCGCGGGCTTCAGTTTTGGCCCCGGGGGCCCCGGGGGTCCCGGGGGTCCCTCCAGCCCCCGCCATGGCTGCTGCCAGAGCCGCCCCAGCATCATCACTCTGGAGGCACACACACACACACACACGTTAAACTTAGCATGACAAATGGACAGCGCTTTAACCCACAGCACTAATTTCATAGAAGAAATATCCTAACATCCCTGTGAAGAGTTCAGCAAACACAGGGAGGGAATGAATGAGGAGTCTGACTTCTTTATTCAACCTTTTCATGCCAGTTAGAGGAATTATTTAGAGCAACAGTTCATGTAGGAACCTTTAGGTGATATCACACATCAATAACCGTAAATACTGAAACACTTTGCCTGGTTCTGTTGTTTGATTACAAGCAAACAATGTTAATCTGTTGTGATATACTGAGCGGTAAAACATGAGGTAGGTAGCTGCACAATTCATTGAAAAAAATAGCAAAATCGCAATATTGACTTTTGCTAAAAATCTGTTTTTTTTTTAATCAAAATTGCACTGGTCCCACTTAGGGCAGGTTTTTCCTCTCCTCCTGAGTCTGAGATGAGATGTGACAGATGGCGACTGTGTGTGTGTGGTCATGCATAAACACAGCGTGTGTGTGTGTGTTTCAGTGACAGTGATTGTGTATGAAGATTATGTGTGTGAAGTGTGTGTGTGTGCAAAGAACACGCAGACAGATAATAAAGAGTATGTGTGTGTGAGTGTGTTTAATGGAGGACTACTTCGGAAATAAATACTGCTACTGCTTCCATGTACCATCCTCGGGGTTCACATCAGAACATCGACGGATATTTGGATGTTTTGTCACCCATCGATCGATCAGGCGCTCACCCTTGGCACTTTGCGCAGCTTGGCTCCGGCGAGGGCAGCGGCCAGGCCTGAGGCGGGGCGGTCCTCCACAGGAGAGAACAGGTCGGCAGGAAGGGGAGGGGCCGGGGGTGGGGGAGGGACTCCGGGAGGGGGAGGCGGACCAGGAGGAGGAGGAGGAGGAGGGGGGGTCCCGCCTGGGGCCAGCGTGGGAGGCAAGGGTGGAGGGGGAGGTGGAGGAGGGTGGCCGGCCGGGGTGGTGGGGGTGGCGGGGGCGGGGGTGGTGCCAGCAGAGGTCACAGTGGAGCCGGGCGGCAGCGGGGGGCGGTGGGGGAGGGGTGGGGATGGTCAACGCCGGCGTCTGCACCACGTCTGTTGGGAGGGAATGAGGAAGGCGGGGGGGGTTGGGCAAAGACACAGGGAAGAAAAATAAAGTTGAAACCGTCATCTGAGAGAGCAGCAAGCACAAACCCTACCAGGGCAGTTTTCAGGGACATGGATTCAAGTCTTGGAGTGTAAATCTCCATGGGGGGGGTACGGTTTCTAGACGGGATTAGACTAAATCCATGTCTAAACCTCCTCACTAACTTCCCAAGTAGACACTGAACTAATGACACGAATTTCCAAGAAAATAGATTTTTTATTTGTACTAGTTTTTTGGCCCCAAACAGCCTTTTGCCAGAAGGTCACTGTAAATAAGAATTTGCTGTTAATTGAGCAGCCTGATAAAATGAAGCATTACTGCTGCACAAAAATAATCATTACAGAGCAACAATGTTTCAGCCTGAATACATCCCTGTCAGGTGTGTCAGCAGGTTTGTCTCTATGTACGGGAGATCAGTGATCATCTATTTTATCCCTGGCCAGCACCAGTGAGGAAGGACAGATATAAGTCAGATTTAAAAAACATTTCAAAGAAAATAAAAGATGGAATAGAACGACACATGGTATGACAGCATGCCACATCACACCAAGTGTCATTTTCTCAACATGCAGCATTAGTGAGTAGTAGTGACCGGGTATGTGGTTGGAGGTTATTCATTCCAATGGACAGAATGGAGACGTTCGATACAGAGCGCCACGTAAACAAAACTAAATGACTTGTTTCAGTGCTCACACACACGTAATGAGCAACATGACAATCAACACAGGAACGTGGGCAGCCGTCGTGTTTAGGTCAATACTCTCTCTGTAGTAGAATTATAAGTCTTTCAGAATGAAACTCCTTATCGTTATTTGTTTGCATCACAGGCCTAATGTGGTGATCAATACATGTTGAGTTGTGAAAATGAAAACCCGGTCAGTCCTTCCAACCAATCAGTGTGAGGAATTCAGAGGTCAAAGGTAATTGGTACACGTCCTCTGGCTAGTAAGAGAAAATTACCAAGGGATAAAATGTCACTGGCAGATACCCAGCATTACTGAAGAACAGACCAGGCAGCTGGATTTCATCAACAGTGAGAGACTGAACTAACAAGCATTTAGCTCAATACTAGACAGGTTAGTTATAACTTACTGCAAATAACCTAGCAGGAGAACTGATTTCTAATCAGTATTTCTGACTGCAAGCTTAAATGTGGCTCATATTTAATAAAAACACTGAACATCCTTTTTTAAAATTCCCATTTAACCATAAACTTAACATCTTTATTTCATATAAAAATCAATATGAAAGCCCAGTGAGACAACATTTGTTATTATTATGACATCGTACAACAACCAGTTTTTTGGGTTTGGACAGTCTCATACAGGCAGCATCCTTCTGTGACCAGTCAGCTAAGGTTTGACTGTCGACACACAACGAGGCCATGGTGAAATAATAAGATCAGCACAATGGTGAATTGCAGAAAATAGATTGAGAAACGGAAAAAAACAAAAAACATTCAGAGATGAAGAAGGCAGTGGGATCTGATCTGTATCCACTAAACAACAGAGACAGAAGTGGACAGGAGACGGAGACATGCCATGCTGAAAGACAAGACGTAATTCATATCCAATGAGCAGCCAGTCAGATCTTCGAGGAGCGAGTGCATGGACATACATGGCATCGGGTTTATGAAAAGACTGACAAAGAAGTTAGACAGGAGCAAGACAGTTAAGTGACTACAAGACCAGTGGTGCTGTTTTAGGCCAGGCAGAAGCAGTAGAGACCCCCGACTAGTCGATAGAGTCACTATAGCATCCATATAGAATCAGGTTATACAGGCTAAATCCTACACTCTGAGAAAGAAGGTAAACCTGTGAGATCAGCCTCTATGGAGCCTTTGTAATGGGCCCAGATCAACGGCAAGGTAACCCTATCCAACCCCGTTCAATAGCCCCGCTGTTAGTTGGTGAGTTGAGATAGTAGTCAAAGAAAGAGGGAGAGGGAGAGAAGGGAGAGAGAGTAAGAGAGAAGAAAGAGAGGAAGGGCAAGAGGACCAGAGAGTTCAAGAGAGACTGGAGGCCTTACCCTGGGGCTGAGAGGAGGAGCCCCCCTGAGGTGTGTGGGGCTCTGGGCCTGCGGTGGTCTCCAGCTCTGCCAGCCCCGGCAGGCCCAGGCCCACGGGGAGAGAGAGGTGCTCAGCGGAGGCAGCGGCGGCAGCAGCAGCGGCAGCAGGGGGCGCTGTGGAGGGAAAGGGCACACCAGGAGCCTGGGATGAGGAGGGGGGAGACGAGACGGAGGAGGAAGACGGAGGGGGGGCGATGGAGTAGGGGAGCGGGGGCGGCGGGGGAGGCGGAGTCGGACAGGTGATGCCGACGGGGGTGTGGCCGTACGCGATGGTGACCGGGGACGGTGCGGGGAACATGGGCGGGCCGTTGGGGGAGGGCGAGGGGGGCTTCTGGGTCAACGGGGAAGGTGCCGGGAGAGGGATGAGCGGCCGCGGGCCCGGTGGCCTTCCCTGGAGGGCTGCTTATCATGACGGGGGGCGAGGGAGGCAGGGGGAGTGAAGTTGCAGGCGGACCACACTACAGACTTGGACGGCGGGGGTGGGGGCGGGGGCGGGGCAGGGGCCGGAGCCGGAGGCGGGACTTGCTGTCTCCTTGGGACGGTGGCGTAGTGAGGCAGGACTGGGTGGAAGGCGGAGCCGAGCGAGGTGGCAAATCGGGAGGCCGAGTGCCTGAGTGGTGGGGTCGGGGGGCGTGGCGGAGGAGGGCAAGGGCGTGCCGGGGGCCGGGTAGTTGGGCGTGGATGGAGACACGGGCGTGGAGGACGTCTTGCCGTACTCCGGAAGCGGGGGAGTGTACAGGATGCTCTCGAAGGCTAAAACGCAACGCCAGGTGAATGGACAGAACGAAGGTAACGGACAAGACAGGACAGGAGGGGAAAGGAAGGAAGGAAAGAAGGAAGGAAGGAAGCAGCCACCGCACACACAGAAGGGAACGACAACAGGTTAGACAGAGAGAAGAGAGGAGGGCGGGAGGGAGGGAAAAAAAGAGAAGAGAGAAGGGGGCAAATGAAGCAGACCTAAACCAACTTTTTATTACTGGTTGAGGATGATGCTGCTGTGTTAGTGGACGTGGGTTAGCACAGTGGACAGACCCAGAGGCAGACGGCAGTTCATAGTCTCACTCGCTGAGATAAGAGGGAGAAAAGTGAATGGATTGATTAACGCAGTACAGAGGCACTAGTGTTCAGGATCCAGAGGTTAGTAGGAACAACAACATCCATCAAATACTCAAAAACCATCCACAGCAGACAGCATTTCCTCTATATTCATTCAGCAGTGGGAAACAACAGCAAGTCAAATTTAGCCCTCAAACAACGTCAGGGAAGCGTTTCAAAGTAAGCCAATAATAACAGTTTAACCTGCGCTAGGAACTAAACTGGGACCAAAAGTAGAACCAAATGATCCTCAGCAATGAAAAACACAGGGGGAACGCGGATCCACACACACATCCACTTGAAGCTACTCAGACACCAACTCCATGCTTCAAACCATCTAATCTATTTGGTAAAAGTGAGTGAGTAACCCCCTCCCTCTCCCAACAAACTACCACAGGTGTCCTTGACTCCAGTCGAGTTTCTCACTGAAACAACAGACAATCTTCCCAGGGCAATTAAAAAAAAAAAAAAGAGAATATAAAGAGATGTGTTTCATCTGAACATAGTTTAGTCGACACACTGATAGCTGGCAAGTTTAGCTAATTCAATACAAGGGAGCAAAAATTGACTATAAAAGAACAACAACAAAAAAAAATCATCAGTTTCCGGATATCCGATCACTGCGATCCACCATCCCAGGAAAAGCTGGAAAAGTTTTCATGAAAGTCAGTTTAAATATGGTTAATATGATTTTGCAGTGTTTCCTTGTCTGACTGAGGATGATGCTCTCTGTGCTCAGAAAGCGGCTTAGTTCATTTAAAACACACACTGAGGTAACAACACACGCCCCCTGCTGGCAAATCACCAGAACTCGTCTCTCCTGTGTCACATTTCCTTCCCATCTCACGCAGGGTAACCATTTGAGGAGGGCGGGCCAAGAAGGAAACAAGAAGAAACAAAAGGTTTACCGCTCCTGTTTAAAGTCTGAGCAGGTGGCATCTGTTATCCCGGAGTCTCTCAGTGTCTGATCTTTTTAAAACGTCAGTGAAGCGAGGAGCGTCGGCGTTGGGTACCAGTGTTGGGTGATCATGTTGCCTGAGTCTGCTAACCAAGGACTGAATAATGGATGCTCTGTTTGGTCGATAGCCTGTTAGCTTTTGCCTCATTCACTGAGTTTTATTGTGTGGATATCCTTGTATAATCCAGCTACACCCACCTTTGCTCTTCACAGATGCTTATTGTATATAATGATGTTTTTCTTTTATCCTTGAAGTGGGAAGTTACAGAAGGATTGGGTGGGATGGTGGTTGGGTGATGGGTTACTTCAACTTGTGATGTATTTATATAACTGCTCTCTTTAGTTATGTGGAGTTCTCGCTCTCGCTAATTACCTTTCTAGCTAATTACCGTTGCTAGCTAGCCGTCAGCGTCGCCCGGGCAGCGTTATGTGGACCTGCCATATGTTTCGGTAGTTCATCCTCTGTTCACCTTCTGCTCCACTGGCCCCTTGCTAGCCATGTAACAGACCTTACTTCCACCGTGGCCATGTTGAACTTTCATTGCACCTGGGGTGGGAAACTCTACCCGGAGGCGGTACAGCCCAGCCACGTCCTGCTGCTGTGTAACGATGCTAGTTTTATATATATACACACCAATCTTCCAGGTATAGTTTCCTACCTTGAGAGATGAAAATGGTGATGGTGGGAATAAGATCAATGCCACATCTTTTCCAGACCTTATCTTCCTGACTGTATTTGAACATGACTGGGGTTCAAATCTGATATATATACTGGGTAACTAGGCCATAATACTAGTATTATATTAGCTGAAGAACAGCAGATATCCCAATGAGTGAAATGACAGTGGGTCTACTGCAGTTCCAAACTTTTCACGACACTGAAAGATAGATACATTATCAGACATATCACACACACACACACACACACACACACACACACACACACACACACACACCTAACCATGATATAGATAAACTGGCCCAGTTCCAAGCTCTCTTCTCTGTTACTTATGTACCACGTATCCCCTCCAACTCCGACTCCCACTCCATCACACGCTCCTTCTCTCCTGCCATCCTTCAGTTTCACACCCTCCTTTCACTTCCTGTCTCGCTAACCTGATACGCTTTTCCTTCCTTTCCATTCCCTTCCATTTAACTTTGACCTTTTCCTACATTTCTTCTCCATCATTCCACCACCCTCCCATCCATCCATCCATCACCCCCTCTCCCTCTGCATAGCTCCGGGCAGATCACGTGACCCAGGCCCCAGCTTTGCTCTTCCATCCCACAATAATCAACACACACAACCAGAACAAGAACACACCGATTACACGGGGAACTGAGCAGACGACACAGACGAGAACATGACGTTCACAAGCGCACAAGTAGAAAGAGGACGCAGCCACAGTTCAGCCAAGCTCCAACTGAACCTCATTTCTCTTAACAAAAGGCCCAGCAGACTGAAGGAGATCCACCAGACCAGCTCAAATACTTTACACTGCCAAAAAGTCTCCGAAGTCCCAGCTGTGAGTGGACAGTTAACATCTGAATACACTGTACAGAATATACACTGTATATAATGTTAAAAAATAATATACACACAGTGACGTTTTACGTATACACTGGTGTGGAGAGGGGAAAAGTATGCGAGAGGCGAGACATTAATTGTAGCCAGTAAGGGGCTGAAAAACACAGCAGACGTCTGGAGCGCTGGAGAGAGCAGAAGGAAAATCTGGAAAGGGGACGCCTTCACATTTTTTATTGCAGTCTGTTATTTTTCTGTGTCACAGAGTGAGGGAAAAAAAAGTTGCCACCTTTATCATTCGGCTTCCTTTAAGGCATGTTGCTATCAGCTAGTGTTGATAGTACTGGGCATGCGGCTAGCCATACCCAATGTTTTGAACGAAAGACTCGTAAGTGAAGCACCGAGTCAGAAACGTTCCACACAGTGTGCCTTGTGGAGAAAAATAACAGACTGAGATTGAGAAAATGTTCAAGGTTTCCCTTTCAGAAAGTGACAATGCTCCAGTGTCCCTCACACACAAGAGAAGAAGAGTTGCTTGAGGAGATGTAAGTGAAGTAATAAGCGCCAGACAGGCTGAAAGCAGCACATCTTGACACTTCAACTGCAGTGAGAGGGTTAGGACAATGATATTCACACAAAGGTTTCTCAATTTGAGTGAAAACACTAATATGGGGCCGTTTACACACACAGTTACTGAGGCTCAGTGACGAGCACCAGAGGTTACTAGCAGACACTTCTCACAGTGTTCAGTTCATTCATTGCCATAGTTTGGGAACAATGGCAAAAAGACACACAAGTATGGTCATCCTGAAAAGAGAGAGACATAACTATGAAGCGTTAAACATCAAATCACAACCTTGCAGCAAAACAGACCCATATGTTAACATGCAGAGTGTGTGTGTGTGTGTGTGTGTGTGTGGATGTGTGTCCCTGCATTCCTGTGTGGTCCTGTATGTTCCGTTCTCTAATTGTGTGTTAGTGTGTTTGATACGTTGGGCGTAGAAACCCCTCCCCCCTGTCCTGGGGCTGTTGCATGCATGCACACACACACACACACACGCACATGCACACACACACACACACACACACCCTGGGGGTCTCAGTAGCATTCTCCCTGATGATGTATTTTTAGCCTCTGACTAACATCACAGAAAGAACTGTGCCTATGTGTGTGTGTGTGTGTCCATATGTTCATATGCCTAGCATGGCAGTGAAGCGTGCCACACAGCACTGCCTCCCCTACTGACCCAGTCCTGTATCAGTGCCAATTTCCCGTCCTAACACAGACCAAACCCTTTTCCATCAAAGCCCCAATTTGAATCAGAGTGCGCTCCCACCTGTGGCTCCAGTTTCTACTTTGTGTTTATCATATTTGGATTGAATCAATTGTCAAACAGACAGCTTTTTGTACGAGAACTGAAAATGTGATCACCAAACATGGGATTTAAACCTAAATGGTTTGCTTGCAATTGCATTGTCTGTAAACTGATTTTAAGGCTACAATGTTGAAGTTGCAAAGTAATTATTTCCCATCACTTATCCTCCTAAAATGTGTGTGTGTGGCTGTGGTTGTGTGTGTGAGTGGCGTGGAGGCTGCATTCAACCACACGCACGCGCACACAGACGTATGCTTCCCCCATGCCCCGGTGCCTTGGCAATCTGTTCCTAGCGCCTGTCAAGCCATGGGCAGATGGGCAGAATGAGGCAGAGTCAGGGCCCTAGCTCAGCGCTAACGAGGAGAGCTAACGAGGCTAGCTAACGAGGCTAGCTAGAAATGGCACAGACACAAAGCAGATGTTTTCACAATCAGAGAGGATCCACCTCCCACGCCCTTCACTCTGCGCCGGCCTGTTTTGTGTGGACGATTTCCTTAAAGAACAGTTTTTGCAGTTATACAATTATATTCCAAGTCCAAACCCCGACATCATAGTTTTTATTGAAGAATGTTTCAGAAATGACCTAGCTTTGAAATGTGGCTGATCTTTTTACTAATTTAATTTAATTTTACTAAAGGGATCAAGTGATGTCTCAATTAATGTTTCATTACTAGTTGAACTGATCAGTCAGTGAACTGATTCAACCAGACAACTTGCAGTGTGCCTCTGCCCTAAAACACACTGGGGAAGTTTATGTTTCAAACAAGCGTGCTAATGCTAATAATCATTTTGAATCAGACAAGGGTGATTTCACTGTTAAGATGCTCTTGTGAAGCCAAGTGCTGTACTGCTGTTTTCAGTTGAATTTGATGATCTGTCTGTCTGTAGTGCACATCCTCCTTTATGCTTACTGAGTTTGTAAGCAATGAACATTTGAGCGTGTTAAATCAAGCGTGTGTGTGCTCGGGTTAGACTGATATATCGGTTTGCCGATACATTGGACCGATATTGGCCAAGTCATGTCGTCTACCTCCGATGTGATACCTCCTGACCAGGTAGATTTAGGCCCTGATATCCCACAAGTCTTGTGGGAATAACCCATGTACGTCATGCTTCGGAGAGACCCTTACTCTTTAACCACATGAGGTATGGCATGGGCACATGAGCCAATCATGTTATCAACTACCTAAAAGAATTTCATCAGTCTGAGTTTCAGTGGTCACATGATGGTCTAAATGCTGTTTCAGAGGCTTTTCCACCCTTTCAACAATACAATTCTGAGAGAAAACACTGAGTGGTTAAATGGTTAAAGTTATTGAAGATCGGCACAAAGTATCTGCTATTGGGAGCTGCAGTCCAAAAGTATCTGTATCGCCGTCAAAAAAACATTTGAGTTGAACCTCAGTGAGTGTGCACATTTAGCTGTGTGTGTGTGTGTGTGTGTGTGTGCACAAGTGCATCACTCACCAGCGTTGGAAATGCGTCTCCCTCTCTCCCAGTCCTGCTGCTCTCTGTCCAACTGCTCCTGCTGCTCCCTCTCCATCCGCTCTCTCTCCTCCTTCTCTCTCTCCATCAACTCTCGCTCAGGCGCGTTCCTGCTGCTCCTGGCGCTCCCGCTCGATGCGCTCCCTCTCCGCCTGCGCCTCCCTCTCCTGGCGCTCGTGCTCCTGGCGCTCGTGCTCCTGGCGCTCGTGCTCCTGGCGCTCCCGTTCGCGCTCCAGCATCTCTTGCTCTAGGCGCTCCCGCTCCTGACGCTCCCTCTCCAGGCGCTCCCTCTCCATCTCCTTCTGCCGCTGCAGCTCCTGAAGCTGCCTGGAGGAGAGGAAAGGAGAGGAGAGGAAAAGAGAGGAGTAGAGTAGAATTGGTTAGAATAGAAGAAAGGAAATAAATAAAAGGAAAGGAAAGAAGAGAGAAGAGGCAAAGCCAGGTGAAGAGACAAGAAGGAAAAGGTAGTTGGGGAGGAGAGGAAAGAGTGGAGAGACACGAAGAGAAGAGGAAAGAGTAGGGGGGGGAGAGAAAGGAGGAGAAATGGGAGGAAAATACTTATTAATGTAAAATTCACAACAATTCTACTTCAATCCAAATAAAATAAACCAACAATCAATGACTGTGAGAAGAGACGAGAACCAATACTGGAAGAGGTGAAAGACAGAAGGGAGAGGAACAGAACGAAGCCTGCAAACAGAGTGAAAGGGAACAAATTAGTGTTGGGCCTGGCTTGACCCCCCTCCCCCCTCCCCTGTAATGGCAGTAATTGTTGTCATTATATAAGACATGTCATTATATAATAATTGCTCTTCAGCACAACAGCCACGCTGTTATGCAACCACAGCCAGCTCTGCTAAAATTGTATGTTAAAAAACATACAGTGCCTTTGGCGAAAGCCTCCCTCGGCTGCAGTGAAGCGATGTTCATTTACTGTGTCTGAGAAATGAAATGCTTCGATGCGTTGACAAGGATCAAATCTCCAAATCTGATCTTGTTATTTTTTAATGCATAATCGTAAAAAGGTGAAGTTAATGTTGATCCAGAAGTTCAGTGTGTTTGGGAAGGTGTTCCCCGAGCATGTGTAGGTGTTTTGTTGTGTCTCTGCAGATCCAATTCTAGTCACTAGATGTCAGTATAAGGCAGCAGGAAAGGGAAGTGGACTGGAAAGTGTGTGACCCTGCACTAGGATGGAGAGGAGAGAAAGGAAAGGAGTGAGTGAGTGAGTGAGTGAGTGAGTGAGTGAGTGAGTGATGCTTGAGAAAGTGAGACACAAAAAGAGAGAACGCTTCATTCTCACTGTATCTTAGATTAGATGAAACTTTAATGATCCTCGAGGGAAATGGGGCGGCTGTAGCAGCAGCAGATAGTAATAGGATACATGAAAGAAGAGAAGGACAGAAGAAGAATATAAAGGATATAAATTAAGTTAAGTAGAAATGTATGAAAAAGATTGTGCAAGAAAGTATGCATTCAAGCTTTAACAGAAAATGGCAGCTGTAGTTTACAGAGCAGCAGAACCCACTGAGGCAGAAAGACAATATGAAATATGTGCATTATGGAAAAATATCAACAAGAAAATCTAACGATGAATGTGTGTGAGATGATGCGGAAAACACCGACATATTCCAGCACATACAGACAGGATGTCCCCCTACAGGAGGGATACACATGGACTGAAACACCTTCCAGGCGTCGCCTCGCTCGCCTCACACACAAGAACAACTGATAGTGGAAATCCTTCTCACTACCTGACGGCTCGATATTTTAGGTAGGGTGTGTGTGTGTGTGTGTTTGAGGAAGAGAGAGGGAAGAGAAAGAGAGAGCAGATGCAGGTTGTGGGAGGTTGTAATCTGTCATTTCTCTCTCACACACACACACACACACACACACACACACACAGGAAATCTTTAATTTAATTGGAAAGGCTCAACTGTCTTGTCACATTATATGATTTACTTGGTAATAAATTACACTGGATAGAAATTAGAGTGTTACATTCATAAATTACAGGGGCAAGCAGAGAGGGATGCCAGCATGCAACACACACACACACACACACACACACACACCCACACCCCCACACACCCACACACAGGTCCTCTGCACTCACTCATCCTGTTCTGGTGAAGGCTGACTCACACCTAAAAGTCAATAATCAGCATAAATGTCGTTTGGACCTGCAGGTGCGCACACACACACAGACACAGCGGTGATGTCAGGGTCTATCATTTTCCCATGGTACACTTTGAGTTGTTCCCATGCATCAGGCTGTTGTGTGAAACCCTCCCACTTCCTCTGAATCACCTGACAACATACCAACAAAACATGTTCACTCCAAAACACACACAAACACCGTCACGGTAACACACCACTTTCTGGGTTGAGGGTTCAATTCCTCTCTGGTCGCCAGCCGTACTTTACGCACTACTGTGTCATATCAAATCAGTGATAGAGCGCAGCAACATGGACATTTGTTCCTATGAAAATGTCACAGATCATTTCCCCTTGGAGCCAACAGGTGTGTGTGTGTGTCATGTATATTTGTTTTGACCTGACACAGCTATTGTAAAAATGGATGCATTACGATTAAAGAGAATTTAAGTAGCATTCGGGCTAATTCCCTTAACCCTCAGGCATCAGTTTAATTTACTACCCTCTTAAGTCATTAAGGACAAAAATGTCCACTTCCAAAAACTGCTATAAAAATAATATTTTTTTCTGCTTTTTTGACATCAGTCTTTTGATCAACTTCAGTCCTGATCAAAACTATCAAATATTGAATAATTATCAGGATTTTAACCCTTTAAATGCCAGTTTGATTACATGATGCTAATATGTTTTTTGGAAAACACAGACATTTTTGTGTTTTTTTCAAAAATAACAACAGTGACATCAAGTAATCAAACTGGCATTTAAAGGGTTAAAATCCTCAAAATGATTGAATGTTTGGTAGTTTTGAGCAGGGCTGAAGTTGTTTAAGAGATTTATGCAGAAAAAAGCAGAAAAAAATATTAATCTGTAAAGTTTTTATAGCAGTTATTTGGAAGTGGACATTTTTGTCCTTAATGACTTAAGAGGGTAGTAAAAAATTTTCACAGTGTTCTATTGATCTATTAGAAAAATTAAATTTGAATTCCAAAATGTGTCAAGAGAGAGACTTTCTTACAAAAAAATTGTGCCATATGCACTAACACAGCCAAAATGATGGCCAGATCAAGAGGAAAAATTTGCTCAAATGGACAAAAATGTCCATAATGATGCCTGAGGGTTAAAACCGTGGAGCTTAGCTGTGACACGGCTCAGATCCACCAAGCTACTCCTCAGGATTATCCTGACCTGCTCTGAGGAAGACTGAATGTTTGGGACAGCTCTGCCCATCTTCTTTCCATTTCCTTATACAGGGTGCATAACATTGAATTATATCTCATCTCTCTCTCCTGTTAAGCACCCACAGACAGACAGACAGAAAATAGAGCATTATGGGAGTTCCTGACCCATTATCCTGCTGTATTTTACAACCAGAATCCCAGGGTCCCCGTGGATGATTACCCTCTAACTCAACCCTCCTTCACTACCTCATTAGGACACACACACACACACACACACACACACACACACAGCTGTCCCAGTTCTCACGGTGTCCCAGTGGTCCACTGAGGTAATTACAAAAAAAGAGGGTAACCTGTGTTGCATTCTGGGCCAATGGAAGCCCAACAGGGGGCGTGTCTCTGAGGACCAGTAGATCCTATGGGGGCTTCCCTACTGTACAATAATATATTCTCTATCAGAGCAAATGAGCCCCGATGGGATCTTCTATACCGTACAAACTAGCTGATCTGCACGACTAAATATAGCACAGGATGAAACGGTGTGGTGGTAGAAGAAACTGTTTAGTGAGGCAAAATGAGAAAGCTCCTATCAGGGCTAGGACGTCGTACCGTAACGCTGTGATGTGTTTTATCGTACACATTTAGCCCAGGGTGTGCCGCCGGTCCAACGGTAGCTTTGGCAGGTAGCCAGGCATCAGGTCCTTTTGTCGCAGATTCAGATTTGGTTTGTAAAAAAAATGAAAGTGGCCGGTGTTTAATCTCTCAGCCTCCGTGGATGAAAAAAAATAATTGACTGTCCTGGTTAGCATTTGTATTGTTGTCTAATCGGGGTTAAGTAGCAGAGTCAGCCCTGTGATGAACACAAACACATTATTCAGTATTAGTGGACGGTGACACCGCTCTGGCCCGCAGCCGATTCCTGTTACAATCATTCTCACCTTTTAAAGTCTGGTTTTTCATACGGTAACCGCAATTTTTCCCTCCTTCTGTGAAATTTGCAATAGTGATATGAAATGTAATGCATATGGACAGCTCTCTCTACACAGTAGGACTGGGAGAGAAGGTGAGAAGGGCTGGTGGTGATGCAACCTAAAGGCAACATGTCTCTTAGGGAACTGTTGGAGAGCACCACCGTTTCTGTTCCTGCCAACGTTTTAAGACATTTAGCTGACAGTCTCATCCAGAGCGACGGCTCCTAAATCAACAACATTACAGGCAATATAGTCAACAGCATAATTGCTCTAATAGTCAGAGCCATAGTGCCCTGACAACAGATGCAACAAAACCTTCCTGTGAGCCTAGAACAATCATGTTTGTGCTCTGATAAACCACTGACCTTTATGAAAAGTGTATGCTCACACATCCTGAAATTCTCCATTTTTTAAATGTATTTTGTTATTTACTGCAGCTGAGACTCTGAACCTGCTCACTCATTGTTGCAGGGATCAGTCCCGTGAACCTTCGGTTACAGGACAGTCTCTCACACTGCTAGGAAACCCCGCCGTCCATCTGCAGGGGGACGTAGCCTGCAGTAGCTCATACTGACAGCGCAGGCAATGGAATTGGTCTTTTGTAAGACACTGCAATCACTGAGAGTGATTATTTGCTGAATCTGTTGGAGGAAGGATCACCCCTCACCTGCACTGATCTCTAGTTGCACTGTTGCTTTTCTCTGATGCAGTTAAATGGCTCTGTTGGTGCTGATGGATGCCTTTTAGGTGCAGGGCTTTTAAAACCCTGACTGTGGGCCAAACTTGTGCTGGTGGGGACAATAAAGATGTGACCCGAATTCAATCGGTTGCTTCAGGATTCCTGCTTGGATAAACCAGGTTCCACACACACACACACACACACACACACACACACACACACACACACACACACACACACACACACACACACACACACACACACAGCATTCCCCTAAGTATAAGATCATAACATTCCTAAACAATGTGCACACAGACTAAAAATAACCTTTCTGGCTTGACGTTGTTGAGGTGTGTGTCTTTGTGTTGTGTGGTTGTGAAAGGGGGGGGGCGGGTGATTAAACGTGTGTGTGTGTGTGTGTGTGTGTGTGTACATGCAGACGACTCAGTGAGTGCATTAGTCAGTGCGTCTGCCATTCATCAAGGTGAAACCCCGCGTGTTTACAACGCAATGCAACTTCTCGAAAGACGTCATGCGAAAGCAACTTTCACCTTCTCAACGCTCACATTCCTCTGCGGTGAGAGCAGCTCCTCTCACCGCCAAACCGTTACAAGTTGAGCAGCATACTCCTTGATTAGGAATGGCAGTGATGTGAGTGAGCGCCTTGAGCATCAAAAACCGACTGGACTCGTGATTCACACTAGCTGGAACAAACGGTGGTAGGCAAGCCAGCTGAGGTCACTTCTCACTTGCCGGCAAATTGGTGGTTGATTAGCGATTTTTGGGAAATCGTCCCGTTGGTCAACTTATCCTTCACATGATTCAAAAATCGCAGTCTCTGATTGGCAGAGAAAAAAAACTAACTCTGGATTACTAAAAGGTCTATCTTCTTACATTCACGGCGAGCTGCTATGGTCTTCCCAGAACAACAGAAATAAAAGAATATTTTGTATTTTCACTTAAAACTGTTCATCTGTACATCCTGTATAGTACTCATGTCTCTTTTTGTGCACTATAGCTGTGATGTTGTTTGGTTTTTCACTGACAGAAATCAAAAGTATGTATGTATGACTACTGGCCGTTCAAATTCATGAGGGTTTAAAGGGCAAGTGCACTCAATTTAAGAATTTAAAACGGGTTATTTCTGTGCACATGAACTTCTCTCTGCCACAGACTTGTACCTGTGGCCATGCAGGAGTATCAACTCTTTAAAACCAACGGTGCTCCCGATAAATCTGTACAAGTCATCACTTCCCGCGGTCCTGCTTCTGAATCCCGCCCGCACACGTTTACACACATAACATCACACTTAATGTCTTGCCTGCGTGTCTCTCTCTCTCTCTCTCTCTCTCTCTCTCTCTCTCTCTCTCTCTCTCTCTCTCTCTCTCTCTCTCTCTCTCTCTCTCTCTCTCTCTCTCTCTCTCTCTCTCTCTCTCTCTCTCTCTCTCTCTCTCTCTCTCTCTCTCTCTCTCTCTCTCTCTCTCTCTCTCTCTCTCTCTCTCTCTCTCTCTCTCTCTCCCTCTCCCTCTCTCTCCCTCTCTCTCTCTCCCCCTCTCTCCCAGGGAGGCGTCACAGTGTTCAAAGCTGCGGAAAGCCTCCTGCGCCCGTTTAAATGGCGTCTCACTCGCCTCCTGACAAGAGTTGCCGGGGGAACCGTTGCTAAGGGAGCGTGGGCGGCGGCACGGCCTGAATCCCGGCACTCACACACACAGTTACACATACATACATTCCTTCCTTCCTTCTCTTCGCGACAACTTACTATGGCAGACTTCAAGATACTCACAGGAAGAGTCAGAAAGGATCTTGGGTAATATTGGAGGCATCAAATGGCTTATTGTCAAAACTGAGAGACAAGAAACATGAAGGGGGATACAGCTGCATGTACAGAGTGCAAATATCACTGCAATAGGATTTTTCTATTCAAAAGACAAGCAGATCAAAAGGTTTGCAAAGGCACTGATTAGTATTAGTGTGTTTTGATTCATTCTGTTGAAGAGCGAAAAGTTTATTTACTTGCTAGAAAAAAAATAAACACAGCAAGAATAGAAAAATATGTAGATTGTGCAGGGGAGATCACCATCTAACCATCTGACCTAAAAAAACAAAACATAACGAACTGGATAACACAAACTAAGTGAGAACACACAATTTAACAAAATAAAATACACCTCATGCAAGAAAATAAAAATCATAGACAAACTGATCTGTCAATATGAAACACACTAGTATGTTCGGTTATTGCCTTGTGCATTTGAGAGGTGTCTCTACTGCCGTCACAGCCCGAAGACATTCGTTCAGATGCTGTGAGGTAGCGTCCTCCCCTCTTCACCATCAACCCACCACAGATCTTCACTAGGGGCCTACACACTGCTTCCACAAGACAATTTCCCAGAACAATCTATCGCTTATCCAAAGCTCCCCATCGCCTCAGCAGCGTGGTACATGTTACTCCGTGGTGGATTCCATCCTGATCCTGGAGGTCGACCTACACTCAACACCGGATTTAAAATGAGCTGTTTTTTCTGTTCTATAAAAGGAGGATTTCACCCTCGGAGACTCGGCCACACATCGCCAGTCTGCGGTGTTCAATGCCATGTTCATTCCCGGAGTTATTTTGTGATGTTGGAATTTAACTTTTTATTTTACCCACTAGTTGTTTCCCTCAACTTACCTCTTCTACGTCTACTTCAGATGATGATTTCCCAGAATGCCTTTTGACACTCCCCAGATGGGCATGAACTTGTTTCATTCAGCTGTAACCAGGGTACGTTTAAATGTGAGTAAAGTTAGCTTGGTATTGGATATTCTGTGGATATTCTTTTTTCCAACTTTAATAACCTGTGAAGCAAACAAGCAAAAGCACATTAATGAATATATTTGTGATTACTGACAGAGGAAATATTTTTCAATATTTGAGAAGATGCTTTTCTTATGTGACCTCCAGTTCCTATGGGAAACAAGCTAGTGAACTTTGAATGTGGGTTTATACATAAGAAAATATTTTCTCAGATATTGAAGCCAATTGGAAGAGGAGGAACATTTCCTCCTCTTCCAATAATCACAAATGGATTCCTCAATGTGCTTTTATTTGTTTGCTTTACAAGTTATTGAGGATGGAAAAAATGAATATCCGCCAAATATCCAATATCAAGCTAACTTCTCTAACTTATCCATTGAAATAAGAAAAATACACCACCAAACAACAAAATGGACCAAGGGATGTAAGGTGCATTGCCAATAGCCATTTCTATACAGTGTTAAAGGATTGCATTTTTCCTTTAATGGATGTTTGTTACTATTATACCTGGTTTTATGTTTTTCTTGTAAAGTCTTTGTATAATAATTTTATTTGACAGCATCTATGAAAAGGTTTACATAAAGGGTTGGCAACATCATGAATACTGGAATTACAAAAGTGAGCCCAACTAGGTTTGTTTAGATAGCGACTTGGCCCCGAGAGGACCGTACATCCAGACAGTAGGAGCCAAGCTTTTTATTTTGCGTCTTTCGTGCCAAGTTTCTGATTTTTCCGCCACAATAAAAGTCCTGGCCGTTATTCAGGAAGAAGCAGCGTCTCTTCAATTATTGATTATTGTACAATGACACTGCTCTAACCCACAGCCCATTCCTATTACAATAGTCTGGTTTTAATGTTACGTGACGTTATGTTACTTTTTTATATGGTTTGCTGGAATTCAACAGCAGGGTGTGCATTTTAAATCTATTCCTTCAATGACAGAAAACAATTGTAGTTACACTCCTGTTCTTTTTTCTTCACTGAATTTTGCAATTCTGATATTAAAAGCTGGACAGCAACAACCGCCTCAAAACCAATTTTACATTATTTACGCATTCAACCAATCAAGGAAAAAGGATGCTGACAACACACCCTTCCTTGGTTTAACGTGATTTACTCAGGGAGTGTGTATGCTGTTTTTCCAGCAATGCCCTGATTCACATTCATACTGCCCAGTACAACCACAGCCTTCTACTGCTGACCACTGAGCTCCACTGGACAGGTGGGCTAGGTGCCTTGCTCAAGGGCACCATGACAGTAGTTGCAGAGGGAGTGGAGTGTGTTTCTAACACACTTTTGCCACCCAGACGTGCCCAAGCGGTCTTGTGATTTTAACCATGACCTTCCAGTCATCACTCTAGGCTGGGCTACTGCTGCCCTAGACTGTAGATATTTTGTTCTTTTACATTGCAATATCAATATGATTTTTTTAAATTTCTTAAGTGTGAATTAGGCCTGAAAGTGACAACAGAGCAAAATCTCCAGGAACACTGAAGTTGGCAAACTCTATTGGCCAGCTGGACCACAGGCTTGCCTCATTGGTCCAGAGAACCAGGAAGCATTGTCTGAATGGACAGGATCCCAGATGGGCCATATGGACCTACTCTAGTGAAGATCCAGTCCAAGTGTGCTCACACACACACACACACACACACACACACACACACACACACACACACACACAGTCTATGTGTCACACTAACTAGGATCCCAACAGCGTGATTGAAGCCAAGCTAACATATTTGTGTTAGAGAGTAGGGTGTGTGTGTGTGTGTGTGTGTGTGTGTGTAATCAATATTGTAACTATCATTTGAGAATATCTGTCTACACATGTTTGTGCCCATACGTGCTACAGAGGACACGTCGTCACTGCCAGCTGCCGGTGTCATCATCTCCTGAGTGGTAAACGCCGGCGGCTAAATGCTAACAGCTCACAGACAGGCTCGACAGTAGAGGGAGAACAGGCCCGCTATAACACACATGTACCTCAACGCAGACCTCCTCCTCCTCCTCCTCCTCCTCCTCCTCCTCCTCCTCCTCCTCCTCCTCCTCCTCCTGTCACTTACATACTCTACACTCCCTTTTCTTTACAGCCTTTTTCCTCTCACAGTCAAGAAGATTCAACATACATTTCCTCTTCCTCTCTCTGAAAACACACTCGCTCACACACAAAAGCACACATGCACACCCTGACACACACACACACACACACACACACACTCCTCTCTCCCACGCACAATGCAGCTATTTATACCACAGCCTATTATTTCCACCTCATGTCTTTTTAATCTGAGGGTAGCACCCTGCATTTCTGAACAGGTGGTTCATCAACACATTTTCCCCTCATCCATCAATCCATCCATCCACCCACCCACCTACCCAAACAGTGATCCAACCATGCATCCACCCAGAGGAAGCTTCGCAGCTATGGAGAGAGAGGGAGGGGAGAAAAAAAGAGAGGTGCAGAGAAAGACAAGGGGGAGAAAAAGGAGAGAGATGAAGATGTGGAGAAATGGAGGAAAGACAAAAAAGGGACATTGCAGAGTGAGAGAGAGAGAGAGAGAGAGAGAGAGGTTTAGGAGGATTTGGCCCGCAGCACATTCATGAGGGAGATGGAGGAGGAGACGTGGAGGATGACGGCAACAATTGAGAGAGGTGGAGGAGGGAGAGATGGAGGAGAGACGAGCCGAGAAGGAAAGGAGGCGAGCGCCACATTTTCCTGCCGTCATGCGATCCGGTGGAAAATCCCATCGCTCCCCCAGCCTTCCTCCGTAGATTAATGATCTCAATGTTTACTCCTTGCATGGAGCGGAGACCCACCAGTGAGTAAGAGGAGGCCTCGCATACCACAGTGTGTGAGTCTTGGAGGATGGAATGTGTTTGAGTGAAGACGTTTGGTCATATTCTTTCATGATGCTTTAGTGAGCCTTGTAGACACTCAGAGGAGGAAGGAGAAATCAGTACACACTCGTCCATAACTCTTCTATCTCTCTCTCTCTCAATCGGTTGCCATTTTGAGGCTACATAGCTTAGTTTGACACAGATTCCCAACATACAGCATTACAAAAATACATGAGAAAGTAAATAGCAGCCAGTAGTTTCAATGAAGCTGTCCACATTGACAGCATGTGCCGGCAAACGCAGCGAGTCACGTCGTTCTGGCCTCAGAAACCAGTCAAAAATCAGTTGTCTCCATTTCAGTGACATTTCTCAGGCGTACCTGCCTCTAACCTGCAGCTTGGTGGAGATCTGGACTCCCTAACTAACCCTACAGTTAATAAACCTGTGGGATCGCTACTGTTGGATCAAGTGGCTAGGCAACATGGCTAGGCAACATGG
>JAXDDX010000213.1:452500-614950 GCA_034670405.1 Hoplostethus atlanticus
CAGTTGCTCACAAAAAAATAGTTACCTGGTTACTTTCATCGACCTTATTGTGTCTATTCGGCAAACTCTGCTTGCCCAAACCCGACCGTCCTGGTAGGGGGACCCCTCTCTGAGCAGCCCCTCCCAAGGTCTCGGTTTTGTGGGAGTTTTTCCTTGTTAAGACTGTAGCCTGTGATGAAGGGTTATTCTCTCTGGTCCTTACCTTCTCTGCAGGTCCAGCTCCTCTGGTGTGGGGCCATTCTGCACCTGGGGGCCCTGCCTCGGCAATGTGGGGCCTGTAGTGGGCGACAAACACAGACAGCTATTGTTAGGCATTTAGCGGACGCTGTGATCCGGACGGACCCACAGGGAGGCTGCGTTCCAATCCAAAAGGTTTTCTCCCTCAGCGCCACGCCCTGCTCAGGCCCCTGGACCGTTACCTGATGCCCGGGAATCTGGATTCAGATTACCCTGTACGGTGGTCATGTTCTTCCTCTCGTCTCACATTTCAGGCACAATTAAAGCTGCACTGGGGATTTGCTTCACCCTGCAGGTGATTTGGGTGAACAACACTTTCTTTGCACTGATCATGCTAACAGTAGCAGTAATGTCACCTAGCAATGCTACACCTGTGTCTTTAGCAGGGTCAATATATTTTAACTAACTAAATATTTGACCATAATCAGCATCTGTGCCACAACACACTTTGACGTATAGAACCATCAATAGCACAGAGCAGAGTGAAAGCATCCAAACAGTCCAGAGTGAACACAGGGGACAGGCTGCAGGCTATCTGGGGTTTTTAGCCCTCGAGCGCAAAGAATTTGTTTTTGTGTTTTGCCTTCACTTCCTCTGAAGTGACCACACCATGCACACGTTGGGAACACCCAGCCCTTTCTGTTACATGACTGCCACACTAACCACAATGTCACCTAGTCAGCGATTGCAAAACTTCAAATGGTATTATTTGCTTCAGTGACCGACTGTTTATTAGAGACATATTTTATTTTTCCCGCGGTACCCTTTATGTCCATCTTTACATATGATATCTACGTCTGTAAAGTTGATCTATTGAGAAGGTGAAGAGGTTTTTTTTCTTAAACAAAGCACTGACTACACCCCTCGACACTTTCTTTACACATTAACTAGTCTACTTTACTCAGTAGACTAGTTAATGTGAATATGCTGCATATTCTGCACATCATGTATATTTGCTGTACATATAGTCTGCTGTCTTCATATTCCCATATCGTTTTCATCAATCCATTTTATGTACTGCAAATGGATTGATATTTTTGCTTCCACCAATGTCATATTGCATATATTTCATATTTGTGGTAGATTTTAATAACTCACTTTCATTCTTTCTTGGCCTCCGTGACGTCTTCCGCTGTTATTTAGCACACCCTAATAACGCTGCTTAATACTATAATATATACTTTTTTTCCCATACTCTTCATTCATAATCCCAACACGGAACACACTCACACAAACTCTTGGTAGCATTTGGCAAGAAAACGAGACGCGTTGACATCGCTGTCTCACTTGCTAATGAGCTAACTTTTCTGTAAAACCTGGACAGAGCCAGATGGACATACTCTACTTGGCTCTCTCTCTCTCTCTCTCTCTCTCTCTCTCTCACACACAACACACACACACACACACACACACAGGCGCTTTTGGATCGAGCTGAAAAGGAAGTAGCTTCGATGGCCATTAGTATTCAGTCTGGCGTTGACTGTAGCGCCACAGAGAGAGACGGAGACAGAGAGCCACAGAGATAAAACAGGCCGAGGCTGGGCGAGAGCCAGGCTGAACACTTCTTTTGAATACCAACTTGCTCAAACACATTGCCCCCACTTAACACCTGTCACTGGTGTAGACATTAACCACTTTTCCCCCCACAGTAGAGCAATATGGGCTTTGCTCTGGCTGAGTCAAATCACTTAGGCATCAACAGCACCATTTCTTTATCCTCGTTTCATCTGCTACTTCTGTTGAATCCACTGCTTTATTGATCCATAAAGGGAATTTCTGGCACCGGCAGACAAAAGAAAAATCCAACACACATAAAAACCGTTCAAAGAAACCAGTCTAAACTCATCATTGAATCATTGTAGTATCTAACTGCACATCTAACTGTTATAAAGGATATTGTAAAGCGCTCAGGGGAGCATGGAGGCAGGACAAGGCAATTACTGAAGACACTAACAGTCTGGACAAAACGGCAATGAAGATGCACAGACAGACAGAAAGGTCATCTGGAGCAGAAACAGAGATTAATGAACAGTGAGTAAGCCCTGGCCCGGGTCGGTCCTTCAGTGGAGACCAGACCGCTGGTTATCTCTCACCACTGAAAACTCTCACCTACCATCTATCAGCTATACTACCTTCAAAAGAGCAGTCACATACACAGCACTAGTAGCACAATGTGAAGCATGGCAGGGTTTCTCCAACCATCGGTTTGGGCCTCTGGTCTCCACGTGACGAGAATACTGAAACAAGCCTAGATCGCCTGGGGGGGGGGGGGGGGTGGCTGCATTTACTCAACTTGGGTCGTGGGCTGAAAATGTTTTGGGACCCTTGAGAAATGATGTCGACTCGCCTGTGTTGAGGTTCTGTGGCTTCACTGACTTCAGGAGGGGGGGGATCAGGTGTAGTCGAACTGACAAACTGACATGTAGGAACTGCAATTTCTAAGCTGCAATTCTTTCTCCACAGCCACGACTTGCTTCTTGTATCTTACCCACTTCCATCTTCTGTCATATTTGTGCAAAAGCTGAGTGATGTACAAACCAAAACCCCTGAACCCTTTAGATGTGAGCACCGCCCTGGACTATTGTGATTGGTTGATGCAATGCAGACTCTATCTTGATGTTTCCCCCCCCCCCCATCTTTATTCCTCAATGATAAATAACATTAGCCACACCTTTCTCCTGGCGCTGACAGCAGCACTAAAACAAAGTGAACCAAAGTGAGCGCATGGAAGACGAGGCCTGGCGCAGCGCATGCAACAACACTGCAGCCTACAGCGGCCAGGATAAACCAGCCCAACGAGTGGGTCCGTCTCTGCTCAGTGTTGTTAGTAAACTAAATCTGCTTGCGGACTCTTTTTTTTTTTTTCCTCCCCTGACAGTAAACACTCTCAGGGAAAGCTGTGGATCAATGGAGCATTCAGAGGGTACAGCTGTGTGTGTGTGCTGACAGTAAACCATCCTTTGAGGATATGACTCGCCGACTAGCTACGTGTATGTCGAACAGGTGTCTAGCCATGGAAAGATTCACGCACGTGCATACACAACCACACACACAACCACACACACACATGTATATATATATATATATATATATATAGACAGACAGACACACACACACACTTACATGGATGAAAGGCCTTACAGCAAGGTCAAACAAGGAGGGATTTAATTGATCATTTTGTCCAGTTATATCCCGCTCAAACCTTCAGACAACATAACAAACATAACACATATTGTCCAGTCCAGAACGCACAATTCAGAATTTTTCCTCCTCAGATGTGATCTAGATCTGATAAACTGCAAAAAATGCTGTATATTTCAAATTTTTTCAAATCTGGACTGCATGGATATGGTAATAGGTAAATCATACGTCATTGATCTGATCCAACTGTGCTAATTTTGGTGCTAACAGCAGCTTGGCTTTTATCCTGGTGTTGTGCCAAAAGTTGTTATTCCTGAAAAAAAAAGTCTTCCCCCTGGGAGTGTGTCTTGTTTTGTCCTCTGTGTGTTGAGTTGCCACGGCACAAGGACATCATCATGCGGGGGAAATGTGCTTAATTCCAGATAAGCAAGAGTAATATATCGCCTGACAACTTCCCTGTAGAATCAATGGACCCTTGTGGTTTGAGAGGATAAGATCATCAACAAGGTGATCTCCGTTCATTACAAGTTTGTTCTCTGTAACTAGAATTCTTTATAACGACAGGAAAACAATCCACGGAAATCTAAATGATTTTGTTATTTTCTTCCCTGGCGTGAAATCGAGGTGAAGACACGCCGCCAGCGGAAACATTTTTTTTAGGGGGGGAAACAAGCTTTGGCACAACACCCTTCCATGTTAGCTAGAGGACTAGCCTGCACGGAGAGTGGGAGAAGCGCTGGTACCAACACACATGATTGTTACTCTACGCACGCGTGTCTCTTTGACATTGCTGTCAGTTCATATTGGAAATAGATAAGAGTTGCATCCTAGAATAGATATGAACAGTCATCCAAAAAATTAGATATGAGCCGCAATTTGGAATGGAGCATGAAGGGCAGCTCGGTTCCACAGTGCTGCTGGTGTGACTGCAGCAATGTTAATTGTCACCAGAGGCTCATAGATACTTCTGGAACCACGACAGGCCGCCACGTCCGTGATCTGTACGAGGAAATCCACCATTAAAAGAAAATGACGTATGACGTTCTCCACATCTCCAGAGAACACAGGACTACCATTTACCAAAATCACCTCATCTTATTATCGTCTCAATGGTTCCTCACATCCGCTGGATTGAAACATTATTGAATTAAGCCTTGGCCACAGGCAGTCGATATCATCTGATATCACCCGACCAGAATAAGACCAGCCGTAATTGCTGACACGGTCGCTCTCGTCTCCATCTTCCGCTGCCTATGGGTATAGCGGTGTTACTGTCTGTTCTAATAGCGCTTATGTGCCAATGACAGAGCACAGACGCCCGGCCTAGCAGGACCTAGAGAACTGGCTGAACATATCAGCAGACCGAAGACTGGTTTAACAGGTTGCCTAAAAACTCGACTCAAAATCGAGCATCTTAACAGAGAACAACTTCTTACTCAACCAGTCGAGTAATCCAAGAACACGTTCTTTATATCACAAGGTTTTCTGGAAATGGAAGGTAGTTTTAAATTGATTCAGTGAGGTAAAGACAACAGCACTTTAGGCTTGGCCTGCATCCAACAATACTATCTGGCGCAAAGAGACAAAGAGAGAAAAAAAAAGAGGACAGAAAGAGATAGAAAGTGAGCCACCGAGCTATCCAGACAAAAGCAGAGAGACAGAAAAAGAGAAGCAGAGAGAAAGAGAGATTGGAGTAGCTGGGTTTAACTACATTAGCTAGACATGAGATCACTGCCTGGTACTGAAATACACCCCAGGGAAGAGGGATGTTAGCAGCATCCCATCCCCTGATAAGGAGTAAGGAGAGAAACCAAGTATCACATAAAAGACTAAAAAGAATGTGTGTCTAAGAACCGGTAGACCCTCCACCTCCAGGAATGCATAATAAACATAAGGTGACTCAAACCTAAAAGATCCCAAAGCATCTTTTTCCCCCCCACAGGTTGAGCATGGAGGCAGTGGAAGGCTTTGATAAATAGAGTCAGGTAACACACAGCCCATTCCCACCATGTCATATACCTACATGAGGGCAGCGACAGCGTAGGCCTCTTCTGGCAGCAAACGTAACGCCACAGTCCATCGGTGGCCCCTTCTGACCCATTACTAGGCCTCAGTCCAGCTGCCCCCCCCACCGGCCCACCTACCCCAGCGCAATCCTGGGAGCTCACATACAAAACCATAGCTGAGGCTCTTTCAATTTCCTGCGTCTTCCATCATCCAGACGGCTCAAGGTTCTGTGAAAGCTGGAGCTGGTTATGAATTAAAGTTCCGCTGAGAAAAGAGATTAAAAGATTTTTTTTTTTAATTAAGAAAATGAATTTGAGCCATCTCTTTTGCAGTGGCAGGTCCAGCTGTCGCCTTTCCAACAGGTCTTTGTCCTCGGTGATGTCATTCCCCTCGATTTTGTTCTCATCTATATCCCAGTGGGACACCTTTAAAAGACGACCCGGGCGCGCTGAAACGCCGGGTGTGGCTGTCCTTTTTGCTGGCTCTTCAATAGATACGAGACTATAATTGATGGAAACGTACTGAGAGGGAGGGACAGAGGGCGGGGGAGGGAGGGGAGGGAGGGATGAAGACAGAGGGATAGAAGTGCAGGAGGAGAGAGACAGAGAGAGTGCTGCAGATTAAGACGGAGAGCTACAGACAGAGAGAAAGAATGAAGGAAAAACACAAAGTGCCAAAACAAGAAAAGAGAGACAGAAGGAGAGAGGGAGGGCTGTGTACAGGATGTGGTGGGTCTCTCTAGCCGATTGGTTGGTCAGCCGGTCTGCACTTCCTGGATCCAATCTATTATTCATACACTGGAGACAGAGAAGGACAAAACACTGCTGCCCTCAATATCATTACCAGGGTGTGTGTGTGTGTAGGTGTGTGTGTAAGGATGAAGTAGAGGGTAAAGCCACCTAAATTTAGCTTCCCCTGCCTTCTGAGGCTGACATAGATCTTTATGACATCATACATACATGTTACTTAGTTGCAAGGAACAAACAGGAAAAGTAACAATTTAATGCTTTTTTGGAAATGCAATAATTGATTTTTGGTTATATTGGTGGTTGTCTGCCTCATGGTGATCATCGACCGGAGGTCATAGTTTACCCACCTCTTTATCTACATCACTGTGTGCATGCTTCAACTATCTATCATGTGTTTCTACCAGATGCCACGTGAGACATTACAAAAATCAAAGAAGACAGGATAGAACGAAGGAAGAAACAAAAAAATAAGAATAAAATTAGATCTGGAGAGGAAGAGAAAGAGGGCAAAAATGAGAGTGGTTGAGTGTTTGCCAGGGTGAAGGAGAGGAGTGGAGGGGGGTAAAGGACAGGGTCGGTCCATCTTTCTGCTTATCCACGTCTGTCCACCCCTCTGTCTCACCGTCAGAAAAACAACCTGTCATCAAATCTGTCATCTTTCTATGTTTATGTAACCGAGGGGCTGTCCCCCATCACCTGCCGAGGGGTCAAGGTGTGTGTGTGTGTGTGTGTGTGTGCATTGGGTGAGTATCTACTGAGTCCATCCATCATCCCATCTGAGACAAACAGGCCAAAAGGCAGACGGGCGGAACAAGGTCGTAAATATTATATCACACACACGTTATTCGGCGGATGCTTTTATCCCGAGCGCCTTACAGTATCATGAGTGCACACAATTTCAGCATGGGCGGGGCCCCAGTGGGAATTGAACCCCACAACCCCCGAGAGTGTGAGTGCCAGGCTCAACTCAACTGAGCTGTAAGGAAACACATTCTGCAGTCACAGACGGACAGACGAAATGCCAACCTGTCTCCACCTTACTGTAAACCTCCACATGTAGACTTATTTATATCACTTGGCAGAAGCTCCATTAGCAGGATTATAGGGTGAAGACATTTTTGGCAAGCCAGCAGCCACATATATATCATATGTAGCCCATGATGTCATGGCTTGTTGTCAGGGTAAAAACAAAAAATACAGCCTCAACTGTCCATGTTTGGCTACAGATCAGGACAAAAATAGATTTGGGATATTTCTGAATTTTCCATCCCACGCAGCTCCCTTTCACACCAAAAGTGTACCAGAAAATACTATGAAAAACAACATAACGGAAAACATACACTTGATTTAGATTCTGAGGCAAGTTCTTCCTGGACAAGCTGCTTTATGAGACAAACGTATTGGAAACCTGAACTTAAACCTTCATTAACCATCCCAGCCACGGAGATTATGCTGACACTCACAAGCTACAAACGATTACTAAACAGTACAGATTGTACTTCACTACTTGTAATCGAGTTGGGATTGGCGGCTCTTGTGTTGCTTCCCCCCTCCCTCTCCTGCTTCCTGCTGATGTCAGGGTTTCCAGAAGTCTTGTGGGTAAAACGGTTCCTTGAGGCACGAGGCAGCTTATCAATAACCATTATCTGAGACGGCCAAAGAAAATGGGCTGTTTGGCACACATGGACCTACTTCAAATGTTCAATTTGGCGTCCAACTTTGCACTTCCAAGTGCTATCTCTCCATCTCTGTTCGATTAGTCTCCCTCTCCCCGCCCTCGCCTCTGATAACCTTCTCCTTGACTTCCTTTCTGTTATAGCCAACTTTGTCTTTAGCCCTACTGGCACAGGACCTTAAAGTCACATTTCCCCACACTCATTTGGACATCAAAGTCAAGGACCTTTCAATTACTTTCAAGGTCTTAAAGGGCGTAGAGCTTTTCTGCCATCCCGGTCTTTGGTCTCTCTCTTTCCCATATTAAGGGGTTATTTTGGGGCTGCAGGGAGAAGGGGAGTCTGGAAGGCCTGGGGCAGGAGGACACCAACTTCTACATGTCTTGCCCTCCTGTCCCGGCTACCCATCCCCATCACCCCCTATGGAGGACTACTGGCCATTTGATTCCGCTGTGTCTGTGTGTGACAGGGGTATAATATGACAGGGTGACACAACCAACCAACATCCACTTATAATAGTGTCAGATTTGCCCGGCAACAAGTGGGCTAGCCAATCAGTTGGCCTTGAGACGCTGATGCCTGTGCCCATCCGGTGCCCCGTCAAAGGGTCATGGTAAACACTGGGGTATTTTGGGGTGGGGTGCGGGGTCAGAGAGAACACTGGAGTTAGCTGGCACCAGACGATGAGTTTACTAGGGCACCATCATGGACCTCCGGGTCAAAACATATCTGGACCAAGCCAAATAAATATGAAGAAATCCTCCTCCTCCTCTACAGATTCCCAGAAGTGTAACAGCCACTCTGAAGTTTTTGTGATCAGTCCAAGACAACAAAATGTTACAATGAGTGATGAACTGGTCACAGTGGCAGACTGTGGCAATAAACATCTCTCTTAAGCTTGGGAAAATGTACAATCACACTGGAGAAACAAACAGATTACAGGCTATCTTTGACTGAAAGAAGGCTGACCATGCCTTTTAAAAGCCATTTGACCTTTAACTACAATGGTTTCTTGAAGGCTTGTAGGGTAAAAAAAGTTGGCCGAAATGCATTTAAACTTTTTTTCTTTCCAAAGCTGAAGTTTCATAGATCCTTTCTCCTTTCTCAGATGCACTAGCGAGCCTAATTAAGAAGAGACCATGGTGAGACTCAAAAGTAAACAGACAAAAGGTTATTTTGGCAAAACAGAAATGCTGACGACCATTTTCCATCCTTCAAGATAACTTTGCATGTGTGAAAACGCCTCACATTTTACCTTCCTCGTTATATTGTAAGTGAAAAAGTTACTATAGTTCCATATACCATGACGCTCTAGACATTTCTACATGAAATAGATACTGGAAATCGATCTGGGAGTAAAAACTGATTCCAGCACTGAAATAACCCTCTCAATATCAAAAACCTTCTTCCTCCCTTTCCCTGGAAACGAGGATCAAGTTGGTACCCTGAGAAAGAGGGAGGAAAATGGCTTTGTCTGGGATTTCCCTCTTCTGTTGCTACCTCCACTTCACCTATCAGCTTCTCCTGGACACATGGCAGACACCAAAACCAAACCGGAGGCAGCAAAAGAGACTCAAAGAAAGAACACAAACTCTGGTTGAATGAGGAAGAGGAAACGAGGAGGCGGCGGCCGCGTCCAAAATCTGTCTAGTCAGCTTCTCCGGTAAGATGACTCACATCATTCACAACTAGGAACCGAACGTTCAATAAACGGTGAAAGGTCCCATTATCTCAGAGCTCAATTACAACAGATAGCAGCAGATAATTTTAGATGGGAGAGGAGGAAGCGTGCCTGATACATAATGCATCATCAAAACCAAAAAAAAAAAATGTTTTACTGGGGCATGTAATTAGTTTTAGAAAAATTCTCCTCAGGATGTTTGACGCCCGCCCCCGGCAGATACAGATACTCATGAAAGCGCAATTTTGGTCACTGGCACGGCGTGCGATGGAAGAATGTCGGTTTGAAGACACCAGTTCGGTTTGCGGAGGAAAACCATTATATGTCCTATGAATTTAAGAGAGGATTGATTTGTTGACGTACAATCAACACGATTGGCTACTCAGGCATGGGGAAGATGAGGAGTTGGACAAGACGGCTCAGTCTCGGCTCTTTTATTGAAGAGCTTCGTCGATTCCCTCTCAACTTCTGGAAACGTTGAGCGTCTCGGGTTTGGGAGGCGTTTTGGCAGTGATGGGGGTAATTATTACGACTTGCTCTTTTGGCCTAACACACTATGGAGGTTTGCTTCTCATTAGCCATAGTAGTAGTGCACTTCCAGCTTGTAGTTCCAATGTGATGACAGAGGTCTTCAACAGCAGTGACATCTTTTTTCAGTTTATCTCTCACACACACACACACACACACACACACAGTTCCTCAGCTCTAACAGAAAACTAGTCTCTCCTCTTTCAGAGATCAGGAGACCATTGCAACGCTGGTCACTCCCCCCTCCCGCCTTCCTACACTGTTGCTACATGACAACTAGAGCAGTAGCCAATGGAATTACAGAATGGCTCTATAGCCAATCAGGGGATGGTCTCCATGGAGGCCTCGCTTCAGGCTGAAATGTGTGTATGTGTGGGGCCTGTGGTCCAGAATGGCTAAACACTTAAACACACACACATATGGATTTTAGTTACATAAAGGCTTGTACAAGCAACCACCAGTCTTTGATAGAGATCTTTAGATATTTGGTATCAAATAAAATATTACAATTCCATTAAAGCCCATAAATGTCGATGTTATGCTACAATGCATAAGGTACGTATAACACCTATCTAGATTATGGACCATATTTTCCATACATGGCAGGCAATAATATTTCTGCAGAGTAGGGACAATATTTTGACATTGCTGGTGCAGGTGAGGGAAATCTGTCTGATCACTGTAATCTCCAGTCTCACTTTGTGATTTTTTTTTGCCAACTTGTTGTTTGAACAGAATGTATTCAGGATCATCTGTGCACCTACATTACTAGTCTGTTGTCATTTTGCAGTGAGGACTTGTTCGCTGTCCACTGATTTCAACCCGTTCACCGTTTGTGCCAGTACTTCACCCAAAACAAAAAGGCCTGAGATCAAAGACGCACGGCGGCAAGTCATACTGTATGATTACTGTGGTATACGCAACAGGACAGACGAGCTTTTAGGAAGCCTTCTGACATAGTGTCATGTTGGAGTAGCACGCAGACATAAAGGCAGACAGACTCTTACTACTCACTCCTGAGGATGATTTGAGCACGGCTGATCTTCTGCTGACCTTGGGGGAAACGGGTAACTCTGGCTGAGGCAGGCATGTCTGTAGACGCCTCAGTGAGGGGGCCTCAGGGGGGGTTCGTCGGTGTGCCACTCCACTAGCGGCAGCAGTCAGAGAAAATGTACCTGAAAGCTGGTGTTTCTCTACCGGCTCGTCCACCGGTCCTTCTTTCTTTGATCTTTCGTTCTCTCTTCAGAAAATCAGCTGCTCACATTTACTAACTTTTTCCCCCACTCTTTCATTCTTCCTTTTTGATTTCTTCCTAAATCTTTGTCTGACACTTGTCTCTCTTTCTCTGGCTCTTCGAATGTCAAAGTCTCTCTCCCAATCTCTCTCTTTCTCTTCTGGTCTTCTCCAGCTGGGTTGCAGTGTGCAGCCAGTTTGGGGTTTGATGCCAGAGACCATAAGCTCATCCACCAAACGTAATGTGGGGCAGGGGGACATATGGGGGGGGGGGGGGGGGGTGGCCAGCCTGTGGTGCCAGTATGGTCAGGCGCTGTCACGAGCTGACAAGGAAAACCACATGCCAGACTGATGTGATGCAAGAGTGCAGGAGGGATGTACCCCTAAGTGCTTGCCCCCCCCCAACCCCATCCCCCACGAGCTGCAAAAACAAACTCATTGTGGCTGAGGAACACATGCTGTTTCTATGGGCCTCGGTGTGCCCGTCTCCCTCCACAACCCTCTCTACCTCTCAGATTCATCCTGCCCTCCAGGACTGAAGGCCACATGGCACACTGTTGGCAGGGGCTGTGAGCCTCAAAATACATGATGATCCTCCGTTAGCGACTTCGACATGTCCCTGAGGAGACACACCGCTCTGCCATCTGACTCTGCCTGTCCAGATCAACAGAGAGAAAGCCAGAAAGCTCAAAGTGTAGGAAGCTGGACCTTTTCTGTGTCGGTCTAGCCAAGAGTGTAACTACATAATTCTAACTATGTAGCGCTACAGAAAAATGCTGCAAATCAAAAAAAATGAATCTGGAAAACCTAACAAAATCATCATTCAATATCTTTACAATATTAAAGTAATACATCTCAAATAAATATTAAATCTTTAAAATTAATCATCATGGACGATTATTATTATTATTATCATCATCATCATCAAGTGGTAGAGAGTCATTTCGGAACAACAAGCTGTAATATTTTTCAGTATTTCAGGAATGAGGATGAATTCATCCTCAAAGGTTCTAAGAAAGCGTCTAGAGTTCAACAGCATCCTGTGATGAGTTGTGCTTTGTGCCAGCAATCATATTTTTGAAGGTTGAAATGAGATGACAACAGTTGACATCTCATCTAGGAATGAAACTCTTTGATCTCATATTGCACCAAATATATTCTGCTACAATATTAAAGGGAACTGATTCTACTGATGGCGGTTCAAACCCCAATCAGGAGATCAATAGGACATTCATGATGTCATTTAATGGTAATAAGTACATTTGTATTAAAGCATTTGGCTTCCAAAAGAAGACAGATTGGCAGATGGTGCGCTCAACACTCAGCATGTGGAGACACATAACAGTGATGATTAAACTGACCCACAACAGCCCAGTTCTCACACACACACACACACACACACACACACACACACAGTTAAGCCTGATGTGTATGTGTGTGCATTAGGACTCTTGAGGGCACACAGTTTGGGAATGTTTTTGTGACGTGCACTCTCACCTGTGTGTGTGTGTGTGTGTGTGTGTGTGTGTGTGTGTGTGTGTGTGTCAGCCAGAGAACTATACACAGGCAGACAGATAGACAAAAACAGGCAAAGAAAGAGGGATAAATATTTAGCTCAAATGGTCCTGACTCCATCCAACAGATGAGGTAATCACGCTACCAGTCACATTCCTGCTCCAGGCCTGTCAACACCAAACGACCTGCTAGGACACAGACACAGACAATACAGCCACATAGGCCAGGGCAGGACAAAGTTGTTCTCCTGATCCTTTATGAATGAGCCTATGCTGAAAAATGACTTTGTAGCTGGGAAGCAGGACGTGGGGGGTGAACCCATGCAGTGATTTTTCATATAAAATTTATATGAGACATACAACAGAAATACTGTTTTACCAGGAACGGATAGGAAGTGAACTTGGTGGGCGATGGGAGACTGTACCACCAATCTTTATCTCTGTGACCGTTCCTGTTCTTCGCCTCATTTCTTTCCCTCTCACTCTTTTCTCTCCCTCCCAGCGAGTGAGATGACAGGAGGGGATTACTGGCCAGACCGCAACCCAGCGGCCCGCGACCCGGCCCTCCGCAGACCCCCACTCCTCCCTCTCCCTCCTCCCAACCTCCGCTCTGTTCCACTTTAGCCTTTTTAGGAGAAAGAGAAAAAAAAAGCAAGGCGGCGTGAACGGATCTCGACTCGTCCGTGTGCAAGCTCAACAGTCTTGAGCCGACGTCACATAACACCAGGTCTCTTTTGACTCTGCACACACAGCGATGACGAGATGGTTTAAGTCACGTAAGACGAGGTGACGAAAGGTTGACTAAGACAAGACGCACGCACAGAAACTCTCACGCATAGTCACAGACAGGTGAAACCACCGCTCCTGTCACTTGACTAACACCAGTCACCAAAGCCTTCCCTCAGTGTGTGCCCTCCAGAGTCTCACACACACACACACACACACACACACACACACACACACACACACACACACACACACACACACACACACACACACACACACACACACACACACACACACTAACCACTCGCTTTCCTCAGATGGAAACTATTCTGTGCTTTGTTCAATAGCTTACTCACACATTCCTTTATACCACAGATGGGTAGAGGCACACACACACACACACACCAACACGAACACAATCGTAAATAAAATTGGACGGCGACACTCTATCCAACCTGTGTGAATAATTCAGCGGACATACGGTTGACGAGACCGGGGTCGGTTTACACCTCCCTCCTCTTTTGTTTTTCCTCATTTCATTTTTTCTACAGCGTAGATAAATAAATCAAGGAGCTCGCCGGCTATCTGGGTCAGAAGTGAACTTCAAAAGCGGGATACCCTGGCAGTAACATTACCACATAAAAGAGACATTTATTGGGAGAAAAATGGCAGTTTTATCTGCAAGCGGACTGAATATCTGAATCGTATACAGCGGCGAGTGAGAGGCTAAACGGGGAATAACGGGCAGAAGGCAAAAGGTCATGAGTTAGTTCGACCACGCTGAGCCACTGCTACATAACTTATCAAGAGCACCATTTTATTTTCCTGCTGCCTGAGAGACAGTGGAGGTCCGCTGTGCAGTGCATCTGACTGCTACTCAGCCTGTCAGTCGGTATCTGTGCCTGTCTGCTTGTTGGCCTGTTCAGTCTGTCCTGCTTCTTTGTATCATCTTCAATGACAGCAAAAATGACAACTGGACTCTCTAACCACACACACACACACACACACACACACACACACTGAAAGGTGACTCGGTAGCATTTTCAGTATATTTATGCTACCTAGAAGAGAGGGGAGACAAGAGAACATGTTTTGGTGTTTGTTTGGGTTATTTGTTTGGGGTGGTGTATTTTTCTAGCCATAGTGACAATTTTCTTTCTCTCTGTGGTCGCCCATCAAGGCTGAAGAGATATAGGTAAATCACTGCAGTATAGCAATGTCAAGTTTACAGCCAGGGAGAAGGAGATAAAGTAAAAAAATAAAAAATAAAAAAAAGATCCCAGAGGCAAAAACAGCTAGAAAAGGAAAGGGCACACACACACACACACACACACACACACACACTCCTACCAAGCAACTGAATAACAAAGTTGGGTAGGGAACGAGAACATCCAGTCCTCTCCTCTCTCCCTTACAGCAACGATAAAGCGTCCAGTTCTTTTTAATGTGTAAAAGCCTGAAGGGTGGCAGATGATGGTAAGAGACCCAAGAGTGAATAACGGGCTACCAACACATGAGAGAACTACTGAGTAAGGTCAGAAGATGCAACGTAACGAGCTGGGCAATATATCTATCTCGGTCTAAATGAGCCCTATGTGAAACATTAAGACGAAGAGTTGCTGCACAGATGAAGCCGCATCAGAAAAGCTGATCGTGCACATTGCCTGGGTGAGGGGTTCGATTCCCACTGGGTCCCCCACACTAAAATGTAGCACTCAAGGTACTTTAGGGCACTTTAGTTAAAAGCTTCCACTAAATGGTATACAAGTTAGCTAGCCAAAGAACAGCAGCAGCTGAAAATAATGAATCAGCAGTTAGTGTCAACAGGCGTCGAGAACAGCAAAACAAATGGCAGACAACTGAGAGTTTTTCTTCTCAATATTCCTTTTGTGCAACGTGCTGCTTATTCAGACTGGATGCTGCTCAGCCTGGTCTGGCTGGCCGGGCTCTAAAGAGTGGTGACGCTGGCTTTGAGCCAGAAAAGCCACATTGCAGCTAAAACGTTCAAGCGGAGACACGGCATCCCTGAGATCATTTATCAACACCACAAACAAAAAAACCGGGGGGCCTAAAATTACTTCAGTGACTCCGACGCTCCGTCTTGTAGTAAGTTTTTAACACTCACTGAGTGAGTGATGGATGGTGAGCCCCGCGGGTCAGGAGGGATTGTCAGGTCCACAAGATGACGGCAACTAGAATAGGCACCACCAACAGCAGCTGTCAAGACAGAAATACTGTAGCAAAACACTGGGGTGAAAGGGGAAGCCCCGCCGACTGACTGGCTTCTGGATGCAGTTCACTGCACCGCCGAGAGAGGGAACGAGGGGAGGGAGGGAGGAGGCAGCCGGGGAGAGAGAGAGCAGAGCAGTCGAGGAGAATGAGAAAGTGACCGAGGGAGGGAGCTAGCAAAGATCAAGTGAGGTAAAAAATGGAAATGTCGGAGAAGAAAGAAGGGAGAGAGAGGGATGAAGAACATTGAGAGAGAGAGAGAGAGAGAGAGAGAGAGAGAGAGAGAGAGAGAGAGAGAGAGAGAGAGAGAGAGAGAGAGAGAGAGAGAGAGAAGAAGCGCCCGAGGCAGAAGTCTTTGGCTATGCTGTTTGTTAAGCTTCTTCATCCAGAGGTACTACTGACCGGCTTCTGACTTACACAGTATTTCTCAACAACAAGAACCTCAGGCTTCAGACCGTGCAAACATAATGAAAAATGCAGCAATGCAGCTATAATATCACATATCAACTGCAAGCTAGACAAGCGCATGGCGTGTCTGCTTGGTGCACCATCACTGAAAGTGGTCTGGTTCAACATCTCACCTGGACATTTCAGCTATTAAAACTGACTTTAATTTCAAGGTTTTGGAATCAGCAATGTCTGTATTTCTTAGATCACTTCTCCTTTAATAATCCATTTTCTTACTAAAATAACTTTAATCCTTTCCCTTTATTTGGTCCAATTTGGGATGACAAGATCCTGGCATAAATTACCCTTAACTCTCTGCTTTCTCTCTGTCTTTCTTTCTGTCTCCCTTGTTAGTTACAGTTCCTCGTCTCTCTCACACACACACACACACACACACACACCTCATTAGCACCATTAACATAATGAGGCGCCACACTATCAGGTTAATTAGTGGATGGGATTAGAGTGTGATGAGAGAGAGACATGGCTTAGGGAGAGGAGAGAGGAGGAGATGCACACTACGATGGTGAGGAGAGGGGACACGGGATCACAGAAACACAAGGGAAAGAGGGCATCAGCCTGCTTGTTTGGTTGATTAACAATAAACGAGGAGGTGAGAGGAAAGAAAACGAAGATGAGGAGAGTTTTCTGCCTCAAACATGGTAACTGAGCACACACACTAAATATCTGCAGTCCTTTGTAACAAGGTAACGCTTGTTCCTCTTTCTCAACCCCAACCACTTTTCCAAACTCCTATCCTTTCTCCTGCCTTCTCGCTCCCTGTCTCCTTCCTTTGCTCCACAGGCAGATGCTAACGCTACAGCATCAGGGTACGTTTCAGAAAACCAAGGTTGCGGTGTACCACTGACGTTTGAAAAAAGCAAATGGATATAGCCCTGAAATATTTGTGGCACAGTTAGGTGGGGTTGTGTGTGTGTGTGTCTGCGGTTGAAGGGAATACTACTTTACTACTAGACTATAAGCATCAGTTCAGTAAAACCCAGCCCTCCTGATGCTGTATGTGGAAAACAAACAGACTCTTGTAAAAAAATAACTACTAAATAATAATAATAATAATAATAATAAAAAAATAAGTGCTAGCATTCAGTGACGCTGTTCAGGAGAGCAGTCGCTCAGTAACTACTAAGTCCTTCAATCTAGCACACAAAAGCACAATTATTATTGTCATGATTTCTGGTGAATCTATTAGTATTTCTAGCTATTCGCTCATAACTTTATTATTGTCAGACATATGCCTTTAGTTAGCCCACATTTTTCAACTAGCGTTTCAATTCCCTCGCTCACTCAGCGTTTGATAGCACAGCCAATCCTCTCCTCCCACACCAAGAGATATGGTGAAGCTTGTTAAGTTTACGCGCCGTGCTCCAGGACCAAACTACAGAAAGGAGTTTATTTTAATCCACATCTAATCCATTCTTTTAAGATTTAGCAGGTATAAAATCCCCAGCGCTTCGGTGTAAAAAGCTGTGACCTTAATTCAGACCAACTCCGGTTATAACCTCTCTGTATCTGGATTTTAACATATTCTGGAAAAATGGAAAAATCCGAGAAAAGTCCAAAATTATGACAATTAGGATAATCAAAATAAGCTCTATCACAATTCCCTTTATGAATTAAACACTCACAGCCATAATATTATAAAATGATGCAACTCTAATTTAGATTTTGTCATGTGGGGGATCTGCAGCTTGATCTTACTGTAACACAGTCCAGATGAGTGCATTTTACATTTCCACGTTCTGTCAAAAACAATTCGTTCTAACTCATCGAAGGTCTTACGTGTCACTTTTGTGTTAAGTGCAAACGCAGATCTGCCCCCCCGCAGTGTAGGCAAAGGGCACCCGAGGAGGTGTACCTGTATCCTGGGAGTTGAGCACCTCCAGGGCGTGCATCATGGCACTGGCGAATACATTGGCGTCCTCCTTGCTGCCGAAGTTGAGGCCATAGACCTGCCGAGCGTCACGCCACTGGTGGAAGGTCTGCGTGGCTTGGTTGTATTTCAGCCCCTTGGGAATGGCACAGTTTATCACCACCTGGAGATGAAGGGAGAAGGAAAGGAAATATTAGGAGTATATAAGGAAATATCTTTAAAGTTGGGTAGAGAGGGATTTCAGGTGACGCGCCCTGGTGGCCATGTTGGAGGCCCTCCGCTCATAAGCATCAATGGCTGATTGCATTTCCAAATGTACAACTTGGCTTGGTCAGAATTGAACAGATATGGTTCATTTCTGAGCTGTTTATGGCTGGGAACTAATAGTTTCATCACTAATAAAGATGAGAAATTGTGTGTTTAGATCAGCTTGCTAGCTAGCTAACCATAGTTTCTGATTAGATGACCATCACTGTCCTGTTGTAAATGTCCTAATTTAGCACACATAAGAATAAGCTAGCATTACCAGCTAGCAGTAACAAAAGACAATACTTTTTTGGGGGGAAATTGGCTCATTGGTCAACTTGCCTTTACGTGTTACTAAAGGAATCCTCTCCTCAAAATAAAAGTAAATTGACCGACGGGCCAAAAAGTCGGTGTATCCATTAACAATAACATTGGTTGCTTTGCTAAATTAGCCTGCTGGCTAGTTAGCTAGCTAGCAATGCCAAAAAAGCTGTTTGTCTCTTCTCAAGCTGCACTGGGGTAGAGAAGAGGACCAGATGGGTCCTAGTTTGTGGGTCTACAACCACATAAAACCTGGAGTCAGCAGTCACCCTAACCCTTTATTTAAGGAGTCTATATATCCCTCAATAACAACCAAAACATGTAAATGTTTACTGCTAAATAAAAACACAACTACTTCCTCTTTTGAGTGCTGGCTATGTTCCTGTAGAGTTGGGAATCATTCAAACAAAAAGCATTTCATGCACAGCTGGCAGGTGAGTTTTATCCCTCGCTAGCACACCACCTCAGACATAAACACAAGCTGTAAACCTCTTGTGGTCTCATCTATCAAATCAATCGCTCTCTGAGTCAGGGAACTGTTGCCATCCACTTACTTTACCAGTCAACTCAAGGTGAAGAGCTGATAAATACACCACACAAAGATCACACACACACACACACACACACACACGTTAACTCCCCTGTCTTGTCCCCCTAATAGCCCTCAATCTAATGGCACACAAATTGACAACACAGGGGACGGTGCTGTCCACTGAGTGGCATAAGATCTTTCTGCCTGGTCGTAAAGGAGCATTACTGTCCATTTACTCAGCGGTTTAAGGTGCTTCCAATGCCAGCGACGGGGGTTTTCAATGTCCTGGGCATACAGCCAAGTAGAAACGCCTCCATCTACTTCTATCTGGGTTACTGAGGCAGTTCGAGAAGCGGTGTGTTCCCCACAACCCCAAGGGATCACGAGGGGATTTCACTCTCTCGCTCACTCCACTTTTTTGCATCCCTCTGTATGAAGCATTTTTAGGTGTTCATCTGATATCGCTGAAACACCCTCAAAAGATAATATTACACAGCTTAATCTCGTAATCAGTGTGTCGTCTCACATCCAAAGTAATAAGAGCATGGATCCAAAACATATTCCCAGATAGGGGCCTGCTGGTCAAATGCTTATCTGTGGGGGTCCTCGGCTGGAACCTGTCAGTCTATGAAAAATAACGCCGAGCCCAAGCACCGGCTAGGTTTACTCTGGCCCAGTAAGTGAATGTCCACTGTCAGTTTCTGTCTTTTTTCATAATGCCTCTTTGGCAGGCGGGATGGGGTTTGCATGACCGTTTTTTACTGACGATAAAACAAGCAACCGGTGAGTGAGAACTCTAGATCCTATTGTAGATGGCAAGGAATGAAACAAACGGAGGAAATGTGTATCTTATGATAGCAGCGCCATGTAATCCAACAATCAGCCCGGGGCTCTGAGAGTATACCTTTAACACAAACACTGCCAGTCTATTGTTTTTATCCATTTATTTGTCTTTCATTTCTCTGTTTTTTTCAGGTTCTTAGTTATTAAAAAAAAACAAAAAAATCGCACTTCTACCATGGGATGTGATTTTTGTATGTTTTGTGTCTTGCTGCCTTGACCAAATGTGCTATGACAAAAACAAAATTCCTGTGTAAGAGTAATGTGAAAGTCTGTTTTGGCATACAGGAACACAAACACACACAGACAAAGAGGATGAAGTGAAAGAGAAGGACAAGAGGAGATGAGAAGAGAAGGAAGGAAAAGAGGGGAGAAACAGAGGAGAAGACAAGAGCATCATGACAAATCCTCGTCTCTCTTCTGGGAAAGCTCATAAATAAGACAGAGTGGGACTGCTGAGGCGGTGCATGCTCCACACACACACACACACACACACACACTACAGAGCTTTACTCTTTCAGTCTTGAAGGAGATGCTCCTGTGTACATTGAGGATTAGTATCGCCAATCAAGCTGTGAGGCATCTGAACCCATCTTAACTTCTTTCTACTCCTATGTCCACCCTGTGCCAGGACGTTGCTGTGTATGAGTGTGTGTGTGTGTGCATGTGCAACGCAACAGGTTTTGGTGCATGTTGCTGGTGCTTGTGAGAACGATTAGCAGGCAGGCACAGGGATGTGCTGAGATCACTGGAATTAGAGGAGTTGGAGAGCCAAGCAGAAGACAGGAAAAGGGTTCAGTGCAAGGTCAACTAGTGTGTGTGTGTGTGTGTGTGTGTGTGTGTGTGTGTGTGTAATGTTTGTTTCCTGGCCCTTTTTTATTTCCTTGTGGGTTGCCCTTCTAAAATGTCTTCTTTCCCCTCTTGGGGGCAGATTTCCAGCAGTGGAAGCCAGTGAACGGAGGGGAAACACTGTGTGTGCTAACACAGATTCTCTGAACATTTCTTAAACCACTGGCTCCCATATTTTGTGAGTTAGGCTCCCTGAGATGTTTCCCTGTCTGGTGTAGCCCCTCACACAGGCTGGCAGCTTGAGACTCCTAAAGCTGCTGTAAACAAGCTTTTCTCCTCATATTGATTATTTACAGGCCAGCGTCAGTCTTGACTTTACTGGGCTTATTTTCAAATCATATAAAACAATCTTTTAATATATCCAGATTTGGCAACAGGAATCTTTCCCATCCTGATTCCCAAAGGTGCCAATATATCAGAACAACTGATGATTTTTTTCCCTTTAACCTTCCCAATCGACATTCCACCACAATGCAGTACCACAAACTTTACAGGAGATGAGGGTCTTTCCTCAGAAACTTTCTCATCATTACTTAACCTTGAAAATTTGGGTAGCGAAGGAAGTTTAAGCTTAGTTTAATTCACAATTGTTTTAAAATATTTTTTACCAAGCCTGGCAAAATCCCCAAGCCCAAATTCTCATCTTCTAATATGTTTCTCAAAACCCGCTAGATTCTTTGGTGCACATTTTTTTTCAATCTCGTCTCGTCAATGACCCAACATGTACTAGAGACGTCACGTGGCAGGTCAAACCACCTTGACATGTTACAGTGACTCAATGATTTTGGAGCACAGAGGATGCTGTGGCAAAATGGCTGTTATTTCAAGGCAAAATGACATGATTCATTTTGTTAACTGGGATGATTTTTGTCAAGAAGTAGGCTACAGGAAGACATTGATGAGCAAAAGGTTGTTCACAAATCCCAAAACACCTTTAATATACGACTGCAAACTTAGCAGGAATGTAACCGGTAGCACAGCATTGTTCAAAAGGTACGGCTAAATTATAGTACAACACTATATAGTCTAGCTGGTCGACGGGCTGGCTTAATGTGACTGCAGAACGAGTCATGCTGGGGAAAATATGATAGAGTGATGTTGCCTGCGGTGGTGGTGAGATGCAGGTGACAGTGCTGCTGACGCTTCAAATCTGACGCCTACAGGAAGTCATAAAAGTGTCCAATTAGAGATCGTTCTACCGTCTGCTTAACACCGGAGACGCCAATGGATGTTTGAGCTCTAAGAGAGCCACCAAGCTGTCAATTGAAGTGTGTACATATAATGAGGAGTACTACGCACAGACACTGCACCTAGGAAAGATCATGAAGGGACATTTTGAGAGCTGAGATATTTCAGTCATCGCTTCCGGTGTGTTTGGGCCCCCCCGAGGAGCCTCCCCAGCCCCCCGAGGAGCCTCCCCAGCCCCTCGACCCTGTCCCCCATCTACACACCTGATGGTCTTGGATCTTGCGTCCCACCACGCGGAAGGCGTTGTTGCCCGTGTGGTGGTAGATGTGGACTCGGCTGAAGCCCGTGGACCCTCCGGCTGGGACCCACTTCTTATTGGCATCGTCGTACACCATGACAGCGGCTCGCGCCTGGCAGATACTCTGTTCACTGCAGGGAGAGAGAGAGAGAGAGAGAGAGAGAGAGACGGCGTTGAGTTTCTAACACAAAAACCTTTATTGTGTATCTTCAGCCAAACAATCTGATTTGATGGTCAAACGTGCATCCAACTGTGCTGATAATTCCCATAAAGCACAGCTAGCTTTATGTTGTTGGTAGTTATCTTTTAGTTTTCTACTACTTATTCTCATGTACGGTTGTCCAACAGTACACATGTATTGTATAAAAGCCATAACACCCTTCACAATGTTATTTACTGTGATTATAGGTAGAGTGATGCAGGTGTAGGTGCACAGCCGAGCCAATCACAGTACAAGCCCCCCCCCGCCGGGAACAGACAATTAATGAACCTACTGTAATACATTTCTAAAGATAAACTCCTCTCCGTGACCCCCAGAGTTCAACCCGATAAGCCCACAGCCTTTCAGATCCTTCCAAGTCCCCCCAGATTACACTGGAAATCCAATTTGAGCTTTTGCTCTTACCGTTCCCCTAAAAACAGCACACAAGGAGAAAGAGAAAAAGTGAGAGAGAAGAACAAGAGACAGACTGACATAGACAGAGGCTGGGGGGGGTAACAGAGACAGAGGGAAGGATGGGTTAGGCTGCAGCATATCAAAAGTCACTCTTCATCATCCAGCCGTGCACCCAGCAGTAGTGCTTTCTACAAGGTGGAGGGATTCTGATGTATCCCCCTCATGAAATCAGCCCGTGATCATATAAAGTTAGTGCAGTCCGCTCCATGCCGACTCATCACCTTACCAGGACTTCAGCCGCATGTCTAAGTAACCGGTAATTGGATGCATTGGACTTGTGTGTCTTGTGCTTAATGTTCCATGGCATCAAAATAATTAAGAGCCCCGGTCTGAGCAGATGCAGTGCAGAGGAAGAGATGCATCACTCTCGATATTGAAAACGCTTCTATATTGGATGTAATAAATACCAAGGTGGTTGGCCAGAGCCATCTAACCTGGTAAATCAACACCAGCGGTATTATTACACTTAACATCTCTTCTACAGCTGTTTGAGTGCGGATCACTCTTCCAGCAGTCAGCTTGTATGTACAAATTATTTATTTTTAGACTGTTTATTTCTGCCTTTCCATTTTAAATGATGTACAGCGCTGTCGGTCTCGTCCCTTAGAAGGGCTTCGTAAGATTTCAGTTGAAAATGGACATTAGGGAGCATTAGTCCAGCTAATGATCCTCTCCGGTCTCTGTAGTCGTCTAGTGACTCTGTAAGTAACAGCCTAGTTAAAAGTTATTGGCCATGTTGCTCTCATAATGAAACCAAGGGCCCATTAGTAACCAGACACCCATTAGGTTGTGTCTGCAGAGAGGGTTGTACTTCTATTGGCTTACATTTTTGGCATTTAGTTCTTAACTGGAGTGACTTACAATGACTTTTATTATTAATAAGTGCCATAAGAAGTATTTACTACCACTCTGCTATGCTTTTATTGCATTATATAAAAAATATATATATATTTCTTAAAACGAGTCTTTGGGTCACAAACTAGTGGAAAAGTGGAAAGTCAAGTCACATTTATTCATAAAGCGCTTGTAAAGAGATTTATACAGACAAACAGAGAAAAACAAGCAGTACAAAGACAGAACAAGGACATCACAGACTGTGTGTGTGTGTGTGTGTGTGTGTGTGTGTGTGTGTGTGTGTGTGTGTGGGCAAGATGGAAAGAAAGCAGAGAAAAGAACCGGATAAATTTGCTTGGGGAGAGGAGGAAGATGAGTGAACGCAGCCCAGGGGGAAGTGATGAGAGGAGACGGATCCCCCTCCACGGAGACAGAAACCTTGTGTTCTTAAATATACTTGAAAATGGAGGGTCCATACTGGCAGGCAACACACTTCGCTGAATCCTTAGTGTGAACGGAGGCTCCAGACGCTTCTTGAAACGCTCCTATCTGTATTGTATACTCGTAAGAAAGCACACAAGCAACTCAACATGCATGCACACAAACGCAGCGTCACACACACACACACACACACACACACTTTCACACCTCCACTAATAGGCTCCCTTATGACAGCAGAAGCTGAACTGTGCTGCCACACTACAGCTGATGGACTTACATTATGGTAGAGTCTCTGTATTCTTAGCACAAATATCATAGAAGAAAAGCTCCATTAAGAGGTAACACCTAATAAACAAAAGTACTCAGCCCGTAGCTTTTATCCTACTTGTGAAAACTGTAAGCTAGAAATAAACTGAGCTGGTAATGGAGAAGAGAAAAGAAAGGAAGGCAGTATCATTAATTCATGGCAAATTGACGAAGTAACCATTCTTATTTTTAGCAACGGGCCAGGAGAGCAGTTACAGTGGGGACATGCAGGGATGTGGTGGAGGGTGAACCCACCCAAACTCTGTTGATTCACCTTTTTATTTGCAGAAGAGTTTACTCACTTTTGGGCTGACATAAGTCCTTATTATGATGTATGCTATAAATGTGTTATAAGTAGTATCAAACTGATATAAGTTCTTTAAGTTCTTTGAGGATACAGTCATTTAAAGAAAAATAACATAAATTAATGCTTTTCTGAAAATATAATTGCATGTAATTGATTTTACACACTTACAACACACACACACACACAGTACAGCCCAGGCTCAACTGGCTCAGGGTTGAGTGTCTTTCTTAAGGGTATTTTGGTCATAGTTGTTGAAGACTGAGCTTCTTGCTCACTTCTCCAACTCCAGATTTTCCCCCTTCTGGTCTGAGGATTCAATCCAGTGGCATTCTGGTTAAAAGCTGGCGTCTCTAACCATCATGCTACTGCCATCAGTTAAAGACACCAGCAGTCCTGCTCATCGAAGCCCTACCAGCTCCAGTGACGCTGTTCTGTAGCTGACCTTGTGCTCGATATTAATTTCATAAAGTATCTGTTATGTTTCAATACCAGGCCAAAGCTTATTGAAAATATGAAACAGGCCTGTATTTAAAAGAAAAACCCTCCAGGGTCTATTTTGCGGCGGGGAGGCCTTCTGATTGCATGTAGCCAATCAAAAAGGAAGGCAATTTGAACAATCGGATCCAAGTGGTAGAAAATATTTGTTGCATTGCCGAATGGTTTTGTTGATTGTGGTCGCTCGGTTTGGTCAGATGGGATGTCAGAGGAAAGACCTCGTTCTCATACCATGGAATGAATTGGCGCTTCAAGACCACTGGAGAGACCACAGCCCCTGGCCTCCAATGCTTTAATTGACACACACACACACACACACACACACACACACAGAGAGAGAGTTTGTTTATCTCAGATGTAAGCATGCGTGCACATAGTGTGTGTGTGTGTGTGTGTGTGTGTGTGTGTGTGTGTGTGTGTGATTCAGCTCAAGGCCTCAACCCTCCACTTTGTGACCACAGTGAGCAAAAAGCGAGAAATCCAACCAAGGGAAAATCCCCTCAAAGCAAATCTCTGTAGCGCCCAGTGAAGTCAACACGACATAGCTGCTCCTCCTCATTGGTCCGTTCACTGTTAAAGGGATACTTTATGACATTATTACGTTTAGTTATTTTTCCTGCACCAGACACTGGATATATTATGGAGGAAATAATCTCTACATTTGTCCTTCATCCACATAAAAAACAGTGTCTGTTCTGTCTGTTCTGTCTGTTCTGGCACCATTTCAGAAACAATAATGAAACACAGTGAAATGTGAATTCACGCTTGTCAGCAGCATCGGGACAATTATGTTGGAGTAATGTACTTGACTGGTCCAGTCCTGTTGACCCTCCTCGTCTCCTTGTTAACCCATCCTCCAAACACATCTAACTCACTCTTTCCCTCCCCCCCGGCTCACAACACTCCTCTCTACTGCGTTAACACTACTGTACTGTACTGTACTATCTGCCTGCCCATCACTGTGTCACTGTGCCTGTCTGTCAGTAATGGCTGCTTGACTTCCCTAGCTGTTATGACTCACCAGTGATAAACTCCCAGTGCACTCGGTTTACCCCCTGCCTGGTGAACGTGTTTCACCGGCTTCATGGAACTGAGAAATAATACATTTTAGATTGTTGCTTGAATTCTAGAAAGTGGCTTTTCCTCTTCCTTGGGTTTCTTCCTCCAGGCTGTTACGTGCCTTTAGAGAGTCTTCAGCTCAGCCTCCCAACAAAACTCACCCTGTAGAGAGCTTTCGGGTGACGTAACGCACCCTCTGGCGGCCATGTTGGAGGTCCTCAGCTCTTCGACAGCAGTGAGAACAGCTGATCGTGGATTAACCGTCTCCAGAGAATTCATTAGAGATTCATTTCCGTGCGTTTTTTGACTGGGAACTGATCGTTTCACCACTGATCAATCTGATTGATTTTGTGTTTAGACTACTTCAGCTTGTTAGTTAGCTAGCTAACCGGTCAGCTAACCAGCGCTGTCTCGTTGTTAACTGATTTGTGCTAATGTATCTAGTAGAAGCTAGTGTTTGTAGTTGCATTCTAACAGTAACATTGGTTGCTTTGCTAAATTAGCCTGCTGGCTAGTTAGCTAGCTAACAGTTTGTTCAGGTTAACTGAGCTGACGCTGACTCAGAGTGTTTTGGAGTAGAGGCTAGAGTAAAATACAAGACCGTTTACTGTGTCACAGTAACCTACATCTGGAATCAAATCTACTTCAGCAGACCGTTACTGAATTGATCTATACTCAGACTACACAATCTTTTACACATCTCTCTTTCTTGCCTGGTTGGTATATATTTAGCCAGTTCTCCAATGAGCCTCCATGGTGGTGGCCAGCTGTGGTACACACACACACACACACACACACACACACACACACACACACACACACACACACACACACACACACACACACACACACACACACACACACACACACACACACACACACACACACACACACACACACGGGCAGAATCTTAACCGTCCACAGTGGAGGAACTAGACTCCAATATTCACAAGCCACATTCACTATTTTTACCACCAAATGAGGCTGGTTGTTTACCACAGAGTCATTGGAGAATAGGAAAACTAACCAGCAACAACCGAAATGTACTCACACTCACACACACACACACACAACTCTGCAGGTCTGACAAGAATAGAAACGGAGACTGGGATATGAGATGAGAATATTTTCATCCCCTTCATTAATGTTAATGAGGCTCTCAGTTAAAAACGGTTCTGACTTCAAAGAGGACCGGCACAGCGCCGGGGGCTTCACCGCCATGATGTCATATCCTGTCAAGATGGGGGGGTGGGGTGGGGGGAAAAGAGCTATAAACAAGATCCCGGGGCTGATTGAGAGAATAAGACAGAGAAAAGGAGCTTGGCTTATGCAACCGTGTGCTCAGACCGCACGTCAGCTAACCTCCATCGGGGGTTCCCTCACGTTTTCATGTCAAAGACCCACCAACTGATGCGCATTAGGCCACAGACCCCCCTTTGGTGACGCACAGGCGGTTCTTCACATCTTGCTGCTACAAGACATGAAGGAGGGAAAGAGAGGGAGCGTTTTGCAGTGGTGAGAAAACACTGGAGGGGGTGAAACCTGCGATCCGAGTACACATTCTTGCATATTTGCCGATTGTGCTGACTCACTACGTCACTGCTACGGGTGGAAATGTTGACTAATTTCACCGCTGATTAAGCCAAAGTTACGTAACCAAACTGACTAAAATAGAAACAAACCAAAAAGTAAACTGAAATCATTCCATCCCCTGTGAATCGCAGGCGATGGATGAGGACCTCCTTTTTCAGGCCAGCTACTAAATGATCCTCGTGTCCGTCCACCACTGCAACTATTCAAGATAGAGACATGAAATAAAGACCACAATGCTCGTGACATACGGCTGTGATTGGTTTCATCACAAAAGACAAGCAATGCGGTTAGAGCCAATGCAGCTATGGATTTGTATTATTCATTTTTTATTGTTGCAGATTATATTTTCTTTAAATTACAGCTGAAAGACCTCATGCAGAGATTTGCTCTCCTGTTAAGTCTTTGGTGTGAATGAAAGAGAGATGGCCGTGCTCACACAGCTCCAACACAATTAGTATTGAAACAGACTGAAAACCAGCCGACGGAGGAAAATCAAGTATTGATTTCCTGCACATTTCTAACAGAGGTTTGCATTCCAGGGGAGAAAAACACTTTTTTTTCCTCTATATTATATTAGGGGGGATTTTCGAGGAGCAGTTTATGACATTTATAGGCATTTAAGTCTAATCAAAATCCTTGTTTTAAAACAGACAAATCCAAAGCATGGCAGTGTGATGATACACAACAAGCTCTCTTTTCTATTTTTCCATTCATTTTGTTCATGTGCTTTTTTTTCATCATCCTCCTCCATCACCAGGCTAATGTTATTTACCTTCCAGGGGTATTTTCGCCCTGAGCTCCTGTAAATTCCCCAGCTTGGCATTTTCCCTCTGTACATAAACACACACTGTGAGCCAGCACAATGCACCCTCCTCTATTCCAGCATGATTCTCCCTTTCACTACTTCCTCTGTTTCCCGTCAGACAGTGACAGACTGACAGATGTACATGACACACACACACACACACACACTCCTTGTATCCTGTGTCCAAGAGAGAGAGACACAGAGGGAAGTATTCTGGCTGCGGTCAGACTTGCTTCATCAGTTAACAGCAGATGCATGCCAGAAGTATTTCCTCCTCTCCGTCCAGCTCTATCCCTCTTTCTCAAGATCGAACAACTTGCTGGCTTTATGGGGCGACAATAAACTGAAGCTCTACTCTTTAAAGGCCTGAGTCAGCTCTTTCCAGGCTGGAAGGGGGGGCGGGGTGGTGTAAACCCTGTAAACCAAAGACAAAACATGCAAGCGGAAACATATATTCTTAGTAAAAGCTTTTCCGAGCTCGGGCGGGGAACCCGTGGGGAGTCCCCTGGCGTGAAAATGGAGGAGAAGAAGAAGAAGGATGAGAAGGTTTTGTCCAGGGAGGAGTGCAGCTGGGTTTGGGACATGAGGCGCTTCAGGATGGAGAGGATCTGGGGAGCATCTCAGCCACATCTGCATCCTTCCTCTGTGTCTCTTCTTCAATTTCTTGCTCACTCCTACTCTTTTTCTCCGTCTTCCCTGTCTGTCTCTCTATCCCGCCGCCTCGCCCTCCCCACTGCCTTCCTTTCTCCACGCCCCTCCCCCACCGTCTGTCTCCTTCTGCCAGACTCTCTCATTCTCTTCCTTCTCTCCCGCTCATTCTCCATCTCTCTCTGTCATTAATCAGCCATCACTTATGGTGTGGTGCAGATCAGAACATGCAGTGTGCTTCCAGCCCATATGGAAGTCATCAGCAGGCAGAGGGGAGCAGGAGAGAGGCCCCATAGACAAGAGAAAGTCTCAGGAAAAAGTGGGGGAGTCAAGTAGGGCTGGTTATCGGAAAACAATACCAATCAACAGGACATGAAACTAACTTTCTGGTCGACTTGGTTAAAGCTGCCAGTGCAGCAGGTTGAGAATGTCAGACCATTTCATTGGAGCCATAGAAATGTCAGATTAAACACTGTTAGATGCTAAAATGACAAGAGGAACTGACAAACATACCAGCCACTGCCAAAATGTACTAAAATTAACTTCAATTAAGAGTGGATTCCAAAGTGGCTCCAAGGACCACCAGAGGTCCTTGGGAAGATTCAAGGGTGTTGAATGAAAATTTCACAATTTTTTCAGAAATGTATAAAGGATGACTTTTCACTCTCACGTCCTATCTGACATCAGACAACATCTGAGACTCCTTGGGACGCAAGTATCAAATAGGGGACTGTAGTGGATTAGTTTGGGAGTCCTTGATATGAAACAGTTTGAGACCTCCTGGATTAAAACACCAACACACATCCATCCTGACAATATTGAAAAAGGAGGCAAGACGTGCCTCCAGCTACGATCAGGAGGACACTCATTTTCTTCTAGCTACCCAATGGTAGCTACACACACACACACACACACACGCACACGCACACGCACACACCAGTCATGTACTCCTGTAAAGAAAGGTCACAAGCTACATGTTGCACTCAACATGTAAAGAGGCTTCAGGACGGAGGGACTGTGTTCCTTCTCATAGCGTGACGTACGTTTCTTTGCTCAGCAAACACACATAGGTATGCACAGCACACCACACACACCAAGCCCTTCCCCCAAGTCAACACACACACACACACACACACACACACAGTAAACTCTTCTTAAAGTTTCACCATTTTCCCCTAAGCCCTTGGAGGGCTGTAGCCAGACAGAACATTCTGGATTCTGCTCAGCTCTGCTCCTGAACAAATATGGGTGGGGGGGGTAGAGAGAGGCAGCAAGAGGCTGCTGGACAGAGCAGGAGAGAACGAGAGAGCAACAGATCACTGCATATGTGCTCGCCTTATGTCCATATGTTTTGCGGTATGTGTGCTATGCGCTTCAACTCAACCCACATTGAGGAATTCCAGGTACTTATTAAAGACGCAATGAAAAAATGACTTCTACACATAACAAACACCTACTTAACAAGAAATTACTTTTACTTCCAGGAAGACGCCGTATCTTCAGTGCTTCCTTCATGGCGGACCGTTAGGCGTGCACAGAAATTCAGTAATACCATCACAGAGTTTTGAACAACCCCCCCACCATATAAAACCTGCTAGGTCACAAGTTTCCATGTGACCCCCCAAAAACCCAGTTTCCTTTTCCTGAGACAGCGTGGTTACAATCCTGGTGGCTGGAAATAATTCATTTTATAGCATCCACAATCTGTGAGCGCTCCAAGCATTTCACAGCAGATTGCTTCACCTCCTACACTGCGTATGCAACGGTTCTGCCACTGCCTTCCTCTCCCTAATGGATACTGGTATACTGTGCGCCCCCTGCTGAGAAATGAACAGCGATGTAGCTAGGCTAACAACTAGCACACTGTTGTACAATCTCCATTCTTGAGGGGTCGTTTGGGTGGTACAACTAAGATGGGCATAGAATGATGATGCCTCATTGGGGGAAAAAAGAGTATCTGTGCATTGCATGAGACTCACACTGGGGAGACTCTTGCTCTTCAAGACAACAATAATGAAATCCTATGGCCACCATGTGACTGCAGAGGAGGGAGAGTACCATGAGACACTAGAAACTGTCTCTTCTGCCCCCTGTCATTGAAGAGTTTGGAAGAAAAACAACAGAAAGCGACTGCTAGCATGAAAGTAAAGCACGTTACTTTGAAAGATATGAGTCATCTTACTACTGCCATGTTTTTAGAAGACAGACTCTGTATTCAATTCATTCTTGCATCCGTTCTCATGCTTATCTACTTTCTAAAAGTAGTTTTCTAGTTTTCCCCAGTGGGATGGAAACAAACTAAAACTGCCCCATAGACAGCAAAGCTGAAGTTGGCGAGCACGGGTCCCCCCCGTCCCCCACAAAGCCTTTTTATAGGCACCGCAACCAAAAGTCGTCGCCGTAGCAACAAAGCCGTACATGGGCGGCGGTTTATGTGACTCCCTTCTGTAACGAGAGAGAGAGAGAGAGAGAGAGAGAGAGAGAGAGAGAGAGAGAGAGAGAGAGAGAGACACACCATTGGACCAAGGAGTACAGATGTGTGCACATTGGTGTGTGTGTGCCCCGCCAGCTGTTTACCTAGTCCTGTCTGCCTGGAGGTTGCCCACTATTCACCACACACACACACACACACACACACACACACACACACACACACACACCTGTCTGATATGGTGGAACCCTCCACTCACTAGTATGAGTCATCCACTATACCAGAGAGAGGAAGAGAGGCAGACAAACAGAGAGAGACAAGTGAGAGGACCAATGTGTGGCGGTAACAGTAAACACCTGAGGTGTGACTGAGGTGCCATCACCACTGGCGGCTATATATAACCTAGCACAGCTCTCACTGTTGGTGTGTGTGTGTGTGTGTGTGTGTGTGTGGCAGGCGGACTGAAAGGCCCTCCAGCCAGATGAGCAGCCATAGCAACCTATTCACAAGTGGAGTGAAAGTGAGGACGATTCTCAGCCCTGTAACAACAGTATTTTATATGCACAGGTCGTAGTTTGGCCAATAACTTCAACGAGTTGCATTTGTCTGCAGCAGTCAAGCTTTTTTTGCCCCCAGCTTTCAAAAACTGCAGCCAGGCAAAAGCACCTCTTGAAAGATGGGGCTGTGAACACTGTGAAATACTTTTGCCTGGGTGTGTTGTGACAGGTGTATATCAGTTAGGAGCAGGCTTTCAACACAAAAGGCTAAATGATTAGTGGTGACTACACTTCCCCAAGGTTGTCAGTATTATTGGTTGCCCATTCTTGAAATTTGATTTGAGTTATGTGCACTGAGTAATGACCAAGTTCAACCAAACTGAAACTTTGCAGCACAACAAGCTCACAGGATGGGCCTAACGTACACTCTGTTTCGCAGTTTAAATGCTATCAGTCACCCAGAAGTAATAGAAAAGATTTCTGCATTGCTGCAATTTTCATGCATCATTATTCCTGTTCAGTAGATTCGTCAGTTTGGAAGTGTGATCCAGCACAATCTAGATTTGACTTAAGCACCCGTCGCTTTGAGGAGATGAGTAAGAAAGAGGGGGCCAGGATTAGCCTAGCGAGCTAAAGCCCCCATCCAGCTGTGGCTGGAGCAGACTAGTCTAGAAACCTGAGATGGAGCCGAACAAGGTCCTGACTGCACGCGACATTTGAGCATCAAGTTTTATCGGTTGCCAGATGTGTCACTCAAACGAGGATAGGCAGCATCACCAAGCACCCAGTAGCTGATGTACAACAACATGCTGAAAAGAAAACACTGATGGGTCAAACTTGTTGGCTCTGCATTAACTATCACGCCGCCCACGCTTCCTCGTCTGTTACTTTGAAAACGATGGACATTTTGTAAGTCACATTTATTTTCACGCTGCACAGCCTCGATAAACGTTTACAAACTGACTCTGCCTGTGACGTCGCACCTGTTGACATTTACTCAACATCAGCTGAGCGGTTGCCGTGGTAACCACTGTACACACTGGGGGCTCGAATCGCTGAAGGACAAGACTGAAACTAAACGGGACTGTATAAGAAAAAGGACACTTCACTATCTAATTTAATTTCTGCATCAAAATGAAACTTTTTTTTTATTATTATTATTTTTTACATATATTTATCGTCCTGCTCTAAGGACGATACTGACAACAAAAGTCAACATGAATGCTGCTTAGTGGCTTGGACTGCTGTTTTGTTACATCATGTCCTCGTCACCTGATGCAGGTCATTAGGGTGGAGACCCTCTACTGGCCCTCAAGCACCAGCCCTGTTTACTGAGTACTTGGGCCTGGTGGAGAGACTCCCCTTGGATTCAATTAGGCTTCCAGCAAATCACTCACAGACAACATTAGCTGACTGGAGAAGCAGATCCCCAGAGGGAGGATCCACAGGTGGCTCCCCCTCTCTCATTGGCTGTAATTACTCTGCCCTTTTCAACGCCATGGTAACCATCGTGATCACCCCCTGGGGAGCAGGGTAGGAATCCCCTCAACAAGCCTGTCTGACCTTCTACTAAACAAGAGGCACTTAAGCTGACTATAATCACCATGATGTATTAAACACAAGCAGCTACGCTAACGAGTCCATTAATTACACGATTACACGTTATATTTGTTTGACATACTTGTATTAATATGAACGGATCTTAAAGCAGTAAGGAGTTTAGTACTTCCAAGAATAATGCAGCAAGTTGCCTCCTTTTTCAATAGTTCACAAGAATGTGTCTACAGACAGACAGACAGACAGACAGACAGACCATGTGCCATCGTGGCAGGACATAAAAATGGCACACTATATGTCAAATGTATCCAAGTGGATCACAAACAACCGCAAAGGATAGGTGTAGTATTTAGCTTGAGCTTGCTGGTAAGCATGCCTTCATATGGGTGGGAGGGAGTGACAGTGTATTAATGTAGGAGTCTTTCCCGACCTCAGAGAAGAGAGAAAAAAAAGGAAGAAAGAAAATACAAGAGACAGAAGCGAAACATGAAGAGAGTGTAAGACAGAAAAAGAGCCAGAGAGAGAATTTGTATTTCAGTGTCATATCAATGACTTACTGTCCATTCTGCTATGTGCTCAACAGGTGTCAAATCCTACAAGCTGACTTCATCAGAAAATAAAAAACAGGAAAATCTGGTCCCACTGAAATGCAAGTCATGAAAACCGAAACTGGAAAAAAAAAAAAATGAGAAAAACTTTCAGCTGAAAACATTTTGTCCCCTCCGAGGCTCATACAAGTTCATGTTGTTCCTTTCCTTCCACAGAACACCTGAGGGTGAGGGGCCCCCAACACACTCCGGCTTCTGTATTCTCAGTGAAGAGCGCGTGTGTGTGTGTGTGTGTGTGTGTGTGTGTGTAAGCATGCATGTAAGCATGTGTTGGGTCACTTTGCGTGCATACACTCTAGAAACACACAGTAGCCCTTCCAGGGTGTGGGGTGGTTCAGAGTGTAGGCTAGGTGCTAACTGGGAGCCTGGCAGGCTTTACGAGAGTCCCGCCATGTTCCCTTTCACATAAGGACAGGGAAGACATTGACAACGGGACCGGATTGGTCTGGTCAGCAATCAGCTCTCACTCCTTATACATATATAGGCCTGGAAACCAACAACTGAAGCCTTCAGACAGGAGAATATAGAGATCTGTTTCAACCGGGGTCAGAAATGAACGGGGAGGTAAGAAATGCCCCCAATCATTTTTATTTCATCCTGTTCACATTTTTTCCCCTGAGTTGCCTTGTATTCACTTGTGGGCAACTGTAAGTGCTTGTGATTGAGGGATCTTCCAGTGTGTTCTGGGCAAGAAAAATTATTTTTCTTTGATCAGAAAACCAGCGAGCATGCAGCCTGCAGTAGGGGAAGAGGACTGAGTGTTACTCTGTTTATGTGATGGTGTATTTAGTGTTTGTTCGCCAATATGCAATGCAAATGTATTAAGTCATAGTTCAATAGAATTGCCCCCGAAAGGACCAAAACGCCACATCAGGTCAAGGAGGCAAAAAATGCCCTCTGAGTGTCAAAACCATTAGTGCATGTTCTACATCACCTGCAGTGAACACACTCTCCCTGCATCGACGCTCCAACGCCGTCTTTAGGTCACGAGAATTGTAAACCTCCTTTATTTGAAAACACAACTTCTAAAGAGGTTCGTCTCTCTTGTTATATGTTTTATTGTTCTGTTTCCCCACCATGTTTAGATTCTGTCATCCATTTCAGTTTCTTTGCTTGGCTTGTTTTCTTTTAAAAGGTGAGATGTTTTTTAAATCCTGCACAACTGGTTTTCATTAGTCTGAGGCTACGTTTGTCAGGCTGTATTGTTTATGTAGAAAGACGAGACAGACAGACAGATCGACAGGGAAGTAAAGCTCACCTTATCCATCAAGCTAAACATGACAACTCAATGAAAGGGACCAGGGAGCCATTGGAGAGACATTTGTGTTGTGTTATTTCATTTTCCATGGGTTGTAGTTTTTTTTATGTAAAGCCTGTTATGTTTGATCCCCAGGAAAACTGGCTACAGATCATCCTTGAAATAACCACATGTACAAAATGCCACGCCGCTGCAACACATGACTGGAGAGGCATGACTTCTTGGCCCACCGTCCTGCTTTCCAGTCACTCTGGCCGAGGTTTGAATTCCACTGTCTAGTTTGTGCTTTCTGTACTGTGATCCCGCTGTGTCCGCTAGCCCTCTCTTCTTTCCATCCTCCTGATGAAAGATCTAAAATATGAGACAAAGTTGGTGCGCTGCCACTTTGCTGAAAATCATCTCTTTAGCCTTAGCCACAGATGAAATAACTGGCCAGTCTGCATCGTGCAGCTTGCAAAACAGGAACTGGGGAGGGGGGGGGGGGTCCCAATCTCTCAGCAGTTATGATGAGGAAAAGAGGCTGTGAGTAGGGTCTGAAATTGGCACTAGCCACTAGCCAAATACCATACAAGTTTTGATGGCAAGTGTTAATTTTACTAGTCAATTTGGCAAGTTACCAACCTGTGTTCAATCAGTCTGTTGTATTCTTTCTGCTTGCCCCTCCATAAGGAGGTCAGAGGTCAGGATCAGCTACAGAAGAGCATCCCTGGAGCCGGAAGGGATTCACTAACTTGCTAAAGGACACTGTGGCAGTGTGGATGCTTGCCGACACTCTAAACACTAGGCCACCCAGCCACCCTGCTAGCCACGGTGGCAAACCAACAATGCAGTGGACACGTCAGAAAGATCTACCTAATGTTTTCCTCTAATACACGTGCTGCTTCACATGAACATTATATACTAGTGCTCCGCGAGGCTTCGTGACATTTTAGCAAGCAGTATCAATAATTAAGCAGCGTTTCCTTGCTCAACATTTTGTTTACAGCTGCTCAACGTACAAGCGACGTGGCCAACAGTACCCCAACACATCCCTTGGAGACAGGGGCACAAAGGCATGAAAGGCCAAATGCTTAAGAGAGAGTCAACTCAAATAAAAATCAAAAATCAAGTTGATGCTCTTGATGATCTTGGACAATTCAATTGGTATGTATGTAAAAACCTTTTTCCAGAGCTAGATTACGACGTGTGATATCAAAACCTGAGCTGAGCTGCTCCCTGACCAGCTTTGTGGACTCGATGTTGGAGCTTTTAAGTTAACGAGCTGCACTATTAGCAGTACTAACAATTCTAAATTGACAAATGTATCCAAAAAAACAACTCACTAATTGTTTGTGTTGTAGCTTTTTTCAGTAACTGTATTAAATTATATGCAATTATTATTATCATTGTAAATGTAGCAACTCCAGAATGAGCCACTTGACACACACAAGCCTTGATTTTCTTAACTCGAGCTTTGAGAGATTTGATTACGTTTGCAAATCTAGATGAAGCTGCCAGAGATAAAATATGTTAGTTTTTTAAGGGTGGATTTTCCTTCTGAAATTAAAAGAAGAAAGCCACAGATTACAAAGACATGAGTGGTGACAAATTGATTGACAGTGCATGCAATACAAAGACTGACAGGAAGAGCTTTGTTTTAAATGAAGTACTTCTGATTGGAGATGATTAAGGTATTTTTAAGGGGTTTTAGAGCGCCAAGCATTATTTACACACTAAGGATAGAACAGTCCTTAGCTCAGTGTTAGCCTTAGCCCAAAGTGGCCCTGGGTAAATTGAGCCCATTTCCACACTGCAGCAGTGATCCTAGGACTATGGTGAAGAATTGTTTTTAACCCTGTAAAGCCAGGGATGACTCTAATGCCAGGCTAGTCCACTTGAATTGGACAGTGTGACACATTAGGCAAGGGTTAAGAAGAAAAGCACTTGGCCCAGGCCACATTCATAGAGAATAAACATCAACAGAAAGACCCAATCATGTGATAGATGAGGCCAAGAAAGCTCACCGACCAAGACTGAGCAGCAAAACCCTCATCAAAAGAGAGATGGTTATAGAGATAGATGTATACAAACGGCCATACCATGTACTGATGAAAGGAGAGAGAGAGAGAGAGAGAGAGAGAGAGAGAGAGAGAGAGAGAGAGAGAGAGAGAGAGAGAGAGAGAGAGAGAGAGAGAAAAAAAACCACTAGAAGGAGGACTTGCTGGCAGCAGGTACGTACCGGTGGACTTCCATCTTGGAGGCTAGCACACATCTCTGACTGAGGATGAAGCTGGAGGCTTTGGAGTGTGGACTAGAAGACTGGATCTGCATGGCTCCACACAGCCCGCTAGCTGCTACCTACTCACCCCCACTCCCTTACTCTCAAACCTCACCTCACTTCTCCCCTCTTTTCCCCCCCTTCCTCTCCCCTCCTGTCCTCTGGTCTCGTCTCCTCTCTTCAGCCTCCTCTCGTTCGCTCGGTAGCCAAGGTAATCCCTCTGGTGTCTCTCCCTCTCTACCAGACAGTCTTCTTCATGATCCAAAGCAGAGTGCCACCTCCTCCCCCCCCCTGCCCCCCCCGCCCACCCCCCTCTCCTCAGAGCCCTCAAATCAGGGCGATCCCTTCCTTATTCATACATGCGGTGTCAGCAAGTCAGCCGGCGAGCGAGCGAGCCATCCAGATAGTCAGCCAGCTGTGTGTTTCCCATGGCAGCAGCACCGGCGGAGCCAAACCCACGGTCTAAAGCCCAGCTCTTCACCGCCACAGAGACGGCAAGGGGTATCCTGGCAACAGGCGCTCTCCTCCTGCACAACCCGCTCTGGCGCTGCCTCCGCGGTGAAAGGCTGTTATAGGGAGCTGATAGGGGGGGAAATCACGGCAGCGGTATCACCAAGCCCGGCACGACTCTGCTCAGACAGGTTAAAGGGAGGGGGATTTCTTCTCGTCTATCCCCCTCTCTCTCTCTTTCCTCTCTCTCTCGTACCTTTTGTCTCTCACTTGATCTCTCCCTCTTTCATCTGTCTGTGACTCCCTCCCTCCCTCCTCACTCTCCTTTTATCTGTGTGACTTTACCTTTTCTCTCTCTCTCTCTCTCTCTCTCTCTTCTCTCTCCAACTCAGGATACCCTCCCATCTCATCTCTCCCTCTCTCTCTCTCTCTGAAATAATACGCTGATGAGACTCAGGAATAACGTGCAGGCAGAATTAGTGATGTTCAGTGGCAATGAACATGGATTAGTCAAGCATTTCCCTGCGTCTCTGACACACACAAACACACACCTGACAGTAGGGATTCTCCTTTTCAGAGCACATTGATACCTTACAGCAATACTGCAAGGCTTTAGATTCACTGTCTACATATTGCACATTTGTACAAAAGTAAATATTTCAGTGTGTTTTCACTGCAATTCATTGTCGGCGTTTCAACTGTAATCGATTGGCATTGTGCTGAACAAGGCTGGCGTCATGCATCGGGGCATATTGCTGCTCACTGCAAACACACAGTTGGATGGAGTCAGCTATGAACACTCCAATGTTGTGGGGCTAGCTAGTGATATACCAGTCAGTACACTCACTCCTGCTCACTGCAATATGATAGTCAAAGGAAATGAGTTAGAAATGAAGGTAAAACACTTCAAGTAGAGGGCATTATAAGGCATTGTTACACAGCATTGTTGAATGCTCAATTCTGATTGGCCGATGAACGCATTCTGAGGTGTGTCATTTCTGCTGTTTCTATGATATCTAACATCACTCCGCAGTCAACAAGTCCAGTTGTTTTTGTTGATTTCTAATCAAATGACACACAAAACACTGTGTCAAAAACATGTGACTCCCTGGTTACTGCAGACAAACACTAACCTGGTTACAAACACGGAGGATTTCTCCAATAGTACTTTTCATGTATTCGGAGAGCATGAAACTTTTGTTGCTGGTTAGAGTCTCAACACATTACAATACAATACATTACTATAGTTACAGTACATCGGTAGCCGAAGCTGAAGTTAACCAAGATTTTGTTGAAAATCACCTGGCAGCACTGTTATATAAGCAATCATATCATAAGTTATACACCTTTCTATATTAAAAAAAGACACAATTGTGTACTTCTAAGTTTGTCAATGACTAAATATCACCTCCTATGAAGACATATTTCAGAGTCTGAACCGAACAGTCAGTAGTTTCCTTATACTGTGTTACAACAGGCAGAGTGGACCACAGGCGGGCATCAGCTTCAGCTCCCTATGGATGCTAGCTACAGATGTTGCTATGGTTACAGTTCTGCTACAGTGTAGCCTATAGATGCCGGCTACAGATGTTGCTATGGTTACAGTCCTGCTGAACAATTTTTTTTGGGGGGCAGAAGCTTGAAAATTATTCTAGCTTATAATAAAGTGATTTTAAACCTCCGGAGTGTCTCGTAATGACCAGCCACCGGGGGACGGGCCTGGCTAGCGCACTAGCTGGTGGCTGTGCCAAGTCTTGTGGTAACCAGGGAGTACTGTAGTCAGCCATCTTTCTTTCTCATGGTTTTGTTTTTTTATCTCTGAAGAAAACTTTACTGTGATTATGGTTACTTTATAGTCACAGTAACAAAAACACTTATTGCTATATTACAAGGCAACTGTAAGCACATTATGAGTGCATTAAAACCATTTTTTGGCAGGTTGCACAAGCAGTTTTTTTACAACTTGTTCACCTTAATCCAATGAAACTGACAGAGATCATTTCACACCTTCCATTCATATCTAGCCTCCCATGCAGCTGCAGTGGATCAGGATCATTAAATTCCTGAACCCCCCCGATTTTTTCCAGTGATTGGATAAACTTGTAATTGTCGAGTTCATCTTGTAGACTATTACCAAATTCACCCGATAAAGAAAATAACATCAATGCTCAGGACAGGCAGCTGAAGAGAGCAGCGAGTGAGTTTTTCCAGTCTCTGACAACTGACTGGCAGTCGAGTATGAGTCGAGCCTCATGAAGCACTGCATGTCAACCAGCATGCAGCGTGGTTTCAGGGTAGGGCGCAGAATACAGCAAACTGGAAAAGGGTAATCACACACACACACACTCACACACAGGGCTGCGAGGGAAGGCTGTACCAGAACTCTTCGGAAAGGTCGGAACAACAAGGGCTTGGGGAGAGATATGGAAGATTTCTGTCTTTGCTCAGCATATCAGCATATCTCCACACACACACACACACACACACACACACACACACACACACACCCCTCTGAGCCAACGCTTTCCCAAACTACACCTCCAGCAGAACACATCCACTGAAAGACGCATGCATGCTTACACACAAGCACACACCTTCCAGTCAATCTGTTGCGATGTGATGATTTAATAAATCTAATCCCATATCCATCGCAGATTAAACAAGGAGTTTGGCCTTGGACTGTTTTGTAGCAATGGACGATGGAGAGGCTATTTCAGGTCTGGGTTTCCTCTGACTCTAACATGGATATTTGGTAGAAATGAGGTAAATAATGGTAGATAATCAGGTAGAAATGACTGTTAAAACGTTTCCCCTGATGATTTGTCTAGACATTGTGATCATGACCACCACAATCACTACCTTGACAATCAGCACCCCGACTATCTTCACCTCCAGTGGACAGTGACGTGAAATCAAAGGCTTCAATACTGCTGACGTGTCTTTTCTACTGTCATTAATTGTGGAAACTAAAATGCCAATATAAGATTACACACGATTAATTGTTTAGCCCCAAAAAACGGGGCTGCACAAAAACCAGCGAAAAAGGCAGGGGGGAAGGCTTGCGTGTGCCCCCGAGAACCAGGCGGTGATGGATGAAAGGTCTAGCAGTTTGTCACACTACGGCTAAGCACACAGTCGAGAGCTGTCTAAACAGTGCGCGCACATCAAGCGCTATTACAATCAATTAGAGGGGGAGGACGAGCGAGGGTGAGAGGGAGGAAACAGGGAGAAGCAGACAGAGAGCTAGCGCAGTGTGAGGCACCTGCAATAAGCTCCTTCCTCTCGTTTAGCAGCACAGACGATGCGAGGGAGGAACGGAGGAAGGGAGGAAGAGGGGGAAGCGAGGAGGAGGGGGGGCAGGAAAAAGGAGAGAGGAGGTGGGAGACCTGATTATTATGCCTATTCCTCATAGGACCCATTATCGACACGTAAGCTGGTTGATTTGTGGCATCCCTTAGCACTGGGGACACATTGATCACACTTTAAGACCCCATCTCTTTCTTCTTAGCTTGGCCACATATCAGTACAGAGTATCTGACTTTTACTGATCAATACAGCCTTGGATCATTAGACCCAAATATTACTGTAACTTAATGCTTTCTCTCCATTAGAGGAAGAAGAGAAAGAAGAAAGAAGAGATGGAGAAGGTGGAGTGGATGGATGAAGGATGGACGGTAGAGATGGAGACGAGACGGAAACAGAGGCAGCAAGCCGAGAGGAAACGAGAGAAGGAGTGAGAGAGATGGAGGCAGTAAACACGCCCTCCCTCCCTCCGCTGAGGGTTGATGCCATTTCAGGTGTCACCACAGGCGGCTCAAATGTCACACACACACACACACACACACACACACGTATGTCATAAACCATGGGCGAACACTGAAGAACACACACACCTATACATATGTGAGAGAGTATTAGGGATGGAAGGAGGATGGATAGAGGAGATGAGCCCACTAGGGTGCGCACACACACACACACACACACACACACACACACCAATACATCACAAACACAGACAAATATCACAATAGATCACACACACACACACACACACACACACACACACAGATCAATACATCACAAACACAGACAAATATCACAATAGATCAAACAAACATTTACACGTGCGCACAGAAATACACACACACACACAAACTGATCTCTCTCTCACTGACACACACACTCTCCCTGATTCGCACCCACATTGCAAGCATGACATCATTGGGCTGAAATATCAAATCACTAAGTAGCCCTTTGACCAAGACCCACTGAGGGGACAATAACTCACCATCAGCCCTCCCCTTTAATCAGACTGTACAGATCACAGACTCAGCCTGTCCTCCTCCTTGTGTGTGTGTGTGTGTGCATGTGTGTGTGTGTGCATGTGGCAGAGCAAAGTCAATGACCTCATCAGTCTTCTTCCCCACAGCAGGCTAAAGAGTCACAGCTGACTACTGATGTACAGGGAGAAAGAGGGAGTGAAGGGCGGTGGGGGGGGGGGGGGGGGGGGGTATAGTATCTGTAGTATCGGGATCGGCTTGAAGAGATCGGCTGTTCAGTTCAGGTGAAGCAGCTGCACCAAGCCGGCCAGAAAGATAGCCAATTCGGCCTTCAAAATAAAAGCGTAATACTTCTCACTTTGGTATTTTCAATCACTACAGATTCTCCATTTTAAAAAAAGATTCTTTGTTTTTACTTTGGTACTTTGTATTACTCAAAACACATTACATTATCTTCCACAATAAGGGTTTTATTGTGAAGGTTTGACCGGAAAACTTTCTGCTCACATTCAAGAAACTATATCCTCTAGTCTATGTTATGTGGCACATTTCTATTTTTGTTTTAATCATTTTTTATTTTTTTTTATTGAGGATTGTTAATAAATGGCCAGTGCATATTTTGATCAAATGAATAAATAGACTCAATGGATACATTTGTTATAATTGGCCAATACAAGGCGGCATGAATGACTGAAATCCTTACTATGATCAGTACTCAGATCAGATCTACTTAATAAAATACTGGGTAGACTCCTTGTGACGGAGAAACAGCAAGAAAAAGACAAACACAAAGTCCAAGAAAATACTTATTTTTAGTCCACAGAAGAGAAAGATGACTCGTTGCTGTGTCAGGCGGTTTTCCAGGGTGACTGGATAGCATGGAGGGACAACAGAGGAGAAAGACAAGATGAGAAGACAGAGAGACGAGCGAGGGAGGGATGGAGTCACATAACAGAGACAAAACAAACTGATGGGGGGTGTGAGGTCAAGCGGAGAGGATGAGGAAAAGAAGAGATGAGCAAAAGAAATGGAGTGACATGATGGAAAGGATAAAGAGATGAGGAAGACTGGACAAAGAAGGAGGGCAGGGAGGGGTGGATGGTAACTGAGAGAAAAGGCTTGGGAGCCAGAGGCAAGAAGGTTAGCGCAACAGAGCAGTGCAATACCTGATGAAGGGAATTCCAGGTTGTTTACAAAAGGAGCCGTTCAAGTTTATCACAAGTTGTCACGATCAAGGAAAATATAATCCTATGCTGTCCTTGATTCATTTGTTCATTTATCAATTTTACTTCATTTCCCTTGATATTGCCATAATCCCCACTGCAAGGCTAAACAAGGCCCGGCCAAAGCTTACTCACATTTCATGTTCCTCCATCTCTCCTCTCCTTTTGAGTCACGTTTGAAAACATCAAACCTAACACAATCCTATGAGGAGGGGCAGCGAACACAGCGGCCAACCCTTCTTTAAGCTGGAGAATCGCTGCTCGACCTCAAGCTGCTTCAGATAACTGAATGACGCCATGCCAGAGACACGAAACAAGGCAGAGAGCATCCCATCGCTGCAAGGTCACAGGTTCCACCCCCTTGCCATCCATCCCTGTCAAAGTGTCCTTGACCAAGACACTGAAACCAAACCTGCTGCAGGGGGGGGCGTCGCAAAAAATGCACTTTAACCCGGCTGGTGAAAAACATACATGGACGGTGGGGGACATGCATAGAAAACAAGCTGGCTGCCATATTGAATGGCTGTCAAGGTGCACCTAAATACAAGGAGGATGGACACATAAGAGACAGATATAGAGATAATCTTTCTCATGGCGTTGTGATAACAAAGGACAAAGGAAGCCTGACAATACCCGATAGTAACTGGACTAACAGCAGGCAGGGTGTGAGAACCGTACCGCGTCGTATTACTGTCTAGCTGGCAAAACTGACCAGAATACAGTGCAAAAAAAAAAAAAAAAGCACCCTTTGTTCTTTCATAATTCCCACAGGATTTTTTTTCCCAGGCACACTGAGATGGATGCAGATCATTTTACATGAGAGCACACCAAGAAAAAAAAAAGGTAGTGTTCAGCGTGACGCCGGGGTGCTGGTTTGGGTGATTTTCTCATGATGTGTCATTTCTCCTCTGCAGCGTGACCCTGAAACCAAGGCACGGAGAAAACCCTGACTTTGGTGAAACGCTCCACCCCAGTCTGCAGAGCACTAGGGGCGTTTTCTGGAAGATAAAGAAGCAGAATGTGGCTTTGAATCGAGCTAGCACCCTCCAACTCCAGAGTCAAAATATATATATTTGTATTATATATGTGTATGTTTGTTTTTTTACTCCTGTCAGGGATGAAACCACGGTATGATCCCACCTGCTAGAGGTGACGTGATGCCAGGAACTGTTGGTGTGTCAGCCAAGAGAGAAATCTGTGAGAAAGGGAAAGCTATCATTGGATTAAGAGACCTTCATTAGTCAAAGTGTGGGAAGTTTTTTTGGCAAAAGCTTCATAATGTCATTTATAAAAGCAGCCAAAAGGAATTACGCCAGACTCAGCACATACTGTACACCCAGACCAGACAATCACAATCCAGGCAGATGTGGGGGCACCTGTACGATTTATTTGACATGATGAGTTTGTATCTGTGACCCTGTGTGGACGTGTCTTCATCAACACAACGAAACTCAACCCAAGACGGCAAACGGCACAGAGACGGTTCCACTCGACGCCTCTTGATTCAAATCACCATTCAAGGCCATTCAAGCACACAGACTGCAAGGCGCTACAATGCTATCTCTCCCTCTGCAACAAGAGAATAACTTTGTGTTGTCGTCATCGGACCTTCACCGCCGCTTCCAATCTGGACGGTGATGTCACTGTTGCCGGGTGAAGTCGGCCCGCTGGCTGCGAGGCTGACGACAGGTGACAAAGATGGACAGATAGACGCAAATTCATCACTATAGGGAGGAGACATCACACTGATGAGCACAGAGACACACACACACACACACACACACACACACACACAGTTAAGCCTCAATGCAACACACCACAGTGAGGCTCCACATACAATACAATTTACACACTTGTATCCTATGGAGAAAAAACAAAATAGTGTCAACTTAACTGTGAGGCACCACAGATATACTCCTGCATCCCATAATGGAATTACCACACACCCACACATACTTGAATGGGTTTTCTATGCCTATCCAGTACATTCTTCAAAAGGATACTTCATTTTCTACACAGCGGTGGTGTGTCTGCTTAGGAACAGCACACTGTTGCTTTTCGAGGAAACGTGCATCAGCAGTATCACGTGTTGACAAAACAGTGCAAAAAAAAAAATGTGTTAACTAACTAGACACATATATACCTGGATCAATCAGAAATATGCATGAGAGGCATGTAGAGATGCAGATATTTACAGGTCAATCACCCTTGCAAATGTCAGGGCAACAAAAAAAGGTCAACTAAAAGAAAAAAAAAAGGAGTAAACAGCTTCAAGGGTACAAAAAGGCAGCGCCGCCTCCACATTGCTCACACTGCTGCTACAAACAGCAGATACTGAATCGTTACTTACTAATGGTAGGAAAATTACCGTCACACACGTACACAAAACCCCCCCCCCCGACCCCACCCCGCCGCCCTCCACCAGCACAAACATCCACTTTTGCAGGAACCCAAGGGAATGAGTCAGCAAAGAGCTTTTTATGTTCCTCTGCTACTGCGCGAGGCATCAATACATATAGCAGCGGCTCCAGAGGCAGTGAGGGAGAAAAGTGCTCCGTCACCTCATGGCAGGAGAAACGTTATCCCCCTAACGGAGCTAAAAACTCCCTCTGATTGGACTCGGAGGAGTTTAACGGCCGCCACCGCTCTATAAATGAAAGCTTCTTTTAGACGAGGGAACGGATGGGTGGAGGGGGGCTAAAAACGAACGCTAGTTTCCCCCCCGTCTGGGTGGGAGGAGAGGCCGGCTACAAAGAGATGGACAGGCAGACAGGCAGAAGGACAGACAGGCGGCTAAAGCCTCGGTCACAAGCTGGCTTCCAAGATCCCCCTAGAGCCTGTACTGGAAATGCTGAATCTGCTTCCATGCCGGGGGGTTATGAGAGGACTTTGAAAGGGGAAATGACCCGCCAGCCTCAGCCCCGTGTTCAACACAGACACATTTGACAGCGTTACCTACTGGGCTCCCCCCCCCATTGACCCCCTAAATCCTCCAGTAACCCCGTCAACCAACCCACTTTCACCATCCAAATCCAGAAAACTTACGAGTCACGAGTCATCTTGGCGTCGGTAACGGGCGTATCCGGCACCTCCACCTGAGAGAGAGTCTCCCCGTCGCTCTGAGCGTTTGGTCTAAGTCTCTAATCCGCCACTTCCTCCAGAGAGAGAGAGAGAGAGAGAGAGAGTCTGACTGGCCGCCTGCTTGGCCGACTAACTGACTGAATGGTGGAACTTGAAAGGGGGAAAGTGAAGTGGAGCAGCAGTCAGACAGACAGTGACAGTGGGGAGGCACCCAGCTGCAGGGCTTGATGGAAGCCCCCCGCCCACACACCTTCTCCCCACACACACACACACACACACACACACACACACACACACACACACACACACACACACACACACACACTAAAAGGCTAAAAGTGGAGCAACTGGGCAGGGGGGTTGAATGGGTCTGTGGTTGAGGGGGTCAAAGAATGTCCCTCTCCCTCCTGTCCAAAAATAGGCATGCTGACCCATAGGAGTCATCAACCTGGACTATTTGGAGGAGCACCAGGACCGTAGCAAGTACAGATGTGGAAAATTGTTAAAAAGGAAATGAACAATGAGAAGAAGTTTGATCATTTCTGTCATACAAATGTACAAATGTGTAGGCAGTGGAACAGATTTGATACTTGCTCAAGAAAACTTGCTGAAGAAAAGTCAAACGATCCATTTGTCATGGGTGTACATCGGCATCCTCAGCCTTGAGCTCTGGTTACTGTATATCTGTATATAGCCAGGACCGATTTGAAGCCCCGCCGAATCAATGACGCCACAGGGATAGAAATGTCTTTCAGGCCTCCCGCAGAGACAGAAACGCCACGAAGCGGATGGATTGATTCTTTGGACGACACCCCAAGGTGTTTGGGATCAATTTCAAATATACTCATGGTCATTTAAGTAAGTACTGTCGGCGCAGGGGTGCTGAGGCAGAGGGCACCCGTGGGGGGAGAGTCGTTTCACATCTCCCCACAGATTTTTTTGCTGCATCTCAGCAATGTATTCCTACAGCTCTGCCACACAAAAATGAACTACTTGTCTGTTTTAAAAGGTGAAAGGTCAAGATTTAAATCTAACATTAACAGAATATAAATACCCATAGAAGCAAATGGATCATATACAGCCCACTTTGTTTGGCTTCGTAGGGCAGAGCCAATGACCTGCGTTTTCGCCGCATGGCATCGCTATATTCAACTTCAGACCGACTGTACCAATGACAGAATTTGATCAAACTGTCACACGTGGCCCCAAAAGGACATGTGGGTCAGGGGGTTCGTTCAGAACGTACCGGTCATGTTGACTGGCGTGGCCCAGTCCTACGTCGGCACTTAAATAGCCTGCGCAGCCCGCAGATGCCTGAGCATGTGGTTACGCCTGGGGGGGTTCAGGCTTCTATATGCCAAAGACCCCCAAATAGACACGTCTTTGATCTCCCAGGACAGAACATCTGACCACTTTAAGATCTGATGCACCCAACATCTGAATGGGCTGAATGGGCTGGGGGATTGACACCTATTAACCTATTAGGAGAATATCCATCTCCTTCTTTTTGTCAATTAGCAAATTAAACGGTGTAATAAACCAAATTAGCTTGAACTCAAAATAGTTGAAACCAACAAGTGTACCTGTGCACCTCCTCTGCCGGACCGGTCACTCGCCCACCGCATCAGATCATTTGATCAGGATCATTCAAAGGTTTGCCCAGTCAGTCAAAACATGGAACTGATCTGTAACAGAGTTAAGAGCTACTGCTTATTTCCAACCGGTCACTTGTTGGTTTAGTGAAAAGACATTTCCTTCTGTGAATGCATTCCCTGCATGTATGTCAGATATTCCACCCATCTTGATTCTTTCCTTATTTCTCTGTTGCCTTCCCTCATTGAAATTCAACATTTTCCATGAGTCGGCGTGGTTCTGAGGTCCTGAAGACATCTTCTACAAGTCAGGACAAAGTCACATTTCATTTGTAGCGACAAAAAAGGTGATGTAAAGTTTCTCTAGGCTTCTGAAAATACACCAATAGAGGGTTACAGGCCAGTGCCTTCAGCTTTCCTATATACCCAGGATGATGTTTCACTTTCATGCTTTTTTGCACCATGAAGACAAACATTTGGAATTGTTTTTTTTACCACCAAGGGTTAAAAAAAATCCACTTCTATTCTAGTGTAAATTAAGAAAGTAGTTTTTAAACCCTGTCATCTCAGAGAAAGAAAGGAGGAGTGCATTTCATTTTCCATTAAGCCTGACTGATGGTGGATGGTTGTATGCAGCCTTGTCCCCTCTCTATTTTTGCAAAAAAAAAGGGGGAGAGAAGCTTTCTCACTGTCACCATGGTACTGTGGGAGGATTACACACAAACAGTGAGAGAGAGATGAAGGGAGGGAGAGAGAGAGAGAAAGGGACAAATACAAACTGGCAGTGGCTTCGAAACCAAAACAGACCATGGCAGTAAACACCCTCCTTGACTAAACAGAGAGAAAGAGCTAATGTATCACTTCTATAAGAAAAGAGTTTCCCCTCTCCTCCTCCCCCCGACCCGACTCTCACCCTCCATTCATCCACCTCTTTCCTTCAGGACCGCTCTTTCGTTCCTCACCCCCCCCCAATTCCCCCTCTTCCTCCCTTCCTAGGCTCTCCCTCCTTCATTCACAGCCTCCCTCTCTTCCTCTCCTCAGTTCACCTCTCATGCTAATGGACCATTGATGCGGTCTCTATGGTGATGTACTTTTCATTCCAGCGGAGGGGAACGGGCCAATGGACTTACAGGATTAGAGACACAGAGCAACCTGTGTGTGTGTGTGTGTGTGTGTGTGTGTGTGTTCAAAACTCTCTGGACACACACCTTCCTTTATCCCTTTAGTTTCTGAATCCATATTTTTGATTCATCATTCTGACTACAATGATAATCCTGATTAATCATGATTATTGATCTTGATTTGAGGAACATCTTGTGTCAGCATTTTCAACTGAATCTGACGTTCCATATGAATATGGAACGTCAGATTCTACATTGATCAGTGTAAAAGGTGTAAAGCAATGTCTATTGATTTCTCCTGGGAAGAGCAACACCACCCCATCACACACACACACACACACACACACACACACACACACACACACACACACACACACACACACACACACACACACACACACACACACACACACACACACACGGCCAGGTGTTATTTCCCCCAAGCCAGTCTTACGTAACACTGTTATAGCCTGACTGGTTCAACAAGAGTTACGTCTGTGTGTGTGTGTGTGTGTGTCAAAAACATAAATCGCCCAACATTGTGGTGCTGACTTAGCTACAGTTAGCTCTGTTTGGTAGCAACGCTCCGTTGCTAGAATCATCTCTGAAACTCCCATTCGTCAAACTCTAGTGTGGTTGCACGTGGACGCGGAAAAGAAAGAGCGATGGAAAGAAAGAGAGAGACAAAGTTGCATGAAAGACTTTCCTCTCCACAATGAGGATAAATATCAGGAGGCTCAATGTCCAGAAATCGGAGGTTGATGAGAATGACGGTTTGTTAGATCTGTATCCCAGGTCACACTTGACAGGCTACAATGTCAAAAGAAAGTGAAGCCACTGACTATGGGGAGTAGACGTGTTAGCTCATCTCAAAAAGTCCTTAAGTTGTGATCCACCTACACATGAAGCTCGGCACACCGGCACCCTCCTCAGCGGGTGCTGGGCTTTGAGAGCTAGTTGAAACACCAGCGCTCACAGGAAAATATACAGCTCCGTCTTTGTGCCGCCGCCGCGTCCCGCTGCACACCAGTCTGACAAGCTACACCTCTCTCTGGAAAACGTAGAGGACATCTTCAACAGCAGCACTGCCTGCATTTGCTACTCAAAGTATATTCAGTAAGTTTCGACACAGCTGCACCATCTTGCAGACTGTCGTTGTTTCTTGACTTGGCGAAGATTTTGAAGTCCTGATGAAGAGTTTCCGTGGTGTATCGGCTCACAGCTGGTGAACGTTCCTGTTGAATACACATTGATGCATCAATTCAGCCGTGGTTCGTCAAAGCAATGTGACTTTCAACAAGGCTCCATCTCCTTCAGCAGCCAAGAGCCCATACCGGCAACAATCTATATTTAAGTCCAGATGAAATAACGTAAAAAGCCTACTTCTATTTTCTAGCTTTTATTCCTCTTAAGGTCTTCATTTTTTTCCCCCAGCAACTCCCTGCTTCACCTTCATTCAGTTCATTCACACCTGGGAGCTGCACAGTGCAAACACTGTCTGCTACTGCCGGCCACTGAGAAACTCCACTGGCAGAGCAGTTGATGATGAAGTGCCTTGCTCAAGGGCACCTCCACATAGTTGCTGCTTATTCACTTTGCAAGGGAGTCAACTGTCTGGTCTGCAGTGTCTCTCCCTCTCTCTCATTGCAGAAGCCTTAGCTAAATTCAAACTGAACAAATCCTAAGAATTAGCTTCAACTGTTGAGAAAGAAATTATACACAAACATCTCTGCCACTTGAGTAGAGAGTCACACAATAATTGCAACATTAACTACTGTTAAGTCGGTCCACTTGGAGCTGCTGGTGGCCGGTTTCAGATCGCTGTGAAAAAGCACAACAACCACATTGACAGCTTTGACGTAACCCGGCTGATAAAGACGACAGGTTATCGCTGCGACAGCAACAGTCCGTCAAAGCTAATTTCCTCTTCATCCTGTCTGGATACAGGAAAGACCTTCCCTTCACCCTCGCTGCTCAAAGCGACTTGGACAGCCTTGCTGAGTTTGCCCTACAGACTGCAGCGCGGTTTGCCATTTAGGTTCATCATAAGGAGGACAGGACTACATGCACACGTTGGTTCGGCCCACACACACACAGCTTCCACAGTTTTCCACTGGCTTGCTGCTTGGTAATGCCAAGGGAGGAAAGCAGTCGGTGGCAGGTTTCATTGAGGCCATTTGCACTTGGCCTCCCGCCTCCTCTCCTCTGCAGCCAGTTTTGTGCTGAGCCTGTGGAATTCCTCTCACAGAGGGGTCTGTTTGTGAGCCTGTTGGGGTTTTATTTAGGAGATTCATGGTTTCCTGGGTTTGCGAGCCCGTGTGTGTTTGTTATACAGATTCCTGCCGACTCTTCTGCCATAACTAGGCTAGCCTAAGGATCACAAAACAAGCTTTACATGCAAAAAATACTGTCTCTACTGAACAAAAAGTAAAACAACTTTGTCATCGTTTCGTTTATATATTACCTGGTTAGCTCTTGAATGAGATCACAGACAACAGAAATGGTGTTTTCTTACTCATGTCTGCATTTTTTCTGTGTTACTTTAGAGAAAACTTTTGAGACCAGTTCAAAAGTTTTGGTAGCAGCTGAATAAAAGTCTTGTATATGATTGTGGTGCTGCCAACGGTACCCGGCTGCAGCCTGCATGTACTCCATTACCGGTGTACCCGTGATCGTGGTGAAGGACACCCTCGCAGGTATCACTTCTATGTTAGACATTTGATGGATAGAACAGAACGGATGCTGCTCCACTGCTGTGATACAGGCTGTCCTGCCCATGGGGTTTGGGTCTATATGCCAGACTCCCTCTTAGGGGCCTCAGCAGGTTATTCTGAACATGATATTAAAAGATTTAGAGATTACAGCGGTCGGCTCACAGAGCTTTGCATCCAGCTTGCTGCCGTTGTGACCGTGGGAGAGAGAGAGAGGGGCCTGTCAATAAGCTGATTGATAGTGGAGGGGCAAAGAGGAAGGGATGTGAGGCAGTTAGCTGACACCTTTTTCAGCAAGTGAAAGTGAAAGTGTTTTAATTATAGCTTATACACGATTTAGTTCCTTAAATTTCATCCTTCATTTTTGAACTTTTGTGCTACGCAAATATAATTATCAGTTGTAGTCGCCGTAGTTCAAAAAGTATTAGAGGCAATTTAACTTTTAATGAGGTGAGAAGAATCAGAGGGAAGATGTTTTCAGTCGGCTTCCTGACTAAAAGGTATTCTGCTGCTGTGAAGAACCTGTAGGCCTACATCTGAAAATCTCTCTATATTTGAATTAAGAAACACCTCAACATTTGCGTCACATCATACCACCTCATCCCCCCCCACCAGATTTTTTAAAGTCCTGAAAAAGAGATTAGTAAGAAAAGCCTGCGTCCAGATGTACCACAATCCTCAACCTTCAGCCAAAAAAAAAGTGAAAAGTAATCAGACTTGATGCAGCCCGAGGCTGTTGTGGGTCATGGTGCTGTGATTGGGTCCAGATGGGAAGAAACCGAGCTGACACAGTCGGTACCAAACACATACATCACCTGGTAAGTCATTAAACTCACTGGTAAGCTGTGTGTGTGTGTGTGTGTGCTTGCATTTTAACCCACACTAATCTATAAAGCCCTGTCAGAGGAGAGAAAGCTACGTGTGTGCACAGACTCTAAGGCCTTGTAGTCCATCGTAATGAGATACATGAGCTCTAAGTCCATAATCAACTTTCCCCGTCAGCTCGCAGGAAGATGCATGAGACAACAAGATGAATTCCTCCTCCTCCTCCTCCTCCTCCTCCTCCTCCTCCTCCTCCTCCTCCTCCTCCTCCTCCTCCTCCTCCTCCTCCTCCTCCTCCTCCTCCTCCTCCTCCTCCTCCTCCTCCTCCTCCTCCTCCTCCTCCAGTGAGGCCCAGGACTGAAAAGCCACAGCATCGGCGAGCTGCAATATAATACCCCAACTTGTCACACATCAAAGTTTAGGTTTTTAGAGGATTTTTTAGAAGCCAGTCCCATTAATCACGGCATATTTTTTTTTACCACTTGGTAATTAGTAACAGAATTGCATCTATTTTTGAGAGATTTTTCGGAGTTTCCATACCCGCTGAGAGCCTGCAGTAAAAGGTTTTGCATTGCAGTACTTCAGATTCAACTGTCTTCTACTGCACGGGGTGTCTGATTTCTAGATTGGTAGTGAAGGTAAAAGTGCTCTTTGCTTCTCAATCCCTGTATGAAAACTCACCCTCAAAAACACACATGATCTTTGACATGCATTTCATCATCTTGAATTACAATGGCAGCAGAGCCCATCTATCTCTTTGCACCTTGCACTGTGAAACACAACCACACCCGGAGTAAAGTCTTTTGCTAGGTTATTTGCACTGATCACACGTACACCGCATCTTGACCGCAACATATTAATACTGCAAAATCACTTTACCTGATTTCTTTCAAGTCTATCTGCTTGTGTTTGTAAGTCTCTTTATAAACGGCCTGCTTTTTCAGTGCCGTTTATACAGTAAAAGCGCAATCACAGAGTATTATTAGTGCGTGTGCATTTCAAGCGTTTCAAAAGACAACAAAGACCTTGTTGACCGAAGCATCAACAAAAGAAACAACGGCCCTGATGAAGCAGACAACTCCCCTCCTCTCGCCCGGCTTTTACTTCACTCGGCATTTTCTGATTACTGCAAATATTTATGGAACTCGACTCGACTCCCGTCCCTCCTATATTACTCTGTCCAGCCTCTCATCACTCACTCCTCCTAACCTCCCTTCCATCTCTTCCCCCTCCTCCCCCGACACACTAGTTCATCAGCAAGACAAGAGGAGCATCCTGGGAGAAAGAGAGAGAGAGAGAGACATACAGAGGACAACCTGACGTTATGGAAAGAAGCGTTGACAGAGAGAGAGAGAGAGAGAGAGAGAGAGAGAGAGAGAGAGAGAGAGAGAGAGAGAGAGAGAGAGAGAGAGAGAGTTGGCGGAGGGATGAGACAGTGTTAATATTCAGACAGCGCTACAGAGATTCCAGACACTCTCAAGCCTGTGTGTGTGTACGAGAGTGTGTGTGTGTACGAGAGTGTGTGTGTGTGTGTGTCAGTGTGTATTCAAACAAGTGTGTGTGTGTTCTAATCCACAGTACATCCATTCAGTCAATGCCATTTATGTTGCTTTCCACTCTGGAGGTTATGGATTGGAGTTGGGTGAAGTTGTTAGCGTCTTTCGTGCTTCATTAAAGATGCTGCCAGTATCGCTTTAACGTCAATAAATCATTACCGGGTTCATTCTGAGACGTGAGGATAATTACAGAGAAGACTGGCAGACTCTACCGGCCTCTACACTGCGTGTGTGTGTGTGTGTGTGTGTGTGTGTGTGTGTGTGTGTGTCAGATTTCACAGGACATCTGCTGGACTGCTTTACGGCACAACTTTTGTGGTTCGTCAAGCAGAACAATTTGGAACAGGCGAAAGGAAAAAATCACTTCCAACACTGTTTATGAACGTGGAGTGATGCCAGGGAGGGAGAGAGGGGGGGGGGGGGCAGGAAGCAATGACATTTATGGGAAATGTGGTCTTAATTTTGAGAAACACTATCACTAACAATACCACTGGCATGTGAGAGGGGCCACCGATCCTCCAGGGTCTCATTCCTTTACAGTAATTAAAACCACACAATTAATTTGACAATGATAAATTCATGTTGTAAAAATGCCACGCACAGCACCTTTAAGGGTACACAGACTCATCATAACGGCTGTGGGGGGCCTAGTAAACCTGCATGTTTGCAGTGTGAAACAATAACTACGACCCATCTGTTAGTTTGTGTGAGAAAGGAAGATGGAAGAGAGAGAGGGGGTGAGATTGGGAGATACAGGAAAAACAAGGAAATGAAGTTGTGGCGGGAGCGAGCGAAAGAGGAGAAAGAGAGACGTGAGAGGCAGAACAGCTGATGTATTTTTTACAAGCTGAAAACAGCGTTAACCTGTCAAAGATCCGCTAAAGAGCTGATAACGCACCGCACACACACTTTAACGAGCCACGGCAAAGTAACAGGAGCGTATTGCAAATGATAGAGTTATCACGGTGAGCATCATCATGTAAAAAAAAAAGCTGAGTCAGCAAAAAAAGTGACACGCTTCAAACTGTGGAGGGGGGTGAGGTGAGGTGAGGTGGGGTGGGGGGGGGGAGAGACGGTAGCTGGGTTTCCATCCAGGTAGCGTTTGCAAATTATGATGTATCGAATTAAGTAAAGCTGAAGGGAAACAAATGAAAAATTCAAAAATAAATCCCTCAACATCTCACGTTTTTAACACTCTCTCGAAGCAGAAGAAGTCTCCCAGAATTGTCACACTGGCTTTCACTCCCATGTATAAAAAGTCTGTCGTAGTTTTATGACCATCACCAAATGCATTTCCTTGTTTTCGTGATGAAAGCATGAAAGATGGCCAACACTGGACTGAGTAACAACTTGCTATATGCCAATCAATTCTTGCGGATGTGGTTTTTTTGATGCAGATTTATTCAACCCAGTGGATGAAAACTCACTTCATTCGCATTTTATTTTTTACAACATTTCAAAAGTTTAATAAAATTCCCTTTATTGTTGAATGGAAACCTAGAAAAGGGAGGGGCAGAAAAACAGGACAACACAACCAAGCTAGAAGGAGAGAAGAGACACACAAAGACAGAGAGGAGAGAGAGAGAGAGAGAGAGAGAGAGAGAGAGAGAGAGAGAGAGGGGAGAGAGAGACACAGGAGAGAGAGACAGAGGAGAGAGAGAGAGACAGAGAGACAGAGGAGAGAGAGAGAGAGAGACAGAGGAGAGAAAGCGATAAGCCAAACAGCCAAAGTGAAGCATTTCTTTTTATCTTGAGCTGATAAGACCAGACTTGGCTCACAGAGTACTAAGATGTAGGACAGACACTGCTTGAGGACACACACACACACACACACACACACACACACACACACACACCTTTGAGGAAGTTTGAAGACATTCATAAATGCATAATACATGACAGATTTTTCTGTGTCAAAACTAAAATGGCAACCAGCAGCAGCAGCTCTGCTTTACACTACACACCATCACAAACACCCCCTGCCCCTTGAGACAGACAGACAGACAGACAGACAGACACACACACCATCACATTACTCACTCCAACAGACACATGCACACAAACCCTTCCAGTGACACAGCTATACAGATCCAGACGAGGGGGCGCTACTGTTTCTAGGTGACAACAGGTGTGTGTGTGTGTGTGTGTGTGTGTGTGTGTGTGTGTGTACATCTGCTTGTGAGCGAGTTTGAGCAAGGGTCTGTGTTTGCTTCAGTGTGTGTGCACTTGGGCCTGACAGATACTGAAGTTTTGCACCATCGTCAGCAGACAAAATTAGCCTAAAGCCACACGGACATCTGGTCCCAACTAAAATAATATTCACATCAAAGTCATTTTTTTTTGGTTAATTTCTTGCACTCGCTTTACTTTTATAGGTGGTACACTTTTTTCGAAAAGTGTATTAGAAAATACTGGGTAATGCTGTGAACTACATATAAGCCTAAGTGTAGGCACAGGGGCTTTAAGGTAGGCGGCCATATTGGAGGTCCTCAACCTTTGGCAACACTGCCTCTGAACAGCTTATTGCATTTCTGAACATACGACTTCTCAACAGAATTCAATAGATCTGATCACTGAACTGATCACTTCACTGATAAATCTGACCGATTTTGTGTTTAAATGTCAGCTAGCTTAAATAATGTTAGCTAGCTAGCTGTAATACCTAGTTAGGTTAACCATCACTGTGCTGTTGTAATCACATCTGACTGCACACTAGCTAACGTAACTAGTAGAAGCTAGCATGAGTCCTGGCCAATGCTAATATTAACGTCGGTTGCTTTGCTAATGTAGCCCGCTGGCTAGTTAGCTAGCTAACAAGGTCAAAAACCAGCTGTTTGTCCAACTGACTCCTGAAGCTACAACTCGAAAACAACAGACTCTTCACTTTTTCTTTTGACGTTACTGAATGAATCTACACCCACAACAATCTTTCTCAAGCATCTCTCTTTGTTTGACATGGTTGTTGTACATCTAGCCATTATTTTCCAAGGCCGATTCTCTAATCGGACAATCTAATCTGTAATTCTCTAGTCAGACATGGCTCGTAGGAAATTTGTGGCGTAACTGTTAATCCTCTACAGTTCTGTTTAGAGTTGAGAGTTGCTGTGGGGAGTGGGGGGGGGGGGGTTGGGGGGCTCTGGGACACAAAAAACGTACTGTTGAGTCTTCTGGAGACGCCGTGGGCCGAATTCAACGGAGCATCACTGAAGGAAAGTTAAGTTGAAAACCCCAGAGACATACCGGCACTCACACACTCTCCACTGTGACATTTAGATCAGGGAGCTAGTGAATGGTGCTGCCTGTCTGACGGGCCTGGACATTTGGGACGGCAACGCCCGATGTCCTCGAGACTCTCCATCTGAAGGGCTTCTTCTTTTAACATCTGAATTGGGCACAAGGGATCGTTACATCACATCCTACGTATTGGCAAATGTCGCTTCAAATATTAATTTTTATTTTAGTAAAGTTAGAACTATGATTTAATTTGCACTTTCAGTGTTGACAAATGGTTGATATGGCATTGATGGAAATCGATGGCACACCTGGACATTGCTTCCCTTTTCTCCCAGAGCTTATGAGTAGATCTTTATTATCCCCAAAAAGGAGCAACTTGCAGCCAGCAGACGAGATAAAAAAACAAAACACAGGATCCACAATATAAGGCAGCAAAAGTAATAGGATACAACAGGGAAAAATACAATGTAAGCAATTGAGGTGATATAAACATATACAACGCATGATAACATTTCCTTTGATCCAAGCCTGATGATGTCTACAGGTTTACACTGTACAGAAAAAAAAAAACAAATGGTGGTTGGTGGAGGAGGAGGAGGAGGAGGAGGAGGATGGGGGGGGTGCAGCTGTTGTGTAGAGTGGGGACAGATGGACAAACAGAGCAGCCACCTGTTTTCAGACTTCACCCACATTTAAGCCCACCTACAGTCACCCTTCCGTCACCCAAAATCATCCTCCAACCAATACAAAAGGCCACATGGTTCAACAGTTGGCCGCCTTTCCCTCACATGGGGGGGCGTGGGGGGGTGGGGGGGCACACTGAGGGAGCTGAGAGCATCTAGTCAGGACTGGATCATCAGACACCCCCCACTCCCCCCCAACACACACACACACACACACACACACACACACACGATGGCAGGGTAGGGCATTATGTTGGCAGCACCATTACAGCCTGCCCCATAAGCCTCTTCCAGTTTTTACTACCAGTGACATCTGCTGGATCCAGAGCTCACACAGATAATACACTACTGACAGAAACACCAGGACCATGATCGGGACAACACAACATACTGGGGAGGAAGACTGGAAAAACTGGGAATTAGTTTTTTGGGGTGGCATGACGATATTTAATGCTGTTTGGTAATTCCAGTACAGATTACGATTCATGAAGAGAAGTTGAGCGGAGCCCCGGTTCCAGGGGCGTCGCTCAAATATCAGACAGGATGGTATTGTAAAAAACGCTTGCCTCGGTGTGGATCCAATACCGGCATACCTTAAAATACAGCCTAGCGCTGGCTGTGGTCCTGTTAGACTATCGATCCAGTCCTGGGTGTGGTAAAACACAAAACCCAGGTCTCACCCTTCCAATCCTACCTGACCATCATCTAAACCCAGCCTCCTGGTTGTTTGGTGTGCAACAGGCCAGCAGCACACACACACACACACACACACACACACACACACACACACACACACACACACACACACACACACACACACACACACACACACACACACACACACACACACACACACACACACACACACACACACACACACACACACACACACACACACACACACACACACACACACAGAACTGTGCAGTACAGCTTGCATTCAGTGATTTGCCGCCATATACAAAAATTGAATGTGCAGATAAAATGTACAACTAGAAGGCATTCGGAGAGCGCAACCCTCCACCAACGCTGAACAATTCTTGCTGTTACACCTAAAGACATTATTAAGTTAAATTGATTTCTTGACCCTACAAACAAACCCTCAGGATTTGGAACGATGCGTCCCTCTCCATTAGCTTCATAGCTAAAAAGGGATAATTGTCTAATGGCTGAAATCCCAGATTTTCATGGAAACCCGTTCATACATTTTGGAGATTTCCTGCTGAGAGACAGACCGACCAACTAACAGGGAGGAAAACATAACCTCCTTGGCAGAGGGAAGAAGATGTTAGTTTCTGATGTCCAGCCGGTAAGCATCTGTCATTTGAGGGCCAGCAAAGCACCATGGCTCATTCTGGGTTCAAAGAAACAGTAGTGTGGCCTCCTGTGGTGCTGGCCTCATGCACACACACACACACACACAGAAACACATATATACGGATATGTGCTGCAAAAATACAAAAGACAAAGACAGAAGCAGAAGCACACACACTCAAATATTAACTGGTTAACGTGGAACCTAAACAGCAGGAAGGACAACAACAGTTAACTGTCCACAGCAATTAGTACAACAAAAGTTCCCTGGTCTGGCAAACAGCCAACATACACCCACGGCTCAGAGTGTGTGTGTGTGTGTGTGTGTGTGTGTGTTCGTTCTCCACTGGCGACAGGTGATAAGGAGGCTGCCTCTGAACAGCAGCTGTGCCGCGGTGCGCTGCCAGGGGCCTTTAAGAAACCGTTCTGATGGAGCCCTCTAAAACTTTAATAAGTGTCTCGTTTTAGATCGGCGCTAGCGAGCCACTAGGAGAAAATGGGATTTGTGGGGCTTAGCCTCCCCGGCTGTACCATCCCGTGTTGTATACACAGTTTGTTCTGCGCCTCCTTTTTAGATCAAAGCGAGCTGGCTAGCTGATGGAAGGAAGGGCTTTCCCCTCATACTGAACAGCGGCCCTCAATCTTTTTGGCTCCTGACCCCGAAACACAAAGGGTTGATTGACTCCACTGAAACAGGAAGTATGAACAGAACGAGCTGTGACACTACAGACGATTGACATGATGGGGGATGCAATGCCAGTCCTTGTTCTTGATTTCAAACGTTGTACCACTACAGCATTTTGGTACAATATGAATGCATGATGTTGCACAAAATCACAGCCAGGAGCTGTAATGACAACGCTGTAATCCATTTGGACTTTTGCCAAATCCTATTCCTGATGGCAACATTGCTCATCTCCACTGCCTCGACATGCTGCCTGTGTATCAAGGCCTGTAGGTTAGCTCTGTGTGTGAAATTAAAAGTCAGCGAGTCAGCAGAGGCATGAAAAGAACTTGGATACTGTAGGTGTGAAGACGACCGACTAGTGAGACAAGAAAATAGAGGAAAGGCAACACGGCTCGGCAGTTTGCAGTCGTTCCCACGCAGGAGGCAGCCACGGCCAATCAGAGGGGGAGCAGAGAGCATCCAGACAGGATTGGATCATCACACACACACACTTAAGCTTACTCAGTCAGCCTAACCTAGTGATCGGTTTACTGTGTCAAAGGTCGTGGGCCAGTGAATCAGGCAGTAGGGTCAGAGAATGACATGACATCTGTAGCAACAGATTTCAAAATAAAGGAAATGAGAGAAAAAGAAAAAAGAATGAAGGATTGTGAGAGGCTGGTTAGTGATAGGTAGATCACCGGCAGCTTGACTAAGGCAGAGAAGAAAGAACAGATGATGCTACCAAAGAGGACAACCCCCCCACCCTCCCACCCCACCATGGTCAGGTGTGTTTCTGTCTGTACTGTATGCATCTGTAGCAGAAAGAGTAAATAACTTGATGCATCAAAGAGAATAAGCTAATCCATTAATGATGATAACTCAACAGTGAAGAGCAGTGCAGATGTCTGTAAACACAACACTGCTGTGGGCACTGCTGCCTCACCTAGCCAAATACATTATTCAACACACACACACACACACACACACACACACACACACACACACACACACACACACACACACACACACACACACACACACACACACACACACACACACACCTGCAGCAGGGACCTGGAGCGTGCCTCATTTTGACAATGAGTAATTAGAAAGCCATTTCCTAGAATCCCCCCCTCCATCCTACATTCAGCATAGGAGAGAGTGAATGTGTTGTTGTTGTTGTTGCAAGTCTAATTTGTTTTTGCCTCTACTCCTCTCCGGTCTGCACCGGTTGAGCCCTCTCCCTACGCTTCTCCTCCACGTTTGCCTCCCGCCCTCCCTCTACCGCCATCTTTTCTTTCTGGTCTCTTCATTTCTCTCAAACACTTCTCCGTCTCTCAAAAAAGTTAAGCACTTTTCCCCCCTTTTGTTGCTGTACTAGTTAAACAGTAGTTAGCATCTACCGTGGATGGCAGTGGTGTCTACGCTCTCATCTCTCAACAGGTAAGGAGACCGACCAATCTCCCAAACACTCAAACCTGCCTGGTCAAAGGGAATAGACGAGTTGATCAACAGAATAGAGGATTAACTCTCCTCTCTGCCCACCCCCCCCCCACCGCCCTAGATCACAGCCTGTTGAACAGAGCTGGCTGTGCCTGCCCCGGCCGTGGGGAGTTCATGTGTCAGATGACTCTCCCTCTCCCTGTGCACGCCATTGTCCCGGTGAACAAAGAAGAGAGGTTCGTCCGGGGTCGCGTCACCATCGAGGCCAAGCGACGACCTGCTTCACAACTACCTCTTTACACGTCTCCCCCGTTTGCCTCTCCGACTCATATTTCTTATATTTTCCACCTCTCTCTCATTGAAGACGTAGTGAGGGTAGAACTGGCAAAACAAAGAGCGTCAATTCGGCGGCGTTGTCGCGTTGCCTGGGGCAACCACATCAGAGGGAGGAACTATTTTGTGGGGGCCGTTCAGCATGACAGAGACACGATACGTTGGTTACAAAACTAAACTGCAGGCCTCTGTGTGTGTGTGTGTGTGTGTGTGTGTGTGTGTGTGTGTGTGTGTGTGTGTGTGTGTGTGTGTGTGTGTGTCTCAATAACAGCTGACCAGTAACGCCTATTTAGTCAGAAAATCAGAAGATCACACTTCTCTTTTCTGAAGGTCAGAGAAGCAGGCTTGTGACCGGAAGGTTGCTGGTTCAAATCTAGAAAGGTTTGATAAATCTGGTCAAGGAAAGGGCATCAGAAAAGCTCTCAGCAACTACAGCTGAGGTGTCCTTGAGCAAGGCACTAAACCCCAAATTGCTATATACACATACACACAAACCAGGTTGAAAAGATAATGGTGCTTCCTGTGCTTTGATCAAGACTTTAGTCTGCTAGCAATGATCAATAAAGGGAGCTGAGGGGAAGATACGGGTCATCGGTTCAGATCAGTTCATCATGTCAAGATGATCATCAGAGTAAGATAATCACTTTGAGCTGCTGACAGACAAATGGGGAGTTGTTTTAATGTCTCTTAGAGAGTGGCAGGGTCACTACAGCTACACAGATGGACAGAGTGTGTGTGTGTGTGTGTTGATCACGCTCTTATAGTGTAGTAACAAAGAGAATCTGCCTGTAGGAAAAGGATTAACACACACACACACACACACACACACACACACACACACCTTCCATCTGTACTCAGCAGTGACCCGGTAAATGGTTCAGGACGGGACCAACAATAATCCCTTTAACCAACTAACTCTGTGTGTGTGTGTGTGTGTGTGTGTGTGTGTGTGTGTGTGTGTGTGTGTGTGTGTGTGCGTGTTCTTGCACTTCTATCCTTGTGAGGACCAAATGTGAAAGAATAATACAAAGTAATAGAGTAACGGTAATACAAAACGGTCCTATTATCTCGTCTACTTCCCTGACTGACTCTCCAAGCATTAGCAATCCTGCATCTCCCCCGTCTCTGGGTGCCAAAACAGAGAGAGGAGAGGAGAGGAGAGGAGAGGAGAGGCAGCGCTGCTTCCTCATCGTATTGATTTCTAGCTCCACAGCTGTTGAGCGGTGCCTCAGCCACATCCTCAGCTCTCGACAGACTCCTCTGCATTGTTTCCACTGGAAACTTGTGCAGCAACGGGAGGGAGAGGGGTGTGATTTCAGCTCCAGCTCTGGGACCTGGGGTTTCATCCAGTCCTGCTCCCAGGATCACTCCCAGGATCACTCCCAGGATCTGTTTAAAGTGGTAATCCTTGTGGGGTTTTTTCATATTTTTCCTTTGGATTTTCTGTTGATGAAGTTTGAGTTTCTGTAGGTGGCGCTCTTTTCTTTGTCTGTTCAGCCACGGTGGCTATCGCTGCTCATACTAACTACCCAGTTCTTTTATTCATTCCAAGCAAACCGATGTTGCTGCTGCTGCCAGACACGTACAACAAAAGGCAGACTGTCACCTTGAATCTGAGGGTACTGTTAAATATCAATGTTGGATGAGCAGTTAAATAACGTCCTTTTTTTTGTACATGGTCCCAGAAGTATTACGACAGATTACGACATTTTTCATATGAAGTGAAAATTTCTTAACTCGGAAAAGTCGCAGCGCATTGACATCATACGTTTGCCATCTCTTCCCAGCTTGATCGGAGCTTAACGAAACACACCAGCTTCCAATCATCACATGTAGCAGTTTGATCCGTTACCAATCTTCCAATTAAACTTCATACAGAAATGAAGAAAACTGCTTTTGCATCTCCCGTCATTCCGGTCACACCCCACCGCATACTGACCATAAACATCATCTCAAAGGAATACAAGTGAGGGGGGGGGGAGAGAGGGAGAGGGAGGGAAAATGAGAGAGAGAGGTTGGCAGGGCAAAGCAGAGAAATGCACATTCATGAGCTGTCGTGGCTCATCATGCTAGCTCGGCCTCCCGCTGGCAAATCACACAGACGAGTGAACCCTGGGCATGCAGCTGGTCAGCGCTCTGCTGCACCGAGACCCGACGCTGTTGACGGGCACCGTCCGAAACACCCCGGCTCACCGCGAGGACGCAAACAAAACATATACGATGCTCCCAAACTGGACGCATGCACTGGACCTGCACAGATCTGGTGAAAAAATATATACTTTTCGAAACCCGTGAGAGTTGAAACATGAGGTGCACAAGATACTGTATAGGTTATATGCTGTATATGAAGAGTTTAGAACCGCGGGATTATGGAAAAAATGATAAAACTAATAATTTGCATCTGTAATTTTTCCCAATTTTGTTTAATATTTTGATCACATTCATTGATCAGGATTACTTGTCTCAGTTTCAGGAAATAAAATCATTTTATTGCACCTACATATTTTCACTCTTTCAGTGCAATATTTTTAAGTAGTAGCAGCTACAAAGATAGATTTCTCTGCCTGCTTCTCCATCTTGACTTTCGTCTCGGTCACCCGGTGCATGCTGCACATTCAAAAGGTTGCGATCGGTCACACTGGGAAGCGCTTGTTACACCACACCGGGACAGCGGAAACATAAAGTGGTGTTATACAATTATCTACCTACCATGTGAAAAAAAACAAATCAATTACTCGCACATTGGTGTTACAACTACAGTCCCTGAGTCACCTTAAAGCCTTTGTCTACAAAATCATCTGCAGTTTGGAAATATTGACTCATGGACTTCTGGTAGCACATTTCTTCCAGATTGGATACATCAATGAAACCCTTTACCTCATATGCCATTTGTGGCCACTTTTACCTACTTCAGGCAGTGCTTTAGTGCAGGGAAAGTAGCTTGAGTCAGTACATTTTTCATCCGTGTTGCCTCATTGGGAATTTAACCCCTAACCCTACTTGGCTGTGGTCTCCTCACTGAACTAACGGGACCATGATTTATGACCTGTTTCAGTAGATTTGTCCTCATAAAAGTTGAAAATTCCACCCTTGGATACTCTTACGCTGTTAGATGTCATCAATCAGTGATGTTCAAGGTTTTCCAGGAGTTATTTTTATGATGAAGTGAATTTTATTTTCTCGTGTGCCCACTTTCTCTCAACCTGCCTCGTGCACTTCTACTGTTACGCTACCAAACGATTACAGCTGCACTGGAAATATACCAATAGCTGTTTTAGGGTGGACTTTTTTTCTGTAATGTATCAGGTCAGTGCACCTCAACTAGTTTGACATAATACTCAACTAGATTTTTTGACAGGATCTGCAGCATATGCTACAAATACTCTCCATTACAGCACAGTCAGCAGATAAGACGTTTGAAAATCGCAAGTGTCACTGGAGACAGTGAGAGAGAGAGAGACATGTGGGCCGTGCATTTGTCAGGGTCCTCATCCTGGCTGCCATCTGTGTCACACACACACACACACACACACACACACACACACACACACACACACACACACACACACACACACACACACACACACACACACACACACACACACACACACACACACACACACACACACACACACACACACACACACACACACACACACACACACACACACACACACACACACACCAGGAGGTAGGCCTCTCCGGTGACAAATGTTTCCTGAGCTAACCCTGCCCCAGGTGAAGACGCCACCTTGTACGTTCACGGCATTCCACGTTTCCATACCCGGTAACTGATGTCACTGGCAGGAGCACACCAAACCCACAGGATGGCGAGGGCAACAGCTCATAGGTTAAACAAACAACCCTCACTGTCACTCACACAGGCTTTCTGGAGCTTAGCAAACCTATTCCTATCAGGACTGGTAGACCACAACATATATAAGTGGAGCGTTGTTACTGGGGCGTTCTGCTCTTTTAGATCAATAATGCTTCATAGATAAATAAGGAGGCAATTTAGGTGCATACACTATGCACCTAAATTATGGAACTCGCTACCAAAACGTATTAGAGAGGCGGGCTCAGTGGACATTTTTAAACGGCAACTGAAAACATACCTTTTTAATATAGCTTATAATTAGCAACACTTTTTATTACTTTTATTATTTATTTTTATCCACTTTTTATTCTTATTTTATTTTTCTTTAAATTATTTTATTCTTTTACTTACATGATCTTCTCTTTTTACTCCCCTTGCACTGTGTGGTTTATCTTTTATTTATTATTATTATTATTCTTGTTATTTTTATTCATTGTTTTATTTTCTTTTTCTTTTCTATTTTTAATTTTTATTTTTAATTGTGCTCTGCCAATTTGTTAAAGCACTTTGAGCTACATTCTGTATGAAAGGTGCTATACAAATAAAGTTTATTATTATTAATAATAAGGACTATCCAGTTGTATTTGGCCAAATGAAAACGCTCATGAAGGAAGTAGTGTTGCTCTATCTGGGGGTCTGGCTGGTTGGTTTGTGGGCAGTAGGGCTTCACGGCTACATGGATCACTAGTTTTACCCTCAATGATTTGACAAGCAAAATCATTTTCTTTAATATTGTATGATTCGTAACTATGGCAACACAATTTACAAAATAAAACTAGAGGGGCACGGATAGTATCTGCAGTATTGGAATCGGTGCCGATCCAAGTACTCGTACTCACATCAGCAAATGAAGCCGTCCTGATACCGATACTTTATTGCTGCACTCTGGTGCAGTAAAACACTTTCCCCCGTCTGCAGTGTGCCGATACTTTGATCTCCCAGTGCAGCAAAGTGCCAACTGTGCCGAGCTAAGATGTCTGGTAGTGCTGAGAGTGGAGGAGAGGTGAAGGCACTTCAGGCCTTCAAAGCTTAAGATTTGTCACCGTTTTTTAGTCTGTTTGGCTCGACACTGGCAGGAGGGCCGACGTGAAAACGGTGAAATGTCACAGTTTTACTTGACTTGAGGATTGTTGCGATTTTCAGTGCACATTTTGATCAAATGAAGCACTTTCTGTAATTGTTTTATAACAGGCCAATGGAGGAGGCATGTTGATTGAGTGCTACTTGGATCTGTACTCGTATCGGACTGAAGTAATCGGTGCACCTCTAAAATAAACTATTTTTGCAGCACTAGTGGTTAGATGTAGTGTTGTGGGTGAAAAGGAGGAATAGCTTATGTGTGGTTGGGTGAGATAATCTTGGATGCTACTTAAAGGGTCAGTGGGATATCGTTGAACCCTCTGGCCTTACATGGACATTTTCTGATAAATAAAAATGGAGAGAGAGAGAGAAAAAAAAAAAAAGCGAGAGACCGGGAAAACAAGAGAAAGGTGGCCAGCCTGAGGTTGGATCGCACTACCCCGCTACTGTTGACTCTTAAAAATGATGAGTCATTTTTCCAACATATCCATCTGTCATGTTAGGGACATCACATCATTATCACATTTGACAGCAACACGTTTACACAGAGAACGCAGGATTTGTTGTTTCCGTGCAACTGTTAAGAGTTTTAAGCAAAATGTTTTAAATGCTACAAAAAATAAAATGTGATTTAGGTGCGTTTCCATCAGCTGGGTTGAAGAGAATAAACAGGCTTGTCCAGCTTCAGTGAGCGTAAAAACTGTTTTAAAATAGGCGGTTGTTTCTGTATCAATGAACGTCTGCCCTGAAAGAAAAAAAAAAAACAACACCACCATTTCGGGATGGGCCTACTTCCTCCTGCATCCTTTTAGTCAGCGGAGATCTGATTCATGAGCTGGGCTAGAGTTTCAAATAATCCTTCTGATCTCATGTTCTAAACATATTGACTTGTCCTCGGCTATTCATATCCTGCCAGTGAAGCAACGCCAAACACCCATGATGCCACTAATACTTCATCTGATTTCACGAGGAGGAGCAGGCTTCCTTACGGGGGTATGGATGGAGGCGATACAAAAAGGGTGATGAGGGAAAAGAGAGGGGAGGCGACAGAGAGGCCAGGATCTACCGACTGACCGGACCAGGGTGCTTTCTGCAAAAAACGTCCTTGAAAGTTCATTAAGTGCCCCTGAAATGAAAAATGAGGAGGGAAAATTGCCCCTGATGATTAGAGTACCCTTTATTGTATCTCCTGTTCACAGTTTATTTGTTCCGTTGTCAAATATTCACGCATGAGCGCAACTAGTGTCCCCTGTGGGCAGCCGTAGGTGATCCATGGGAGCCTGCGACCGGGGGATTGTTTCCAGTGCATTCTGGGCAGGGGAGGAAGGAACATGGAGCGGTTTCTGACCAGACAACAACAGACCACGCAGCCTGAAGCAGTAGAAAGTGTTGGCACCACACAGCCAGCAGTAGACGAAAACGCCGATCCCGAACAAACCACACAAAAAATAAAATCAACCAATATCATAAAAACATTCAACAATCGAGGGATGGAAGATGGACTGGAGGGGAAAATGGCACCGTACTAAAAAGTCATTTATCAGGACACACACACACACACACACACACACACACACACACACACACACAGAGTGGGAAAATGTGGGCGAGGGAGGTGAATGAGTGGCGTCCTTCCCTCCCTCAACAGATACTGTCGAGGTCGTTGAACAAGGCTCCTCACCGCTAACTGCTCCAACGCTGGGTAGTTCCCAGGGTGTGAATGTGAAGCCGAGTGTTGCTGAAAAGGAGCATGTGTGCTCCGTCAACGTACCCAGGATAAATAACAGGTAGAAAAAGTTAATTGAAATCGTTTTTATTTAATCTTAAAAAAAAAAAAAAAAGCACATACCATGTATATCATTCACATCTTTGTCTGTCCATCTTTCCCGTCACTCTCTACCATCTAATGAAGAACAAATGCCATATAATAACAACCTTCTCTGTAAAAGGCCCCCCCCCCCTTAATCATTCACACATTAATATTATGACCACAGAAGCCTTGCCATGTGGCTTGATGCCGCAATTGCCGCTTGTGGCTACACCGAGAGCACAAAGTCATATCCTCCACTCCAGTGAATCAGCAATAATCCTCGTTGAAAGTGCACAGCCTCTCTCTCTCTCTCTCTCTCTCTCTCTCTCTCCCCCCCTCTCTCTCTCTCCGTCCGTCTCCAACACAAGCTGTAATTACTTTCCTCCTTGGGTTGACTTTACCTCTGCAAACAATCAGTCAAGGAAAACTTGAAATGTAGAAAGTGAGACGTGAAAGACGAAACTCATCTGTGACGTCAAATTGATGAAAAAAAAAAAAAAAAAAAACCCTGGCCAAAAGAAAAACTGCAAAGCGGCTGTTTTTTGCAATAAACACAGAAGGAAATGAGAGAGAGGGAGATTAAGGATTTGCGGAGGGAGGGAGTAGAAAGAGAAGAGAAGAAGTGAGCAGCAGATGGTGGCTGGTAGCCAGCGTGATCAAAATCTCCCCAAAAACTTCAAAAGAAACTGCTGGAGCCCGGTAACTTCATCCTCCCGCCCTTTTCTGCAAGCAGTCAACATTTTATGGCTCAATCTGCCTTCAGATGAAATTCAGGATAGGAGAGAAATGGGCGAGCGAGCAAGAGGGCGAGAGAGAGAGAGAGAGATTATATGGGTCTGGCTTTCCTCAGAGAAGCCTGAACAACGTGAGATCAACTAAAACGTTTCTAGGTGATTAGTTGGTTTTAATGATGTATTTTAACATAATCAATGAATGACCTGATGAAGATTAGAAGCACATCTCTGCATCAGAACAGTATTAACACACCTATTGGATTCCAGTTTGCATCATCAAACACAAGACAAACTTTGACTCCATAGTTTGTTACCAATCCCACACCCTCATTTAGTGGTAACTTCAGTTTAGCGATGGACTCGAGACAAACCAAGTGTATTATTGAGGAGATCTGAACCCCTGGAAGTGATCTACGTTACAGTTATTTAGCAGAATACAATACGTGCATTCAACAACTAAAAAACAACCAAGAATTGTAAGTCCATCTCCTCCCCAAACAAGCGTCGAAGAGCATAACCAGTGCTAAGGTAAAAGTGTTAAAGAAGTGAAGTGTGTATTGAAACAGGTTGTGCATCAAGTTGGTAATAAAGCTTCTTCTTCTTCTTCTGTTTCAATACAATCTGTCCACCACCTCCGCCCCCTGACTGAACCTCCCCTCATTCCACCTGTCTGGACTTTCTACAACCCAAGGATCTGCTTCAGTCAGCCACTAACTCTTAAGCCTTCTAAATCAATTGACGGGACTAATTCAATCTCATTTCCAATTAACCTCAAGCTGACCGCATTAATACCTCAGTTGGACTGGAGCAACCCGACTGGCCTCGATCCAACTGAGTGACTTTCTTCCATGTGAACCCGTTACGGCGCTGCAGCGGCCCGGGGTCCGGTTTGGCGGAGTCCCGGGCTAAATGTAGTCGGCGTAGGCCCGACGTCCAGCTCCTGTCATTCACCTCTGCCGTGAACCTGCGACACCCGGGGGGGAGGCGAGAGGCCTTTTGGCGGTTGTCGAGGCTCGTTACCGTGACACATCACAGCCCCCCGTCACCCCGACAACGCTGCTTATCAAAAAACGGCCCCAGATAAGCTGACATCAGCGTTAAGTGCGGCCTGACGTGACACAGGGCAACTAACTGCCTGCCCTTATTTATAAAGCATCATCCTCACAGCTGAGGAATCCGGTGCAGCCGGGTACCCGCCGCCTAAATACGTGGGATAATATCAGCGTGGGAAGAAAATACCAGCCAGATTCTGGTGAATGTGGGCTGCGGCTGGCACGCTCGTCTACTCTACCAGCCTGGTAACCTTAAAAACAGGTAACCAACCTTGTTTAGGAGGTTTTTTTACTGTTCTACCGGCAACTTGGTTGACGGGTCGCTCTGTTCTGACCGATTGCGGCCGTTGCAAGAGGCTCCGATTGCATCTATCTCGTAGTCTTGCGTGGCTACAAAGTTTTTGAACAGATCATTTATTTTTCACCGTTTCAACTTCCTGTACCTTCAAATAAAGGTTGGAGAGAACTGGGACGCTTTGTACAGCTGTAATCAACTTTTCATCCATTGTAGCTCTTGTCAGGCGCAACTATTCACACACAAAAAAAACAATCACATCAGTGCAGTGACTTTTCGATCATGTTGCTCCCAGTGTGAATGCAGGATACCAATTGGCTGGTAAAATATTGAATAGGCTAGTTAATCCAGTCCTACCCCGGCTCATGTGGCCTGCATGAATCAGCTCTGAGCAGCTGGGGCTGCCAGTCACACACACACACACACACACACACCTGTTACACCCCACAGACAAAACAATACCTCTCTTCTTCACACACACATTTTTTTCCTCTTGGCATGAAAGCAGAGACAACATGCCCAAAAGTGAAACCACAGACTCATGAACCGAGAGTAGCCTGGTCCATATTCCTCCCTATCGCCACCGATAGTTTCCAGGCTGAGACAATTTCAACTTCGCTCCAGTTTGAAGTGCCAAAACGCACCAGCAAGGATAACGGAGATGAGGGGAACAAATGAGTAAGTTAAAAAAATGTAATCACACAAAAGACGTTAGTGGTTTCCATTCCGGTACGTCGACAACATGCGGCTCTTTGAAACAACCAAAGCTATTGTTAACCACAGTTTGGCCCACAGAGAGATTCCAACAGCTGGATGCAATTAGGGGCTTTCTTTAAGGGGGGGCAGGCCCCAGTCTCACTGCATGACACACACACACACACACACACACACACACACACACACACACACACACACACACACACACACACACACACACACACACACACACACACACACACACAGACTTGAGTCATGGATCCCCCCCCAAAAAAATCTGGGTCACACACTTCCATAGAAGCTGTTTTGACATCTGAACTTGCGCTGCACGGAGCAGAGCAGCACCTCACAACACCACGCAAAGGAAATGTCTGACTGCTGCGCCGGCGATCGCCATGTCAAACTGAATCACGCAAAAAGCAACGCAAAGACAAAAAAAACAAAGACAAGTCTGCAAAAATGGATAGACAAGTTCAACACGTCATGCGCATTCATGTGTATTATCCTAAATAAAGTCGGGTTCTCCTGTTGTTCAGTGAGGCTTGGATAGTAGTAACAGAACCAGTGTGGGTTTTGTGAGGAGATAGGTCGTTTTATATTAAGAGCACACAATTGTTTTAATGGGCAAAGATATTATAGAAAGCCCCAAGACAAAAAAAGACACCATGGGTCAGGAAAGGAAACAAAACATACAGTACCGCTGACATTTTCATTTAAGGAGTTATAAAGTGTGCTGCCATAATTTAACAGGCAGTGGAAACTCTTTAAAGACAAAATGTTTATCTTAAAAAAGGTCAATTCAATCTTGCAGATCCTCTTACACTGTTAGATATCATCACTCTGGGATGCTCCATGCTTTCCAGGAGTCGGTGCAATACGGCGAGTCTAGAACGAAGCCCTTCCTCTTTGAGTCTCAGTGACTGACAGCAGAACCTGATGTTTACTGATGATGTTTTAGATAGCTGAATTCTTTCTGCTTTTAAACTCCGTTGTGGGGGCGCTGGAAATATCTCAACGTGACGCCATGTTGTCTGCATCTGGTTAGTTATCCACAGGAATAAGAAAAATACACCCAACAACAAAACGGACCCGGACCAATAACTGTTTTAGGGCGGATTAAGACCCACAGTCATTTTGTCTCAAAGTAACACAGGTAATAAGTACACATCTTTGAGTCAACACGGAGCGCCACGCCGTCTTCCACTCCTGTTCTCTCTCTTTAATGACTGCTGTTACACAGTGAGCCATTTGCATGGATGCACTCTGCTTGGGGTCATTCTTACCCTTCAGAAGACTAAACATCACGCTCAAGCTGGGAAACAAAGACTCCATTCCTGTTGCATAACAGGGAGGAATGCATAGCCGACAACATGACCGCATTTTTTTAAAATACAAGTTCATATTCACATGTGCAGCAAGGTTCAGGCTGGATATCCATTACAGTGTTTAAAAGGTTGTTTGTATCTCGTGTCAGATAGGTGCAGCACTACCTGATAAAGGTGGGATGTCACCATTTGTCCTGAGTACACCTATGACGGTGGCTGATAAAAGCATTTATTTATTTGTTGCATGTTTCTTCGTTTCCATGAGCACGGGTAATCATGTGAATGGAGAAACAGTCAGTGATTTTTTGCCACTTCTTCTCCATGTCATGTCAAAGCTGCCAAAAGTGCATGAACCGCTTTGAGAGCCAAGAGGCACCGACAAGCAGATAGTCAAAGCTTCTGGTGTGTGTGTGTGTGTGTGTGTGTGTGTGTGTGTGTGTGTGTGTGTGTTATAATGTGGCATCAAATAAATGGTCTCCCATCATCAGTGCTAAAAGATAATCCCTCTTATGCAGTGCGGGTGCAGCAGGAATGAGCAAGCGCCATTACAAACCAATGCACGTCCAGAAATGCAGCAGAAATTGAGTGTAACGTTGAGCATGTGTGTGTGTGTGTATGTGTGTGTGTGTCTCCAGACGCATGTTAAAGCAGTGGAGTTGGATGGCTTGTAGGATAATGTACAGTGGACAAATTGTTGCTTATGCAATAGGTTAGTTATTTTTAACATGCTTTTCTTCACAAATCAAACTGAATCCAACAGTGTTTGTAAATGGACCATTCTCAACCTCTTGTGCACCAAAGGGTAGAATTTCGCACTGCCAGCAGACTAGCCGGAGCACTGCGGTCGTTGTCTGCAATAGAAACAGCCGTGGACGCACATTTGAGGCAGTCTTACATCTCAAACCAACGTGCTTGGTATCCTAATTGTAGTTTTTCTTCTCCTCGCTTGACACAGTCTTAGCAGTAAAGCACCGCGGTTCCAGCAGCTGTGCCTGAACTCATCACGTTACCGACCAATTCAATTCTCTGATTATTTATCATTTAGAAAATGTCTTACCTCATGATGAAAGTGTTGCCACGCCAGATATCTCGCAGACTCCTTTGGGTATCAACGACGGGTGTTTGATTTGTAGTTTTCAGAAAAGTTCGCCACTTGGTGAGGCTACTACGACCAATGAATGGGACGCCTTCGGGCGACAAGGCTCGCACAGTTTGTAGAGCTATCCAGTAAAAGTAAAAAAGAAAAAAAAGAAAAAGAAAAGAAAATGGAAATTTAAAAAATGTCGTATCCTACATGATCTGGAGCGTCGCGTCGCCGCTGCTGCCGTTACTTTAAGGAGAGAAAGCAGGGGAAATCGCAACGTTTCTCGGTGTTTTTAACGCGCTTGGGGACGGTGTGATGCGACGCGGCGGAGTGCCGCTGGGAAGCCCGTCTGCTGCTGCTGCCCACAGGCTTCAACACGTGCTGCGTTCACGGGCTCCTCGTAAGCTACTAATTCCCAGTTCTGCAGTCGTAATTGCGATTTTCTTGTCGTGCTTGTGGCAGTGGAGTGTGATTTCACTAAAAACCCCATGGTATGGCCAAGTCCCTGCATCTGATATTACTCACAACCTAACGTCAAAACCCGGAGTGATGATTGATGAAAGACCAGATATTATTTGGTCAATGTGATAACTTATTAGACACAGACCAAACTGCCCCGCACAGAGACACACACAGCTAAAGGGAATATTGGTCCTTAATCAGGGATGTAGTGGAGAGTAAACCCACCTAAAATCAGTTTACCCGCCTTTTTACCCAGACCTAAATCTTTACATTATCCAGCTCTGAGTATACATAGTAAGTGGTATCAAACTGATGGAAGTTATATGAGGATAGAGTCTTTGAGGGGAAAGCAAAAATGAATGCTTTTCTGTAAAAAAAAAAAAAAAAATCCACAAGAAACTCTTGTGCACACTAGAAAGTTTCTTGTGAAAAAATTCCCATGTCACTTCAGGGGCTTTGTATGAATGCTTCTCAGATGTAAGATATGGCTTCCAACTCCATAATCTCCACATCTTAAACCTCACTTCTTGGCAACTTGGGCATCATGGGAAATTCCGATTTTCTCAATAGTCTTTGCCACTTTGTCGGATTGTTCGTATGAGCTGTAGTTGTAATGGCAATATTTCCGACAGCACTTAAAGGCAGCAATTGACGCAACGATGTTCAGGACGTGTGGGACGTAGGAGACGTACAAGTTGCCCCTGACAACAGAGTTGGATCTGTTTTGCTGTTTTTTAACTGTCTCTCATGTTGGCATCACAGGACGATTGTAAATATCACAAAAGAAGAACGTTAAATTCCATGTGGGTTTACAGTGTATTAACTATAGTAATCCTATAATACACTTTAGAAGGACACTATACAAATATCACAGCAAATCTATACATTCCAATAGAAATACAAATTACAGTGGTACCATTGGAGATACAAAAAACTATAATAAAGTCATTAAAGTCACTACTGAGTACCACAGACACTGTAAGTCCATATCAGAATGTTATAGGAGTATATAGTATGGTATACTAGTTAATAGTGTAGTGATTCGGAGGCAATTTGCAATCTGCAACAGCAACAGCAAACTCCAGCAATCTTGCAAAAGCATGCTTGAGCAGTTGTCTACACTGAGGTCACTTGATGATCTCTTGCTTGCATAGTGCATGAGGCTGGGCTCCTGCAACCAGCAAGCCAAGTTGACTATCCATAATTCAGAGTATTCAGGAATTCAGCAATATGGCTCCCTCCCTCCCTACTTTACCTCTGACCCAATCATCACAAATGGTCTGCAAAGATAGAAAAACGCTATCGAGCACAGAGAACTAGACCGAGGGCTTATTTTAAACTCTGGACCCAAAAAGGGTTGCAGGCCAGTGATGAGTCTCCACATTAAAATAAAATCTGCCTGAATGAGCCTGGCCCCCCCAGGGTGACAAAATCCATTTTCCATTTGCATTCTTGGCTATAAAAAAGCCCTATTTCAGTAATCTCACCAACGGCATGGCATTTTTCACACAAGCCTTTGAAGCAGCTCATTACAAGACGGAATAGGAGTGCAAGTAGGTGAGAAAATGATTCCTGCCAAATGGAATCGGCAGAGCTGTGCATCGCCGCCCTGATTCCCCTGATGCACAACACAAGCTTCTTTTGACTGGGATTGTAACCGGCGGAGATAGGGGCCTAATCACGCAGCGCTTTTTTTGATTAGAAATGTTCTGAAAGGAGCTCGGGAATTTGAATGGGGTGACGATGTCAATGGATGGGGGTATTTATGAAGACCCCAATCCACAACACTGACATCATATGAAAACCTCGTATCGCAGTAAAATGTCAGCTATTCAGGGATTACGGAAAACTATCATACCACAATCCTGACATTTGACACCCATGGATTTTGCAAATTCCATGCAATATGCTTTCAAGGGGTCAACAAAAACAAATTTGGAGTTACGAGGTTTTCACACCACAGCAGCCAAAGTGTGCAGACTTTCTCTACAGACAAGAGCCGGCGTCAGACACATATACAGGAGCTGATGCCCTGCCACAGGTGGCTCCTGGCACCAGCCGTGTGATTTACTAGTGTGTGTGTGTGTGTGTGTGTATGTGTGTGTGTGTGAAAGAGAGAGAGAGACAGAGAGAGAGACAGAGAGAGAGACAGATAAGGAGGAAGAAGACAGCTCTGGCAGTTACTGCAATCCTTCAGGCTTTAATGTATATGTCAGCAAGATACAAAAATGACACCACGGCCATTACAGACAGACAGGCAGCTCTATGCAGCTATATGCACACATGCACATATGTCTATGTGTCACGTGTCTGTCACCATTACTATAATTTACAGCCGAAGATTCAAAGCGCTGCGGAGTTAGCCCTGTTTGTTCCATCGCAACCTTTTCCCAAACTATGATTTAAGTTACCTTCTTTATACAGCTAAAAAAAACAAAACAGAAAATGTCCACCAAATTTCTCCAAACAGCATGTGCAGCATATTCCAAGTGTTTTATAGCCAGACGATTCCACTCTGGGTCCAAAAGTTACAATATTTAACTCTTTATCTCCTATAATTTCGAGTCAACCAGAGCATTGCCAGTGAGGACAATACCATACTAACTATTGCCCAACTGACTCATGCTCGCTACCTGCAACAAGATGCAAAAAGTATTAGAAGAATGTTGTTTTGGGAGAATGAATAAGCAAGTAGTGGTTAGTCGTTTTTGGCCCTGTGGTAGAAATCAGGCGTCACACTACATCTGACCTGTAGATGTAACAATGGCAGGCAACAAATAACACGGTGGACACACAAGCTGCTGTGGACATGCAGCCGATGTTATGTTTAAAGGTGGCCGAGACACCCCTGCTGGTTGTCTGATGTTCTAAAAGAGGATTATGAAAGAAAAACAATAGAGGCAAAGGTCATATTCTGTGCTCTTCTCCCTTTATCTGGTTGCCTATGTGGAAAGGGCAAATATAACATATAACATCACTAATTTTTCCCACATCATTTGGATTCCAAGCCAGGCCTCTTACTTAAACTCTACCGGGGTCGGGAACTCACTTCCCACTGGGCCCAGTCATGCTGTAAATATGTGCAGTCATGGTACCCTGAGGAGTGTTAGAGGAAAGCATCCCACTAAATGCTATTTTACTATTGGCTTGAGGATGGGGGTGGGGGGGGTCATAACTCTTCGACACCAACTCCTTGACTTTGGAGTCCTTTATTCCAACATTCAAAGCAGTCGCAATCCAGCCATCATGGTGACTGAGCTGCAGCTGACTCAGCCGATGATGCATGAGCCGTCACCCCACCACCTGCTGATCACCAGCTCTGTGACCGCGACATCTAACACACACAACCAATCGTTTACATTAGATTTGTAGGAAATTAAGTTTATTCGACTATTGCACTCATTGGAACACTCATTGAAACATGTGACTCTCCAATAAACCTGCGTTGAAATGTAATAATGGAGGTCAACGTGTAGATTCTGCTGCATTTAGACACTTAAGGTGTCCTCCCTTCCAAATCCCATATAGTTTAATGTAAACACACCCTGGTTATTGAAGTGTCTTTGATGACTGATAGTAAGAATACCTGAACTCCTTCTGCCATCTACTGTCCAAACCATGAAATATCACTCATGTCCCCTCAGCAGTTGGAGAGCTCACTTCCAAAACACTACTGTACATATCAAACTGTATACTGTATACATTCAATGTTGAGGGGGGAAAAAAGTGAAGTGATATGAAGATTTTTGGTATCCATTCTCATTGGAAGATGGAGAGAAGACATGAACTCTTATGTGTAAAACATCTTTGGTATAGTTATGAAATACCTGTGGCGTTGTATACTGTACAGATATGAAACTATTGGTATAAAAGTCACACCTTGATGGGAACTGGAGAGTACAGAACAAATGTAGCTTAGGAATTTTCTTCTCCAGGAGAAACACTGTGGGTGTGGGTGGTCAGACAAAACCAAAATGGCCTTTCTCGGAGGGGTCCGGCAACCTATGTTGGACTGTACAGACGTGAAATACAGAGGTGTGAAAATAAAATATGAAAGGTGAATAGGTGAATAATGAGAGATGATAGAGAAGTGGACAATCTTGTGAGAATTAACCAACAAAGAGAGAGAGAGGTTTAGACACCCTGCCATCCCAGCAGCACTGATAATCCTACACACCGGTAATACTGTGTGAGAAATGTGCAAGAGTCCACCCATTAAAACTTTTTAATAATAATAATAATAACAACCCTTCTGTAGCCTCGTGTATAACTTGGATTCTGAATTAAACGGTTGTACAGAATCTCGTTGAGTTTCGTGTGTAACCACTAGAGGGCGATATGTAGAATTCTCTCCCCATTCTGCACGAAATTACTTCCGGTTCTGCCGCTGAGGATTATTTGAAAATAAAAGTTCTGCGAGGGCGCCACTAAAAAAAAAAGATGGAGATGTGTCACCGTCCTAATGGCAACAAAATTGGCAATCGGGATGAATATGAACTTTCAAGCTAAAGTTTAATTTGTTACACTTTCTGTTGATCCGTCTGTGTCCCGTTTCACGCACGTGACTAACTGAGTTCACCGGATTAGTTAGTTGACAATTTGGGGATCCGTTGTTACCGGGGCAACAGTGATTTAAAACCAAACCTGCAAAAACTCAGCTTTAAAGTCATGTTAGCTGGATAATTTTAACACATATAAGCCACCCAGTGAAATCACGATCGTTGTAAGAAGCATTTACAAGACAACGTGTTCGACAAGATCCGGTAGCGGTTACCGATTTAGTCGTGAGGGAAATATCTACTTCCGGCAATTCATAGGACGGCACATTGCAAACCTACACAGGAGCGAAGCTCAGCTCTAACCGTGACACAGGCGCTGTTATTGGGCTCTGCTTCTTCCTGACGGGCACGTTTTTATAGCCATGTATGCCCAGCCATCAGAAAGCTGTACCTTGCATTCAAACGTTACATCAATGTGTCCATCAGGTTTCCAGGCCAGGATGAACACCATCAAGCGAGGTTTCTATGCAGTCAGGCTAAATGTTATATAGTTTGCAAGGGGGTTTTGCAATGGTACTAATTACGTAACCACTAATAAATGCTTCTGCAGGGTTTCCCAATGTCCTTGGTGTGGTGACTGTACCCAGATCGTCATTCAAGCACCCACTGGGCCACATGAGGGGGATTATGTTGATAGAAAGTCTTTCCACAGCATAAACAGGTACAGCGTCTTCAGGCAATAGTGACAATTCTGATGCAAAGAATAATGGCCTTTGCTGCTGGTGGAAATTACTTTCAACCATTTTATTCTCAGATGATCAGTGACTACATGCCTTATTACCAATGTTAAGGCCTGGGTCTGTCCATGATGCACACATCACAGTTAAACACATGCTCCAGGTTTGAGCAAGGTAGCCAAAAGCTAATTACTAGCCAAAAGGCCTTATTTGCCCTCATGATTTAACAGTATGTAATTCATTATGATTGAATCCTCCTGGGGGACTGGGGCTACGCCTGCAGGCCGTTCCTCATGACCCCCTCCCTCCCTACCTACCCCCACCCTGTGGGGTTGAGCTAAAGGTGACGAGTTCTTAAGAAAATCCAAAAGAGAAATTTTGTAAATAAAGGCCTTTATTGTATCACTCTTTGTCCTGTGATAGAAGAAGAAGAAGAAGAAGAAGAAGAAGAAGAAGAAAAGCAGTTGTTATAGCATATACACCATTAGAATGTAGACGGTATTCTTAGCATGGTCACACTTACCAGCTGCCTATCAAGTAATAAGATTTCCTTCTCCAACTTCCTCATCTTCAGTGCCCTGTATGCCATCTCTTGGTCCCGGTTCTCTATCTCCTTTTTGAGATACCGGCGGTACAGGCTCTTTATGTCTTTTGTAGGCCTCTGTAAAAGAAACAGTGTTACCCAGGTGCTCGTGTTGGTCGTACCCCTCATAACCACAGCCCAATACTGAGACATGAACATCACCTCTCCACTACTCCCTCCACTAGCACCACCAGCTGGATTGGTTCTCTCCCGGGAGCTGCTGGGGTCCAACTCCTGTAAAAAATAACTCCCATATGTTACATATTCAAGATTGTTCCATATGATACATCCTCAAGAACATACCTTTTTGATAAACACTTACCTCATCCACATGAGTGTCAGTGGAGAGGGTCTCGTCACAGTGTGAATAATCTGGTTCACTCTTTGGTGGAGGCAGGAGGGTGAGAGAATGAACTGTCACTGTAAGGGAGAGATAATTAAATTAGCCAATGGGAAATTTCAAAAGGGTTTGATGAAAGATGAAGTGCACCTACCACCAATATATGAGCTGCTGCACTCAGCCTCTGGCTCAGAGCAGATGCCCCCATCGATGGCCTCCACTTTTAGCATAGTGGCATTATGCTGCAGCATAAGCTCCTCAGCAGATGTGTCGACTGGGGTTGCTGGTTCCCCCTCAGGCATCCTCACCACAACCCTTTTCTTGTTGGCTACATTAAGATAGTTTTGAGAGGTTAACCACTTACTTGGACATTACCTAGTTGAAAATGTAGAATTGCAATAAAGAGTGTACCTGTTTGCAATATATTTTTATATTTGATTTTCACCTGCTGCCAAGTCCTTTTGTTGCCACTGCCAGATGCCCTGGGAAGTCATTATAAATTATATGTTGTTTCACATTACATTATCAGAAAGCACAAGAGTCTAAATAGTAGAGGTTTACAACCACTTTAGAATTTAGAAGAATTAAATTAGCCACATTTTAGTGAATAAAAACCTTCTTACCCATTTAATCTATCTGCAATCCTCTGCCAGGCGTCCTCCCTCTGTTTGGCCGCTCTGGCAGTGTTGGATTTGCCCGTCAAGATTTCTTTTTCTGATTCATAACCGTCCATGAGGAGTTCCTGCTCTTTGGAGCTGAAAAAATGCGCCCTCTCTTGCCTTTCAATGATTTTGGAAGTCTACAACCACAAAACAAAATAAAAGCAATGTAATGGTTACGTTATGAGAATTACAAAAATACTGCTTTTGTCCATTACCGTATGTTACGTGATCAGTGCAAACGGTCTCGCCTTGCCTTTTGTCCAGAGTGTGATCCTGTTTTTGTCTTGCGATTCATCTCCCCTTTGTAGCAGAGCGGGCGCGCACAATCATCCGAGATTATTTAATGCTAGATTGGCTAATCAAATCGTAATCCACGTTAGTGAAACGGAGTCACGCGTCAAATTATCCTGGATTGTTTAAGCGTTGTACGTGAAACTGGGCTCTGGGTTGAATGTAGTGGCTGGGTTTTGTTGCCCTACACACTACCATGAAATCTTTGTTATTTTTCTTGTTACTTCACAGACATGCTTTTGTTTTGAAAACGTGAACCGGAAGTGGTTGCAGTATTATATTCTTTTCACGCTGATTGGCTGGGTTCACGCTGCTGCTGATGTGGTGCTCAGAAGTTAGCAAAGCTGAAAGGCAGTTTCAAACAGATTCTTTCGTATTATAATATTTCTGTTTTATTATAAACATGCCTTACTATCAGACTTGGGAGGAATTTTCCCGTGCAGCGGAAAAACTGTATTTGACAAATCCTATGAAGGTGAAAAGACATTTTTTTCCTGTTGTAACGAAGAATACTAGCTTGATAGCTTTCATAGCACTGACTGTTTGCTAGCATTGAACTGAGCGACGTGAACACGCAAATAGAGAGCTTTAATTTTTTTTTTTGAGATTCTGAATAATGTCATTGAGAAGTCCTTGTGCTTTTTCCAGGTCAGAGTGGTTCTCAAGTACAGACACTGCGACGGTAACCTTTGCATCAAAGTCACGGACGATGCTGTGGTAGGTGACATATGGAGTGACTGTTTTAATTCTCACTTGAGTGGATTAGAGATACATTTTGAGTAGTGGTTTTAGACTATCAACGGGGTGCTGGTGATAAAAATTGAGATTTATTTATTTTTTACTTTGGAGACATCTAACATCTTTGTCTGAAACGGAAAATTAACTTAATTTGCTTTGGTTTCTGATATGTTATCGTGGCTTTTGGTATCAGATTTTAGTACTTGCGGAATAACTCATACAGCTACTGTGTATCAGCCCAGTGTCTGAGACTAGTATAGGTACATGTCTCAGTTTACAGGCTACACTCCTCTTCATGAGGTTGCAGTGGAGTTATGTGATCAGTGATTGGGAAGTGATGATCAGTGGACACAGTATTGAACTCAGTAGTGTCAGTTCACATTCTCTTAAAGCACTGCAAATTTTGTTTCCTTTTGACTCTTAATTTTTTAATGCATGCAATTGTCTTTGAAACGGTATACTGTGGCGTTTACCATGCAGTGCTGCCATGTGAACAACTTCACTTTCCAAGAGGGCTGTTTAGAGGGGTACAAATGAGTGGTGAGGGAACCGGTCAAGAACGTGATACTCTTGCAATTTGTCCTTACATTCCTGAGGTGATTCTTGGGGGCTGTGAACTGTCACCTCAAATGGTCAATTTTACACAATGAAATGTATCTCTCTGGGAAACACTGCCGCTGTTGAGTCTGTATGTGCGTGTCCTTCCCTGCAGTGTTTACAGTACAAGACGGACCAGGCCCAGGATGTGAAGAAGATCGAGAAGCTCCACGGCAAACTGATGAGGCTCATGGTGTCCAAGGAGACGCACAGCGGTTCCATGGAGACGGATTGAAACGTTCTAGAAGACCTAACCTTCTAGAACACCTGGACTGAGATCAAAATCTGGATGCCGTTGTTGTTGAGAGGACAAAACCAGTGGAGTCTGAGAGACGGGCGACTGAGAACATTTTGGAGGAGACGGGAATTAAATTCCACCTGGCTACCTATACTGATTCAATATTTTCAGGGATGTGATTTTTATTTTTTTTTGTTTTAGCTTTTTTTTCCCCCTCAGGATTTCATTTTTTTCATGACACACCTACTCATCTCTAATTGAGATTCTCATCCTCCTTTTTTTTCCAGCTTCATTATTTCAGGTGTTTTGATCACATCCCTGATTGTATAAGTATGTAATAAAGCCAGTGTCGGCGGCCGGGAAAATTAAAGATAGGGTAAAGATAGGGAAATGGAAGGGGTTGTGGGAATCTGGGGAAGAAAAAACAATAGTTCAAATCCTCTCTGCTGCCCTGTAAGCAGATTTGGCACCTTGAGTTATTTTAGAAGAGCGTGCATTAATTTCCGGTTTTTAAGGTGGACTTAAAGGTGGAATGACAAAGAAGAAGTTGCATGTCTTGTCTATTTACATCTATATAGTTACGGTTTCGATTTTATAATGGCGATACGGTTTCATTTTGTTTTTACTCATACATGAAGAATTGTGTTCATCACGGACACCATGTGCCACGTGAATGAAGCGGGACCTTCTGATTCCCTCACAAGCCCCACGCCTCCAATGCCATTTTGTCTACTCTACTGAAGATAACTGAAGATTACACGTTCAATAAATGTTTATTTACCCCAGCACTGCCAGTATCTCCTGTATTTGATTTGTGGTGGGCTGAGTATGTATGTGTTGAGACTAATCAGAAATGTCTATAGACTGTGGTTTACTGGGTCAAGTTTTAAATGACAAAGCTAAGCTCGGTAGGCCCCTTTTTATTCTCTAAACTCAGGGCCATTAAAAGGTGTTTGATATGGTTAAATAGCGTTTCAGAGGTATTTTTCAGTGCACTACTTTCTAGTAAGAAATTTCCCTGGTTGTGAAGACTTATAATTTGATACTGCTATTGTCTTTTTACCTGCCAAGCTTATTTTGAGGGCAAAAAACTATCATTGAACACGTCTTAAAAGCCTTAAATCTAACTTCAGCGTCAGCCATCTTCCCCCACAAAGAAGAACTACACGTCCCATCATCCACTTCTGCGCAGTCCGACACACATTAAGCTAAGTTAAAAAAGTATTTTCGCCTTATGTTTTTGTGCTTTTACATATGTTGAACGTATTCCGCCCATTTTAGTACCCTATTGAATTTCAAGTAATGTTTTTTATTATTATAGAAGGTTACGTAAGCGAGGAAAGTTAAGAGACACGCAGTTTTGTAATCGAACGGGGCCGGAGACAAGTCCAAGTCCAAGCGCAGGTCTGGTCGAGGCTGTTGTAGCTCTCGTTGCCCCTCAGGACCAGAAAACAGGTAAATGAACAGAAACCTCTCCTGTCTTTTGTGATTCTGATTAAGTTTTGCAGACTTTTGAACCGCCGCTTATTTTCTTTGGCAATTGATCTGAATGCATCTGAAGCGAGGTTGGAAGTTGATCGATCACGGAGAGACTTTAGTTTTTACTCAGTTGATTTTGATTCTCCAAACTGAGGTTTATTCTCTCACAACGGCCCTCGAAACAGACTCATTTTGCACAACAGCTCAACTGCAGTGCAAAATTAAGTGCTGCTTTCTTTTCAGATGACAAATATTGACATCGAAACTACACGCCAGAAATTCCTAATATGAATCTATATCCACACCAAAACATGTTCATCAGAAAGCTCCACTATACTTTTGCATAATCTGATTTTATGGGATATCCATAAGTTTTCCTTGCTGTAAGCCAAACACCTCTTCCTCACACTGTCAGAAATACGCCTGCTATAATATGTGACATTTCATAGTTTCACATGTAATAGGTTTGTCAATTTTGGTAATATATGACATTTTTACATGTTTGTCTATGTGTGATACAGTAAACAGGTAGAAGTAGAAGAAACCACAAACAAGTTTACTGTTACAACCAGTGGCTATTCCTCAACAAACCGGGGTATTTATGGTAGATGTACCTTTGTGATTTGTGTGAAAACAATGAAAATGTATTATTATACTTTTAGTTAAAGGTACTATTAGTTTTGCAAAATTGCAAAGAATTTAAACAGCTGTGTTAATTGTTTTAAGAGCAGCTTATTATGGAGAAATGTGTCAAATCAGTTAAGAAAAGCTGTAATACATGTCCCCTGATCAGGAATCATATGTTGACATTATCTTGACCTGTCCACAGCCATAATTTGTAAACTTAACTGCATAGTGTCTGAACTAGGGGAGTAAGTGAAGTAGGTGACGGATTCTGTTAACCACTATGAACATGTATTACCGTATACTTCTATTGATGACCTTTATAGTTAAGACCTTGTTTTTGTCACCCGTTTTAATAAGATTACAACACACAGGGGAATAGCTTGGCTGCTTGGGGGGGGGGGTGTGTGTGTGTGTGTGTGTGTGTGTGTGTTCGGGGGCGGTCCTGGCTTGTTAACTCTCTGCCTGTTCTAGAAAAAAAGCCTGTTTTGTCCAGAGCTCGGTTCATGGATGGGACATTAAACTCTTAACACAGCGGTCTGTTTTCATATCCTGTCGTCATGCATGCACAGCAGGCTATGTGTCAGAGACGATGTTTTAAAGGAGACGCTTTTAATGGCTTACTAAGTTATGACAGTTTGAGTTGTGGGAGCTCTGGGAAAAAAGACATTTAAACTACTGGGAGACAATACGTGTATGATGATGATGATTGCACAGAATTGAATCAAACAGAAAAAAGTAAAGGTTTTTATTTCCATAATTCAGCAACCTGAAAGAGAAACGCTTCGTCATGCAGCCCTCATGTTGGCCCTCAGGAGCTGTGACTGTGGGTCAGCTCCATTCTCTACCTAATCCTTTCAGCTGGCCGTGCAGCGATATTTAGAACAACCACAACAACAGTGACACTTTTGTTCAACTATTGCCACATATTTCCACAAACTCCGGGCTGATTAAATCATCGTGCTGCGCTATAGATACAGAAAGTCACAGAGGTATGGCATTGTTGTGTTGTATAGCCCTATCTCCAAATGACTATCGTCCCATAGACTTACTGTGCCAATGCATTAAGCAAGTCAATGACTGGATGTGCCAGAACTTCCTTCAGCTAAATAAAGACTGAGATCAGTGTCTTTGGTGCCAAAGAAGAAAGTTAGTACATACCTTGACTCCCTGTCTTTAAAAACCAAAGACCAAGCCAGAAATCTTGGCGTTATTACGGACTCAGATCTCAATTTTAACAGCCACATCAAGTTTGTAACAAAATCAGCCTGCTATCATGTTAAAAACATAGCAAGGCTCAGAGGACTCATGTCACAGCAAGACCTAGAAAAACTAATTCACACCTTTATTACCAGATTCCCGCATGAAAGTCTGCTTGACCAACCGATCAACAGAGTGACTTATACAAGCTCCTGGTCACAAAACACTTAGTCTTGTCATTGATATTTGTAATAAATCATGGCCGTGTGCAATAATTGTTATTTTTTTTATCATCATTTTCATTGATAAAAACCTTCCCTTGCTCTATTTGTCATACTCATCCTTGTCTCTGCCTCATCTCACCCTTTCCAGTCCTTCTCTGTTCATCCGCCCATCTCGGTGCAGACCCTAGCGCCATGTTTACCCAGGTGCTGGTAGGTCTGGTGATCGCAGGACTGATCTTCTTCCTGGTGCAGAGGAGCAAGAAGCAGGTTCTGAAGACGGAGGATGGCTGGTGGGGGGTCGGCGCAACCCCTGATGATGGGGAGGACCTCACCATCCGCCCCTTCAGGGTCACCACCAGCGACGAAGAGTTAGAGGTTAGATTCATCGTTGTTTTCTCATACTATTATTTCTTTATTTGTTCCAGAGAAAGACAGGACAAGATGGTGGGGGTTAAAAAAGGTTAAAGATCCCCCCGTTATAAACTGCCCTCTTCCCTCTTCTCTCAGGACCTTTACAGGAGGATAGACCAGACGCGTGCTGTTCCCTCCTTGGAGGACAGCCAGTTTAATTATGGCTTCAACTCCCAGTACCTGCAGAAGGTGGTGTCTTACTGGAGAAACGACTTTGACTGGAGGAGACAAGTGGACAAACTCAACCAGTACACCCACTTCAAAACCAACATCGAGGGTGAGTGCATTCATGAAGTAGATACTGTCCTGATAGTCCTGGAGAGCATGACAGTAACGCTGCCAGATGTAGGGGTTCCACTCCTGTGTAGCTTGATCAGTAGCGCATGCGGTGTGGTAGTTTTCATGAGGTTTCGTACGTCTGGATAGGGATGCTCTCTTCATCTGCAGCAAAAAAGGTATATGCACATTTAAAAATAGTTGATCACGTCCTGGATACTTCACCAGGATACGTCGGCAGAAAATTGGAAACAGAAAAGTTGGTCTTTGTCACTCGTATGCGGGTATTTTCCGTTGTTTCTCTTTGATTTTACATCTGCACAATTTGTCGATCAGTATCCTATGATTGTTTGTTGAACTCCACCCAGGCATCGATGTCCATTATGTGCATGTGAAGCCCAAGAACCTACCAGAGGGAACGAGGGCCATTCCACTGATAATGGTTCACGGCTGGCCCGGCTCCTTCTATGAGTTCTACGGGATGATCCCGCTGCTAACAGAACCATCTGACCCACATGACCTTGTGTTTGAGGTGGTGTGTCCTTCCATACCGGGGTATGGCTATTCTGAAGCCCCACATAAGAAAGGTCAGTCAGGCGGGTTGGAGTTTTCCTTGCAGACCTGGTTAAAAATGAATGTTAACATAGGGGATATACAATCTTTATGTATTTGTAAATTCCCAACATCAATATATCATTGTCAAATTAATGGTATAATTGCTGGAAACAAATGAGACCATAGTCGAAACGATTGGCAGCCTCTATCTCACACCAGTCATATTGTTAGTGCTCGGTTTCTCAAAGTTAAGATCTGAAGAGAATAAACATATAGGAAGTAATTCGTCCAGAGGCACTGTTAGAAACTGTGAAAGCTTTAACTCCATTAGTGTTGGAACATCAGCAACCCTCTTCCAGATTTATGCAGTAAAGTAATCTCCCTTTGTGCCATAAAGCAATCCAGTAGAGGCTGCCAGTTTTCTCGGTCTTGTTCATTTACGGCAATTATACTAATTTCTCAAAATGAATGTGGCAATGATTTATTGACTTTTGCATTGACATGCTGCACGTAGCACCTTCAATCCTGACTGTGAGAAGGTAATCGGAGATGCTAACTCATGTCCCCAGAAAATGCCTAGTTATCATCATATGCGTATGCGAGTGTGAATGTGTTTCTATGGTTGTTTTAAGGTTTCGACACGGTGTGTGCGGCACGCGTCTTCCACAAACTGATGAAGCGTCTGGGCTTCCAGCAGTTCTACGCCCATGGAGGAGACTGGGGCTGGCTGATCACCACCAACATGGCTCAGCTGGAGCCCAAGTAAGACGGCGAAACATATCAAGATTAGCAGGGGATAGTATTCAGACTCATCAATCTCTAGATGTTTTATACCAAATACCTACCGCACTGGCATTTCATAATAGGAAATGATACCGTTCAAGAAATAATCATGATCATGAAAAATGTAAACAATGTCTAAGAATTGTTTTGAAAGGAATTCCTCAATATTTTTAGTCTGTAGCAAATTTAAGTTTAAATATTTTGTTTAAATAGAGTTAAATTACTAATTAAGATAAATGACAAAGATTATAGATAAATAAAGATAAAAATGAGTCTAATTTTAATAGTATTTGATATTTTACTTTACTAATTAAAATATCAAATTTTATATTATCTAATAAAATATTTTGAAATAAGGTTGAAGTCTAAATATGCTAACCTAATCTTTTTGCAGTGGGCAGCCACTTGGAAAATATATATTGATAATATAAACCTATAACATCTGATTAGCTTATCCTTGTAACTGCTTCAATAACATATTGCCATTTTTTTCAAATAAGTCTCAATGTGTTTTTTTGCGTACGGCAGGATAGTTAAAGGCCTGCACGTGAACTTTGCCCCTCCCGCCAAGCCGGGGCTGCCCATGGTTCTGTCCATCATGCTGGGCTGTCGTTTCCCCAAGATGTTTGGCTTCACTGACATGGATATTCAGCGTCTCTACCCCTGCATGGAGAAACTGGTGGTGGAGCCCATTAAAGAGTCTGGCTACATGCACATCCAGGCCACCAAACCTGACACCGTCGGTAAGGGCTGGGAGCAGAAAAAAACAGGATCACAACAGTGGATGCTTTTACAATTTATATTGACATTCAGCGTTTAGCTGATGTTCTTATCCAGAGCAACATAGAAATGAGTGTAGAATAATTCAATTTAAATTAAATTCCTGAGCTTTAATTCATAACCAGTCTGGCTGGGTAAGTGACAATGGTGCACTCTTCCCTCCCTCAACAACTGCTGTTGAAGTGCCCCTGAACAATGCACTCACTGTAACTCCCAACTGCTCAGTGGCCAACAGCACAACACTGGATGTACTGTGCAGCTCTCAGTTAATGAGTGTATCTGTAGTTGCTCCCTCTGCCATTATTAGCCCATCATTAGGGTTTATTAGGGTTAAAAAGTGTGTGAGAGTGTAAAGAAATAGGATCAACGGGATCATTGGCTATAGGAGAGTTACATCAAGAATTTACTGTCAGGACAGTTGTACTCGTACCCAGACACCAGGGGATCCAAAAGTGGTCCACGCAGAATGATCAGTTTTAATGAAGTAATTTTCAGTGGTGACATCCGTCCAAGGTCCTTATAATACCTGCTTGCTGTGGACACATACATCCCTATATTTTTGCCATTGGAGCTTCTAAACTTTAATTATAATGCAGTCATTGTTATTGTTGTTTGAATCTCTGTCACTTGATCTCCCCCCAGGGCGAGGACTGAATGACTCCCCAGTCGGTCTGGCTGCCTACATTCTGGAGAAGTTCTCCACCTGGACCAACAGCGAATTCAGGAACCTGGACGACGGAGGACTCACCAGGTACATAGAATAGAATAGAATAGAATAGAATAGAACCAGTGCCGACATTTGCCATCAAGGCATCCGTTGCATTCAACTGTATATAATAGTATAACAGTGTCCTCCAGTGAAGCCCCCTTCTCTTTATGAGTACCAAACATAATATATAAGTATTAGTAGCAGTATTAGCAGTAGGAGTAGTTATAGATGTTGTCATTGTGGAAGTTCAACTTTTTACTGCTTCTTGCTGTAGTACTGCAGCACTCAGGCTCCATCCTGAACTGGAATTGTTTGGAAACTTTTCAACCATCATAATATGAACAGAAAGATCAGGTCTGGTAGCTTGTAGGATGAGAGACACTACAGTAAAACGTTGAAGACAGATTTGTCTGCGGTACTAATCCAGGACATGCTGGATCAAATTGATCGTATCTTATCGTTACTATTACGGTTGATTACTGCAACCATCAGCTGTTGTGCCAGTGTTGTCTATCATCTATGTGTTGCCTTGCAGGAACTTCTCTCTGAGTGACCTGCTGACCAATGTGATGATCTACTGGACGTCTGGCTGCATCGTTTCCTCCATGAGGTTCTACAAGGAGAACTTTGGCAAAGGCCTCAACCAGCCTCACTCCAAGTAGGTGGCAAATGCAAAAAACAATAGCAAAAAATAAAAGTCATTTTTAGGATCCTATGATAACAGATGGAGAAACTTTGTCTCCATACTGTGTGAATTGTTTATTGAATTTATTGATTGTCATCATAAAATTCAAATGATAAAATGCAACCACATTGTTTATCCCCTGTATAAGAGCTGTATTGCTTCACAAAATAATATTTACATTCAATTATTACTGGTTAAGAACAAAAGCTTTATTGAACATTTGCTTCTTTTTTTATCGCAGTGGTGAGTTACCACCGTTCTATAAAAGCACTTCTCAAGGCTGTGCTTTATAAAGGGATAATGTACACTGAGCTGACTCAAGACTCCCATTGCTTCGGAGCTTATTTTATTTATTTTATTATTTTTGATTGATTTTATTACAAGCTAAAATAACATAAAAGCTTCTGCCAAAAAACATAACCAAGGAGTAACAGTAACAGGCACAAGGTGTCGCCAGTTAATTTAATTAAACTAAATCAATCAGATTATGACTGCGGAGTGATTAGATGTGAAACAGTCGTCATAAGAAATAACAGACCTCAGAATGTGTTCGTTAGCCAATCAGAATTGAGTACTCAACAATTAAGTGATTCAAATGGTATTAGGGTAACATGAAACTCTTCTAAACTCTAATCCTCCCTTCCCAGGATGCCAGTGCACGTGCCCACTGGTTTTGCCTGCTTTCCCAACGAGTTGATGCACACACCCAAGCTGTGGGTGAAACAGAAATATCGCGAACTCAAGACCTTCACACCCATGGCCCGCGGCGGCCATTTTGCTGCCATGGAGGAGCCCCAGCTAATGGCCCAGGACATCCAGAACTTCGCCAAGACACAAGAGAAGAAGAAATAGAGAAGGATGGATTGATGAACAGATTGATGACATAATGTGTAGATGCATAGCTGAGTTGATAGATCGGTGAGCAGGTGGATTGTTTGTGCATGAGTAGATGAATTGGATAGATTGGTAGATGGATGGATTGGATTAGTTAGTTGGATGGATGGATGGACGGAGAGAAACAACATATATAATAAACGTTCAGATTATGATTCTGGGTGGAACTTGTAGGTTGTGGCATCTCATTTCTGCACAATCACAATAAAGTGAAATAGTCTGAAATGGGAAAATAAAATGAATCATTTGCTGTAAAAGTGAACTATTCTGCAAGTTAAAAAAAAGTGTGAAGCTCAGCAACGGGATATTGAATGCTGAAAGATTATTTTATAATTTTCCGATTTTATTGATTTCTTTCAAACAAATGTACCACATGGAGCTATGTCAGCAAGATTAGGTATGAAATGTGTATGGTGATGATACGAGTTGTCTGGATTGTCTGCATGTGCATGCATGTGCTCCCTCCATGAGTGGATAATATTTGTATCGGTAGCATCATGAACATCATCACATAACTATATTGTACCTCCTTTGCTCTCCCTTGGTATGTGGTGCAGTACAGGTGCTGCAATTATAAATCAAGGTGTATAGGACATTTTTGTATGGATTTTTGTTTATACCTGCAACAGTTTGAGAAATACAGTGCTATTATCTGGCCACTAGTCAGCTTACCAGTCAACCAACAAACTCACAGTTTAGGGGCTCACTCAAGTGTCAGTCCAGTCCAAAACCAGTAACTCCAGTATACAGCATCCATGTACTCTTTCTCCTACATCACTTCCTGCCGGCTTCCTGAAAACCTGACTCAACCTTGTAGTCTTCAGTCTAGTTTACTCAGCAGCCCCAGATGGGAGGTCAGGGAGTGCCTGGTGTTGTTGTGATGACTGGAGAATATGCCAGACATTCCTCTCACTGATAACACAAAGCTTCCCTTCGCTAGACACACAACCATGCTGCTGCCACATGGTTACCACGCACCTCCAAACTCAATTTGTATCTATTTCTTTGAATTGAAATTGCATCGATGTTGGTGTGCTCAGTAGATGTCATCATACTTTCATTTTCTAGTGTGCTTACAGAGACAAATTATAAAATCTTATTGATTAGCTTTGATTTGGTTCCAATGGCTAGAAGAAGTTACCAGTCAAAAACCTTTAAGTGATTTCTGTTAGTACATGTAGTACAAGTACATAGTACACAGATATGTTTTTGATACTCAATTTCTTTATATTTAGTACTTGTAACTTACTAATTCTGCCTAAGGGCCATAATAGACCAAATTGAGATGTTGCAATGCTGAAGACAGACCAGCATGGTAATCACTGTTTGTGATAATAAAGTAGAGTCGACAAACACTGCATATTTTGACTTAGTGTGCCTTGCAAGTTTTGTTTGAAAATAAATGCTAAATGGACCAGTTTATTCACTTGGTAGAAATTGATGTTGACGTGATCTTGTTTTATTGGGGAGAGTGAAAAGATTTTTGTTGCATCATTGGTTTAGTGTAAGATTGAATGTTTATAATGCTTTGAAAAGTAAGTTACTGGAACTGATCTCTCCTTTTGAATTTATAGATAGGATGTAGAATCGCTATTGTAGTGTATTGTAGTGAGATTCAAGATGACCTGAATGGCATGTTGTATTTCATATAATGACACAATCTGACTTGACCAAATAAAATCTATATTGAGTGGTGCATCATCTCAAAGTCAGTCTCTGATCCAAAAAGACATCTGGTGAAGGCACATCCCCTGTACCCTCATTTGAGCCTGAGACATTTGTTGCATGTCACCCCCCCGTTTTTGAGCTCTCTCTCTCTCTTTGTAGTGTACACTGTCAAAAGTCAAAATGCCCCAAAACATCTAAAAACAAAGCTTTCTTCGAACGTGGATTCATGTACTGCACAAGGCCTTTAGCAATATGTGCCCATGAATGCATGTGTATCACCTTTGTCTGGTCATGAAATATGAAGTGAGCTTCATGACGCTTGACATTGCCTATTATTGAAGTACTTTCTGCAGTTTTGTTGGACTAATCAAGTGAATTGTGTGAATGCATGTGTGCTTGTGTTTGCAATTCAATTATTCTATCAAAAAGAAAAAACAAGATCTCCCTATTCCATCTTGTTGACGAATTTGCTGCTGACAACCACCTAGATGTTCTCCAGGTCAGGGGCATCCCATCCCAGAACATCTACCCCAATGTTTTCTACCAAACAAAAATGCACTTCCGCTGTCATTTCTGCCACCTCCACCTCCCTGTGGTAATGTTTGATATTTCACTGCCACAAACCCCCAATCCCACCCCCGTCCAGCTGTTACTAGGGCTTCGAGTTTCCCAAGCCCCCTAGTGCCCTGGCTCGGGACACCCTTCCAGTCCTCCACTCCCCCAGGCCTGCCTGCCTGCTCTTCTTGGCAGCCGAACGTCCAAGGGAGGATCAGGATGACCGGGCGGGGAAGATAAGGACCACTTGAAGATCCCCACATTACCTCACCCGATAAGGAAACAAGTTGAGAGAGAAGGAGAGAGAAGGAGAGAAATGAGGGTCAGGCTTGGAGGAATCCGGATGGACGGCGATGCGCAGTGAAGCAGCCAGGAGGAAAGCGAAGAGACGCCGTCGGTGTGACTGCAGAGAGTTTTCATCAGTTGTTCGGGATTCTGGGTTTCCAACTGGGGTGGTCATTCGCTGGAACTGGGGTACCACAGAGCTCAAGACGTGGAGATGTTCTTTTGGGGCCTGGTGAACTTTGGAAAGGTGCTTGGAGGTGCTTGCAGCTCACTTGGACAGAATGGTCTTCAGTAGCTATTGAAAAGATGAATACAAAGAAGAATGCATTATGCTTTAAGTAGCTTCTTGTACTCGTACTTGTAAGTTAGAGTAGAGACTGTCTTCTGCAGTCGGTCCCAGTCGGCCTCTATCTACAAGGGAAACCAAATTTCCACCAGTCAACAAAAACCAACTCTTGACCAGAGAAGATACACCTAACATCTTCCAAGGCTTCAGGCAAGGCTGCTACAGGGAGGTTCTTGCGCTGCAGCGCCCATGGCTGAGAATCCTCTGGAAGATCTCATGTCCATTGCAGTGGACCACCAGCTCATCTCAAGCACCACGCCAGACCCACAGGGCCAGCTGCCCTGTCCAGCCAGCAGCCAAGCATCCCTGCATGGCCCCAGGCAGAGCATACGCAGCGGCCGGGAACCGAGAAAGTGGGTGAGTCTGTCTGCTCTACATGGAAAATTCAATTTCAACCCCATGCGACCCAGATGTGTCCTTTTTCACAAATTGTGAAAAAAAACGATTAACACTTTACAATGGACATATTCTAGCGTATTAACCTCTGTAACCTATGGAAAAGTATCGCAAGTACAGAAAAATACATGCTAGAATCTCTGTAATGTATGATGTATTTATAATGGTGTAAAAACAGAATAGGGTAATGTAAATGTTGCATAGCATGAAAGCTTTCAAACCTGAAACTCAAGAATGACACTGGTTGAGATCTGGTGATGTCGCCATGAATGATTTTGGTTAAGCAGTTGGATATGGTCTTGCATTTTATCATGACTTGAATCACACAACTACAATTATGTACAAGAGAACTTCTCATTAAGAAAGAACAGTACTACTTACAATACTTTTCCGCATCTTAATACACAGATGAAAACTCTAGGATGAAGCTGTTGTGGAGTAAAGTCTTTTCAGAAAGCTAATGTTGTAATGACCAGTGGGAAGGGGGATGACATCCCTCTTAATAAAACACAATAAAATGAACTCATCCTCCATTATATTCTTCATCTATCTCCCATTCATCACTATTAATGGTTTTAATGTTAACTACCAATGTAATCAGAAAATTGAGGGAAGCCTCCCACCATTCATCAACTGTTACTGTATCACCCCCCCATTAAGAGGCTTTGGAGATGAGCGGCGATGATTTCATTCTCTCCTGTATTCATTATAGAGTTTGATTAAGGGAAACCTGCCCATCCGTTTATTCACTGGATAGAAATGTATTTTATTAGGGAGATTATTTCCCCATTATTGGTATAGTATAAGATTGATTGTTCACTCAATGATGCTTTCTAAATAAAGTTACTAGATTCTAAATTCTGTCCAAACTCCAAATCTAAAACAACAATTATTACAAAAATATTTTAACCAGACCCCCAAGCCAGTTGGCTCCAGTTTGGGTTTGTCAGGTTTGGGCATGAATAGAAAGCTTTAAAAGTCTGATATGGATGTGCTTTGATCCAGGTGCAGTCTGGGTCTGGGCCCAGGTCTAGTTCAGGTCCAAACTCTGGTTGTGGTTCCACAGTCCAGGCCAGGATGCTGAGGTCCCAGCACTCCCCAGAAAACGCTGCCAGGGAGCGGAGTCGCGTACGCAACCTGCGCCAGGCCTTCCACAGTCTGCAGGTCGCCTACACACATCTGCATTTCCTCCTATTCACTCTGTTCATATTGGATAATCCCTCCAGCATGACTGGTATTGTTCTTAATCTGATTAGCTCTGACACTTCCTGTTTGGATTTGTCTGTTTTCACCTGTTTTCCATTTGTGTTCCTGTCCTGTTGTGGAGATGGAATAGGATTTCGCCGTGTGTGTGTTTTTCATACTTGAAGTTGATTTGATGAATTCATTTATAGTATCTCAAGTGGTATTGTCCATATACAATGTATGCTTGTATAGATTTTTTATTACTGTATTACAAGGATGGTAACCTGTATGCTCTCCACCCTTATTTAACCGGGCGAGATTGAAAATATGAAATAGGTTATTACTGAAGTAAAGGCACAACGGTATGCTTACAGGAATAGATCCCACATAGACCCAAAGAAGTATTTTCAATGGGGAATCATTGCAATCTTATACTAGATTGCAATGTCTGGATTTACACAGGAAATCTCAGACTTGGTGACCCTGATCTGACAGTTTTGCCATATTTAGCCTGCAACAAAGTTAAAAGGCAATTTTTTAATACGTCTACAACATGTCCACGTGTATGACATTTCAATTCCCATTTTAATCATTAATAATTGGTTTACAAGTGAGCAGATACGGGATCGGTGACTTTCTCGAGGACACTTTGAAAGGACTCATGGCTGCTGTGGTGATCCAATCTGTGACCTTCCCTTTACAGGATGGTCAGTGTAATTACTAGGCCACATTACCACAAATTATTAGATGACATATTTGTCCATATCAGGCCATGGCTAGTTGATGGACACACTGGCTGTTGTTGTTGTGTCAAACCTGTGACATTTAGGTTACATGATAGTCTCTCTAACCACTGGGCTATCCTGTCACCCAATGGTATACACACATGTTTACTGTGTACTTAATACCAACCTAGTAATATCTGGAACTGATAAATCTACCCCCGGGGTCACTCTCAAACTGAAAATATAAATCAAAACTTCCTTCGCTAATGATCAAGCTCTGATTCTGAGATTTTCCAACTTTCACAAGCAAAAAGATTTTGTTATTTGCATCTCGTGTAAAATCCTCTTGAGTTTGAATTCGGTGAATCCACCTTAATTGAGTGACCAGAGTGAGGAACTGACCCCAGGCCTGTTCCGCCCTCCTTCCCTCTCCTCAGGCTGCTCTGCCCTCAGTCCCCCCAGACACCAAGCTGTCCAAACTGGATGTTCTGGTTCTGGCTACCAACTACATCGCCTACCTAACAGAGACGCTGGACCAGGGAGGGACTCTGGCTGAGCACAGTCTGTCCCCCAGGCCTGGTGGATACCTGCATCCTGTTAAGGTAGGCGTGAAAAAGCAAATGTAATGTAATGTCAAAATGTAATAAAAAATGTTCCTCTGAATGGGTTGAAAATGTAATAAAACCTGTTAATGTAATAAATTGCTGGATAATCACATCCATCACTGGCGTTTCTTACTTACGTAATACGTGTTACATACGTGTTATATTTTTTTATGATGTAATAAGAGTATTGACTAATAATAATAATCAACAATACATCAACAGGTTTTATTATCTTTTCAACCCATTCAGAGACATTTTTATTACATTTTGACAAGATATTACATTATCTGACAGTTATGACATTATGACACCAGCTGTGTGCCCAATGATCATTGATAGCATTACAATTTAAAACATCTTCCCAAATACATTTTTAACTCAATATTGGGCTTACTAACATCTTCTTGCCAACATGCCAACCAGTTATGTGTGATTCATGATCATAGAAGTGGCCCATGCGTTCCCTGCTCTACTGCAACGCGGGAGAGCTGCTGTCGGGACTTCCAACCAATCAGGCGGCAGCACCAGGACGGGACGGGGCACGCCCACGGACCGCCACCCTAGAGGCAGACACACAATAACTCTGGGACATGGGGCGCGCACCTTTTACCCCCCATACCTTGTCTCTGGAGCTCAACCAGCCAGGTATTCTACCGTGCACTGATGTAATGACGAAGGACAAGTCAAAGCAATGTGGACAACGTTCATGTGGACAAAGTGATCAGTAACGTAACTCCAAGCTACTAGTTACTTACTTCTTGAAGTTGAACCACAGCAAAGCTCCCCTCGAGAGAAATATAGTTTTGTTAGATAAAGTTACTTAGAAAAAGGCGCTGATTAGGTAGGCAGTGAGTTTACTACAGTGGGGAAGCTGGAAACAGTGTAAATGCATTGTACAGGCCTTTGTACCGGTCAGCATGAAAGAAAAGAGACGAGTGCAGGCGGTCAAAGGAGGTTGAATCAGGACACGAGAGGAAGCAATTTAAAAACAATTACAAAAGTAAAAGGATGAAAAAATGCAATTCCATTCTTTTCTTTTATAGCTACAAGTTGTTAGTTGCAGTAGTTAGTTACACCAAAAAAGTAATAAGCTAATAAAACATTTACCATTTGGCTTGTGGCTGCTAGGTAAGCATGTCAGTTCAGCCAATTTGGCAGATTATTGTCCTGTGTTTATATCATTCTATGTATTCTATTCTAAAATCTACTTTTGGTAGTTTAGAGGTTTCAGTGACTGATCGAATTTGGTTGACTACAAAGTTAATTTCATGTTGTGATTACGTAGGAACCCAAAAGAGCTTTGCAGGATTTACACAGCAGACAATGTTTGATCGTCAGACAGAGCACACACACACACGCACACACACACGCACACACATATATACAAACACACACACACACACACACATACACACAGAGGGTAATACATACAGACCAGCTTTACATTCACCCTTCTTGACATTTTTTGTGTGTACATGATGTTTGTCTAACTGTGAAGGCAGAAATTCATTATCTGAGCATTACACAGCTGGACGTCAGGTATACATTTAGTACAAGGAAATGAACAGCCTGTTTCACTTAACAAATTACACCATTATTATTTATAATAGAAACATAAAACACAAATCACCACATGGAGAAACAGTGTGTAACCATTTATTTTGAAGGTTGTACAGAATTATATGGTTTCTTTTGTTTACTTTCACAGTATAGAGGATTTCTGTCACTTATGTGCTTTTTTGTAAAAACATCATTAAAGTCCACCTTTATCAGGATCTCTCTTTATTTAGATGTTTTGGTACTAGATAAAGTGTGTGTGTGTGTGTGTGTGTGTGTGTGTGTGTGTGTATGGTGGGAGTGAAAGGATGGACAGACAGATAACCAGTAAAGGGAGGGATTGTTGTGGGAACACTTGGCAGCTGTCTGTTCAGCTGTGAAGCCCTGACCACTTCATATCTGTGCAGTAATGACCACTTAGTTTTCATCACACTCTTCCACAGAACGTACACACGTATTATTTAGTGTAACATTATATGTTATGTTAGTCATTCCTATGAACGGACAAGAAAATCACTTTTAGTCTTTTTTATATAAACAGTCTTTTTTTATTAGACTGAAGTGAAAAAGGCAAGGGTGAAAACCCTACAACCCTTCAGTGTTGCTTAATAATTGCATATTTCCAGTCCATTGGCAGTGGGGAATAATTTTCAGTTTTATGCCCATACGTTTTTCTAAATGTTACTACGTCTTTCAATAGGTTCAGGAAACTATCCAGCACACAAGGGACAATGTCAATTCAAGTGAACACATGAGCCCACAACTAAGCTGCGATATTCTCTGTTTAGAAATGGTATAATCCATTGGCTTGCACCCTCACAAAACTCAAATACTTAGCTAAAGGAGCTGCATTACCAAGCAGCTTAAAGTATCTCGTACTCTCCCCACCCCTCCACATTTACAGGGCCTTTTCCTTTGGAGAGATTTTGGCTCTACGGCTTCGTCTTCGGCTCAAAACGAATCATTCACTGCAGTTTTTATTAGTTATTTTCATGACATTTAATGCATCTACCGCCAATATTGCCATAAACAATGTCACTTCTTTATTAACGCTGGCCCTTTGATTGCAAATAGCCAACACAAGAATGAACATGTTTCCATGTTGAAATGGTTGCAAATCGATCAACATCAGTAACACGTAAACATCCTTGCAGCTCCTTTCCATAACAGAAATCTAACAAATCTAATAACAACCTTTGTGAAATTGTTGGACTGGACTTGACTTACACTTTGAGATAAATAACTCACTAGTGAAGAAGAGATGAACACTTTGCAGTCTCCCTCTTTTTTGCCAGTATTTGTCATTTTTATCTACCAACTGATATTTTACCATGCATCATATTTTCTTACTGTACTTTTTTTTAAAATTTCTTCTGATTGAGAAGCTCTTTGTAACTTCCTTTTGAAAAGTACTATATGAATAAATTATTATTGTTATTATTATCATTACACTGTAATTACAGAAATGAGCTGTCAGTTTAAGGATCAGCACAGAAATCAAATGCAATAAATGATGTTATGTTTGTAGGGTGCATATGGAAACGGCCGCAGACCTTCTCTGTCTCTCTACCACGGATGAGAGCCCAGACTCACTAGAACTCATCTCCCCTTTGAACAAGATGGGCTCGGCTCCACTAGAAGCAGCCCAGCGTTCAAGGCTATCCCCATAAATCTGTCCAGTTGGGGGGGTGGGGAGGTTGCTACCCCCCATTTCCCTTGTGTAGTGATGACTAATTTGGAGCTGCTGGAGTCTGACTACTAAGGCAGAGGTTACAGAAGGAAAGGAGAAGCCAGACGGTTTGGTAAAGCAGCTGCGAGAGAGACGGAGCTCAAATCAGAATCAGGATCAGAATCACAGTTTGTACAGTACATTAATGTACGAAATGTTTGTACTGGTGGTTCAGTAGAGAAATCAGTAGAGAAATGTGCATAGAAAAAAACTGAATTGAAAACCTTCAACAGATACAGACTCCAGCACAGTGAATGCAGTGAATTTGCAAACGTGGGAAAGAGAAAATAAGAGTGATGCACAAGAAAAAAATGCACAATTGCTAGCTTCCAATCAACATTACTTAAGATTTGAGTGGATATTTGGATCCCCCTCCACCAAGACTCACTGCCTCTTATTGGGTTTACTTTGTACCAGAATAAATAAGACGTTTACTGTTTTGCTCTGAGCCATTTTGAAGTACTCTTATGTTACTTCCATTTTCGAGTTGATCATTTCCTAATGATCCCAGGATTTTACCCAGAAGTGACAATTTAGAGATGGGGCGATTGTTTCACCTCCTTTAAGCAATGGCAATGGACAGATTTAGAAAAAAAAGTCTGTCTTCCCCAATTGATTTCCTGGAATCAATGGCGAGAAGAGCATCAGTGACTACTTTTTTGGAAACTGTATTAAGGCCAAACTGGGGAGATGTATTTCTGGCATGCTCAGAGACCTCATTTGCAACAGGAGAGGGTCGGAGGTCATCTTGGTGACCTGCTGCCACAAAATGTTGGTTATAAGCTGTGCATATATCTTTATGTTCAGTGAGTAAGCGATGTCCGGCATTCACATGGCTAGGAAGAGAAATGGGGTTCTTGTTCTTAGTGGAATTTACCACCTTTAGCTGGATTATCGCAGGAGCTGGAAATTAAATGAATACAATAAGATGACTTGGCACTCCTCACTGAGGAAGTGCACTTATTTCTCAGCTGTCTAAAGGTAAGCCAACAAGAGGGGTCACCTGAGGGCCTGGCCAGAGCCCAAGCTTTATTCCTTTCTTGGAACAAGAGTGACAGTTCGGAGGTGAGCCAAGGACCAGATCTATCTTTTATTTTACATTTTTTACATGGGGCATGCTTGTTAGTGATTCAAGGTTAATTCAACATCTGGGATTGTGGTAGTATGGGAAAGGTCCCTACAATGGAACAGGTCATGTGAAAAAATACAAACCACTTGTTCGCCCACTGCATCCTTGCACAGTGCAGCAACAAAACACGGCAGCTAACGATTTACAAAGTGTACTACAGACAAGTCTATACACACTGTTGTCACTCAGTCGCAAAGACGCAGGTTGAATACGATAGAATAGTTTTATCAAAGTGAAGTGGACGTAACAAAAGTAAGCTCTGCCACCAAGGCAAGGATAATTCTACGTCATATTCTGGCAAGTGCCACTTCAACCATTTTGAACTTGGCGCTCAACATACAGGTTTGTCAAAAAATGTTTCATGGTGCCTCTGGAAACAATGTATAGCACTACAGGTGGATATAGGACATCATTACATGGAAACACAGGTGCAATACAAGGGAGCAGCTCTGTCTAAAGGCTTTGTGGCTGCCTTCAAGTGTATGTATGTGTGTGTGTGTGTGTGTGTGCGTGTGTGTGTGAGTGTGTGTTTGCGCCCATGTTTCCATGTAAAAACAGCTATTTATGCCACTGGGGCTGCTCCAAGTATGCCCATATCCAAACTCCCCGCCCTCTCATCATCCAATGTTGGGAGATAATGAACATATTTTCAGTATCTCCCGCTCATTATGGCCGGTACATGCTGATTGCAGGCTGGATTTATGGAGCTCTGTGGCCACACTCCCCTTGCTTGGCCAGGCCTTGCTGGAACTGGGTAGAAACAGACAGAGAGGATGAGAGGAACGAGGGGAACAACTGGACGGGGAGGATGAGGAGGAAGAGTGGGATGAAAAAGAAAACAAGAAGAAGACTGCTGTTTTAGTTACACCAACATTTCTCGGCGGCAGAAATAATCTCACTGTCCCACAGAGTTATCTAACTAGTAAGCTTGAATGGCAAAAAAGGAACTCAAAATATAAATAGCAATGACTTATTTTTTCATTAATTTATGACCACGACATTCATGATCTTGGAAGGTCAGCAAGCTAGCTACCTAGCTCACGTAGATAGCTATAGGTTAGTAACGTTGCTTTGGCTCCACCCACTGAGGTTTAACTCAACCAATGAGATTATTTCTCCCTCCAGAGCAGCTCTGCCTCCGGGAGGTATTTGTACAACTAAAACTTCAATCTGTGTTATTGTCCTCTCGAGTGTGATATAATATTCTGGCCCAAATAAGGGATTAAGAGACGTGTAAAATTATTACCTTTAACTACATCCAGCGATAATATTGACTACCTTTGCTTTCGAGGGTTCCTTTATCATGCTTTTCTTTATTTGTTGAGTTGGATTCTGATGGAGTTTGCGGCTGCAATGAAAAAAAAAATCACCACTAGCCATATTTAGCTTAGCATCCCACCATTTGTCCCTTTGTGACCTGAGGATCCATACGCACCATGGTTGTTAGCAAAATTATTATTTTTTAAAATCAGTAATGCGTTAAAATGTGTAATATGCTACTCATATGTCATTTCTACTTTCATTATTTCACCCGTTTTAAGAAAAGAACAATTGGCAAATGGGATCCAGAAATCCTGTTCATTTTTGCCATAGGCAGAAAAACAATGGGTCAGTATTGATTGAAATGACAACACTTGAGAGGACTATAGAAAGAGCGAGGAGGGCAGAGAGGGAGGAGCACACTGAATGTATGAGTCAGGTTGATAACTTTGTTCAAGAGAAAGGCGGGTAGCAGTAACTCATTGGAGTAGTTACGGTTCTATTTCAAATAAACACTACCTCCTTTCAAATGCTTTAAACTGATTCCTTCCTTGGAACAACACTTGGCTGGATTTCCCCAAAGCATCTTGGCACTAAGTTAATCTTCGTTGCAACGATTTTTCTGAGAATGAGCTGAATGAATGACTTGGCGCGGCAGGAGAAGATATCCACTGTCTTCATTTATGGAACAGGCTTAAGATGTGATTCATGAAAAATTCATCATAATGTCAAAATAAGTGTTTTGCACTGATAAATCAAGAGCGAAGTAGGTATAAAGGTTTTCTTTTGAATCTTTTTTGAAAGAGGAATCTAGGGTCAATGAATGTTTTAATAAATGAGGGCACAGGATACCACATTGTTGGGTGTGTCTATTTACATCAGTGTAAAGCTTTGGTCGGATTTAGACCTGAGAATATACTGAGGTAAAGCAGGGATCAGAGCAGAGACGCGCTTACATTACTTCAGCATGAATTCCCTGTTTTGTTTTTGATTGTGTGCAGACAAAATATAAAGTTGCATAAAATTACACACTGCCTTCTTCATTTTCTACATTACACGTACTACTTATATATGTACAGTAGCCTGTTGCGAAAGATTTATCATGTTACTAGCCAAACACACAAATACAAGAAAGAAATACTGTGTACATTTCGGCAAATACAGTTGTGTACGTCAAGTGTTCTACATACTGAACGGAAGAAAGTATAGAGAATAGGACTTCTGTCTGCTGTAAATAGACTCGGCTGCATCCTGTCTTGGAGAAGAAGATGCCAGAAGTATCACCTGGCATGATGGATCCAGACATGGATGCTCTTCCTCTTCACCCTTCCTCTCTCTCTCTCTACCTCTCTCTGCAAAGTTTCCATCCATTCATCTCCAAACAGGAGAGCCACTTTTGGTCCTCTGCTCTGATTTGTAACTGAACAATTTAGCAACTTTTGTACCCGTGAGTCGTCAATGTGGCCGATTGGTAATTTCACTTTAGTATTTTGAGCAGCAGAGCTTTCCATGTGAACACGAGAGAGTTTAGTTTTGAAGATTGTGCCAGATGTACGGAGGCTGTAGAGAAGGATGCAGTCAGACTGACCCAGCAGGGCCCGAGGGAGAAAGCGTCTATGATAAGACTCCTCTGGGATGGGGAAGCCACCGACCGAGGAGAAGGATCCTAGTTTCTCAAAACATCCAACTGAGAAAGAACCTTCCCAGACATCCCAGTTTGTGCAGCAGTGGATTAAGAAAACAAATTACTTAGTTAAAGGTGCTATGTGTAGCATTTAAACATCAATATATATTATTGTGAAATTAATTGTGATACTTTGGTATTGGTAGCCTCTATCTCACACCAGTAATATTGTTAGTGCTTTTCAAAATTAAGATCACAGTTCCCATAAATCCTGTTGCTTCCCTCTTCCTGTCAGATGATAATTTATCTAATTAATGTAATAACTTGTCAAAACGTAAAGAATTGTTTCCCTAAATGGGTTGAAAACACAATAAAACTTGTTAATGTAATACTTTACTTACTTTCATGACAGTAATCATTTTGTACAGGTGGGCGTCACCTTTTTAGAACAGAACTCTTCAGATACACGGTATGTTACCTTCAAAATGTGGGGTAGTGCAGTAAAAGCGTAAAGTAAATGTGTATGTACAGTTAGTAGGATGTAGGGCGAAATAAAATAGCAATACCACCTGTGATTATGGGTATTGCTGTGATGCAATAGGCACGTTGTAAAGCTGAGTACTGTCGGCAACACCAAAGTATCCATAACCAGTAAAGAACATCCTCTAGGATATTGGGACTTTAACGGTCCCTAATGCATGTGTACTGTCTGAAAGGTTTTCCTCAAAGTAGTAGAGATTATCAGCACATCTGGAAATGCATCACTGACTGGATTTCCTGTTGTATAAGGATCTGCAAGCTATACTACAGCTGCTAGGTGTTTGTCTCTAGTCAGTCTGAAACTGACCAGAGACTTCAGTCAGTTTTACAGTTTAAAAAAAGAAAAAAAATTAGAGCAGAAACAAAAACATTTCCAATCACACATTCTTTATTTGTCAAAAACAGAGCAACAACAATGGTCTTTTATCACTATAGTCCGTCCAGTTACAAACACTTAACTTTTAAGGGGAGAAACGTCAACAGCTGGTAATAATGCCCACTGGGTGGCGCTAAGAAACAGTGGTCATGTTCGACATGCAGACATACCAGGAGGAAACCTGCAGACTTCTACATTAGGGCTGGAGTCAAAACCCTTTGAGATTATTATAATCTCAAAATTCAAATACATCAAACTCATGTATAAGACTCATGTATAAGTGTTAAATCACTGAATTGCAGTTAATTTATATTTTTAACTGAATTAAAAGTATATGGACCATAACCCTGTTTCACACACCCTCCTTGAATAGTATCATATCATGTTACACAGGGTTTTCTTGTTTCGTTCTCTCTCATGACAGCAGTTAAAAAGATTGGATCTCTATTAAAAAAAATCAATTTTGAAGTAATGGAGAAAGAGAAAGCCCCAAGTTGGCTGATGTTTCAAGCTGCTCCATTAGAAGTTGGATCTCAGTGACATATTCAGGAGGTAAAATATACATTTGCATCTCCAGACATGTGTTTCCATGATCTCTTGCATCCCTGGGGTGGAAGAGTGGCCTTATTATTATACGGATATTATTGTACGGATAAAGGGTTAATGGGAGTCGAGTTTGACATTTATGCCTGAAACCTGATGCGCCTCGACTAGACTAGAATTTCTCAGCTTCGGTCTGGGTAGAAAAAATGTTTCAACTACATTATCAATATCAATTATCAAGCTCTGAAGTGGAATATCCTCGACTCTCTCTGGGAAGTTAACAGCAGATCGGGGCACAGAGGAAATCATGGAAACATTTGAGGTTCAGCCAGTTTCTCAACCAACAGCTGAAGAAAACAACAGTACCACAATTCAGAGATTGTATGAAGGCACAGCCAAAGCAGAGTAGTCATCTCGACTTCAGTGCTTATGGTTTAGTTTCTTTTTGGAATGTATATTAGGAAGAATTCTCATGAATGGGAGAACAAACACGTAAGATAATAAATATTGTTTGTCAGAATATTTATTATCGTAGGAAATTACCAAGTGTCGTGCTTTTATCTAACGGACAAGTCAGTGTGTTCAACTGGATTTTTGTGCGCTTCAAATTGATTCACAGAAAAGGCCACAAATCAACAAAATATACATACATCGTACTTTTAGAGTTTTAGAGTCTTCATTACAATTACCACAGTTCTTAACTTCTGAACATGTTAAACAAAGAACTGACGGCTTCAGTGAGATTATTTCAATAGTGGGACTACTGATCTCATTGTGCTTCGTATATCTCAGAGTTCATAGTTATCACAGTGCTCGACCCAATCTGGGCTGATAAAGGACATCTTTAACATCAATAATAATATCTCAGCACTTATCACGATTTTAAAGAGGATTTATCTGTGTCATTAGCGTAGCATTATAGGTACACACTTCAAGTAATTTCAGGTATGAAGGAAAAGGTCTCAACACTATGAAATCCTACAAATAATAGATTTGTCTTGACACAGGATGTTACTATAAGGAACCGTTAAAATGTTTTGATTGATTGTGAATGTGACAGCTAGAATATGGGATGTAGCACTAAAAAACAGGTAAGACTAACCAACATTTATGTAATGCTGGAATAAGGCCATTGAAAAATGCTAATGCTAATGCTAATAGCACTAGAGTTGTTGTCTTGTCTATGAGTGGACGGCTACGTTACCAATTCTGCCCGTCATTCACAAAAACAAAAACATTTCATGGTTCTTGCATATAGAATTTTACATTTCAACTTGTGAAACGTATGCAGGCTTTACGTGAAATTACGAAAATATACAAATATAATTTCCAATATATTTTCTATTGGTAAAAAAACAACTATCAAAATGTATGAAATGAATTAACATTCTATATGCCTTGGATAGAGGTATTTATGAGTTTTAGGATGATGGTACAAACAAACATCTTTTGCTTTTGTAATGGATGGTGCTTACATGATCAAGATCAATCACCTTCAAACGGGGAATCAAGTCTGCAATCCTTTTCTATTAAAAAGTGACACACGAAGCGGCCGGCTACTTTTCCGCTGTTCAGTCTCTGTCATCTGCAGTGGATACACTGCATTTGTAATGTCAGGACAATCACGACACCAGCAGCTTAGAAGAGGAGAGGAAAGGCAGGATACTCAATTTAGGAAATGCTAAAATAAATACATGTCATTTCAGTTGCAGGATCGAAATGACATTTTATTACAGCCTAATGAATTTTTATATATACTCTTTAAAATGATGTGCCACATCTACATCTAGTCTGAGTGTTACATTTCGAAATAGGTTAACGCGTACTGACAAGCTTGTCAATAATATATTGTATTGAAAAGTCATAAAAAAAAGGTTGTCACAAACGTACGTACGTATATATTAGAAATGACACTTGAGTTCAACTCATGTGGTCTCGCCATCTACTTTAAGTGTAACCATCACAAGGGTAAAAGCCGGTGAAAAATGGTCAGGGCAGAGCAGCAGAAGTCAAGTAAAGAAAACTCTTTGGGAACAAGTGTAAAGCAAGACTAGTTTGGGCTTCACAGGCTCAGTATTGTTCAACAACACTAGTCATGACTGAGGTCAAACCATAGTAAGTCACATGGACAGGCATGTAGATGGGCATTGGGGTACCAAGCCCTAGCACAAGAGCACAGACAATACACAGACCAAAAACACTTATACGCACAAGGCACATCCCTCTTCATACACTGTGGCAAGGGATGACATGGACACAACATTGAAAGGTGGCCAAGATGGTCAAGAATTCTATGAGATTCCAAAAAATGACAAATGATGTTGGTGAAGCAACTGTTGAGCACGTGGCAATGCAAACCTTCTGCACAGCAGGATCCAAATCCATTAAATAAAAATGCATCCTTAAATTATACATTAGTACTTGAGGTGATTGGAACATTTTTTACTTGCAATAACATAACATTAAACATCAAGTAACCGCCAAAAGGAAATAAAGTAGGTCCATCTCAAAGGTCCAAGATGTTTTTTCTATTTGATTCACGAGTGTTGCTGTGCTTTTGTCTACCTTCATTCAGGGCAGTCGTGCCAGAGGGGACTGGATGTAAAACCATGTAGAAAAACAGACAAGTCCAACGTTGGGGTAAAGGAGGCAGCCAGGCCATTTGTGCTCTAATGCATATAAAGCTAAGGAAAACCAAAGATCCAGATGGAGTACTGCAAACATTGTACTTGAACAGTTAGTATCACTTGCCATGTGATATAATAGTCTGACTTATCAAATAGAAAATGACAAGATTCAATAAACTGGGTATGAAATGAGGCACTTCATAACGTCATGGGGTTTTTCTCAAAACATCTTCAGCATTACAGTGAACACAATGATGAGCTATATAAACCTAATTTTGTGACAGGCATTTGTTTTCAAAACATGTCTTTTAAGGAAGCTGGTCAATCTCCATTTCTTGCTAAAACCATGCCTAGTGAGTGTTGTCACGCTTTCCAGAAGCCACAAGTAGACTTCTACCTTAATGTCTAGGAATTCGCTCAAACCCTAAGTAGGAAAGCAGTAGGAGGAGGTTGGTCTCTTGTGCATTTTCAATTGAACGGAACACAGTGCTTACTTGAAGGGACACAAAATGTCTGCTGTTAAAATGGCCAAATAAGAGCAGAATACAGGTACAAAACCCCACAATGAAAATGACAACAGTGGATGACATCAATTTCCTTTCCAGGGACAAAACTAGAACATGCATGGGGAGACAGCACTGTCACTGCCAGTCAACATGAGGGAGGCAACATATCCTCTCTGTTTTGTATGTCTCTCAGGCAACACATTGCACACTGCGATGATGTTTTCTCCTCGTGCACTGTGTTTGTTTCTAGGAAGATAATGGCAGTTGAGGATACACTGTGGTGCTAATACTGTGATCTAATTCTGCTGCTATGGTGCGCCATCTTTGCCCTCATCTCAACACTTAGTACCAGCTGGGAAGGCTAATATTAAACAGAGGCCATGTAAAGCAACTACACAACACAGGGCTAACTCAATAGCACAAAACCCATTGATTCACCAGGTTTCAGTCTCACAGGACATAATTCTCTTTTTATATTATATTCTCTTTTACATATTCTGATTTTATGCTTCCATCTTCTCTACAAAAATAATAAATTCTGTACATGACTCATGTTTACTCTATTTGCTACCTGATTCTTTTGCTTTTCTCAAGCAGAATGACTTAGATCCATAGTCACAGTGGAAACAGTTCCTTGTGCATGAGTAAATCTCCACTCTCTCAATTACTGGACACAGGACAGAGTTTTCAGAGCAGTTTTCAGAGTGGCTGATGGAGACTGATGGACGTAAAGAGTACCCCCCCCCCCCCCCCATCAACTTGCCTTGTGATTGCATGGATTTTCATGTCGTTGTCATTTCTTCTTTGATTGCTGCCATTTGGGGTTTCAATGCACAATTCCAGCCTGGCAAGTTGTGATTTCCAGTGGGTTTCAGTTGAGACAAAGTTTGGTGCAGTGTGACTGACATTATGGCACCAATAAAAGACATTCTGCACACTGATATATAAGTTCCTTTGCCTTTTCTGTAATCAATAATTAAAGGATTCGGGCACTGAAAAAAACAAAACAATAATAACACCAAAACTTAGTGTTGTCACCATTCTGCAGGATTTTGGGACGAAACGTCATTTTCCACTGTCCTCTGAGTGATGGACTTCACATTTATGCTCCAGACATACAGGACCTTCATCCTGCCTCTCATGCCCGATTTGGGGACTTCTCCTCCAGGAGGAACGAGCTGAGCTCAGGGTGGATGGTAGTTGGGTTTGAGAGTGTGTGTGTGTGTGTGTGTGTGTGTGTGTGTGTTATAAGTAGGAGAACAGGAGGATCACAAGGCCGTCTCCTGAACTATGTGAGCGATCAGTTGACATGAGGGCAGAGGAGTCCCCGTTCCCTCATCTTCCTCCTCTGTTTTGTCATTGTTCCCTCTCTCACTCTCCTCTGTCTCTCCGTCTTCTGTGATCAACTCATCTTTGGGGTAGGCTGCTCCGTTGCTCTCCTTCTTGGCTATCTGGTAAGGCTGTGTGTTGATTGCTTTGGGCTGATGGACGAGCATAATAAAATGGCCATGAAATCTCAGATGGAGGTGGACAGACAAAGCAGGAACACTCACAAAGCAGCAGTCATTAAGTAAATATGTGATTACCTTGTGAGGCAGGGGAGTGACACAGCAGAGCTTCTCTTTGTAGCGCTCAGGCAGGAAGAACAGCAGGTTGCCCAGGACTGGGTACACTGTGCCAGGGGTCAGCTCCTTCTCCTTCATAGGACCTACCACATGGATGACGATGAAACATGACGATAGAAATGTACCTTTTACCATTTATGGTAGATTTCATACAAACGTTGGGAATCGGGCAAGCATTTATCATTTCCCAGATTCCCCACTGAAAAACTCATTAGAAGTGAACAGATCTCAAGAATCCGGACAGTTATAAGTACAATATCTAGCTATCAGAATATAGCCTAGGTAGCTAGCTAGTCGTGACCTTGCTGGAAAATGGCTGTCGTGGGTATTATATTATATTATAGTATTATAGTCTGGTTTCAAGTGAGACTTGAAATGTTGCACATATTTAGTATAAATTGTCTGCACAATCTTGCACTAGTCATGTCTGCACAAGTCTTTTACACCATGCCACTTTAGCAAGCAATTACACCCATGCTTCATAATGCTCTTTTTATCCTACTCAGTAAAGCCATCCATTCCAATGCACTGCAGGTGCAACCACCGTGTATGCCATTCTACCTGAATGTACATAGTGATAAAGTGCTCAATGTAGATATGAAGAGTGATATGCATGTCTACTGTAAGACTACCTTGTTGATGATTTGTTCCTGCACCAATGTCACCAAGACAAATTCCTGTACGTTTATCGTACTTGTATCGTAAGTGTCTGCGTACTTGTATCACTAGAACCAGAGTGAGTATGTGATGTTTAAAATCAACTGAAGTAGTGAGCGTGTGTGTGTACCTGTCAGCAGGCTCACTATCAGTCCCACCACCACAACAGTAGCTGAGTTGTGAGCACTGTACCACATGTAGGACAGTGAGTAGAGCGACTCCAAACCCGTCCGCCTGAGGGGAAACAACGGAGGGAAAAAAGGAAGGAAAGAAAAAAAAAAAGAGGGGAAGAAAGGAAAAAAGTTGACAAACAAAGGGAGACACAAATCAAAAGAAAAACAGAAAGAAAAAAAACATTTTAAATATTTTCTCTAAATTTCCATGTTATCTACTGTGGATGTTTTCAACTTTTTAATCTTAGGTTAAGATCCTGGTAGGGATAAGAGATAAAGCTATTACATGAACATCTACCTTATTTCTCTTCCTTTTGCAGCTCTACAAATACACAAATACTGGTATCGGATTTCAAACCATGCCTGGATAGGGTATCAGAGAAAAATTCACTCATATAAAAAGGGCCATGGGGTGGGAACCAAACTGGAACGGATTCCAAGTTTCTCCAAACTATGATTGATCTTAAAAAAGTGATTTTCGAGCAGATTATCCATCCTTCCTTTCTTCCTTTAGTTCTCCCTAATGAGAACTATAGCGTTACCTTGGCTTGGGTGTGGCAGCGCTGACCAGTGTTGTCATGACAGCGGTAGTCAAGTTGCCAAGGAGGGGCAGGGCTGTGGTGTTGACTGGCGGCAAGGGGATGGGACCAGACGCACGCATCACAAAACTGCCGATGCCAATCCAGAAGGCCATCACAAGGCCTGCTACCAAGCCAACCACCGCACCCTGAGAGGGTAGCAGAGGAGGAAAGAGGAGAGGTGAACAGAGGAGGGCCTGGATACTGAGATTCAGCCTGGTCTAACATGAGCTTCACATGATACAATCCAAGTTGGTTTGGCCTGAACTCACACTTAAACAGCATTTCATGAGCCTGAACCCAAATAAGACCCAACATAATGACAGTTATGTTTGTGACTGTGTTTCACTGCAGTGCAACATGACTGCTTCCCATCTCTGTTCCCACCGTTTACTTGCTGCCACAGAAAACAGAGAAAAAAAAACATCTGCTCAATCAAAACCCCATCAAGGCTTAGAAAAATGAATGAGTCCATGATCAAAACCAAGAGCTAAGTTCGGGCATAGAATCGCTAAGCGGGCCTATGATTCAAAAGTGACTTACTATGGAGTTGGCCCAGGGGAAGAACATTCCCAGACAGAAGAGTCCCAGCAGAGGACCACCCACCATCCCAAAGATGCTGAAGGCTGCCTGGGTACAGAGAGGAACACAGGAGTGAATGTCAGAGCAAAGATAAGCCTTTTCTTGAGTTGTTGACTAGTAAATTACTAGTAGGGTTGCATAAAATTGACAAAGAAACCCTTAAGATTGTCATTTTTTTGTCAGAATAATACATGTACAGCTTTTACTGTGTGATCACTTTATTAATGTTTACATTTGGTCAAGGTCAAGATGCTAATGATATAGTTACCTGAAGTACAGATCCCATTAGAGAGGCAATATAGGCCATTGCCAGACACACCAGGCCATAGGCCAAAGCTGCAAAACAGACGAGCAACACATTTAATGAAAAACACACACAACAAATGTACTGTCAATAAAAATAATTTCTTTATTAATTGAAGACATCCTTTATGTTGGCATGTCAGTGGTCAATTAAATGTAGTCAAAAGTGTGTGCAAATTAAATGTGCTGAAAAAAGTGACACTTGAGTATTATTAGCTTATCATCACAGCTTGATATCATAACAGCCTACTTAGCAAAAGACTGTCACTGATTAGTAACAAGGTGTGAACCACGATAGAAAATACAGAACATACAACCAACAATCTCAAGTTTGAAGGAGAATATTGTCTTAATGTATAGCTGACAGTAAAATTTAAATCGTAAAAACAACAATCAACAACTGCCAGTTTGGGAGTGCTGGTGTTTGTTGGCTCAGTGTGCAAGTTGTTTTGTAGAAAATTCAGAACCACTCAATATTTCACAATGTCAACCTAATCTCGAAATATGGGATTAATAGAGAGGAAGACGGTCATTTGCTGATAACCAAGTTTTACTCCAAGAGAAGAGTTCAGTTCCAAAATGCTATATTAATTTTGGGAAAAAAAAAAACATCATTACCTGGAGTCAAACTAAAACATACAGGATCAATTTTGTGTTGTCATTTTGTCAAATAAGGACTTTACTAGGAGTTAAATTACTTATTTGGAGGACTTAAATTATTGATTTTTTTTTAAAAGTGGTAAATTATGTTCATAAAGCATTTCCAGGTCCCTGTAATGTAAAATAGAGTATAGGCAGACTAGGAAGATAGAATGATAAGCGTACATTGTCAAATTTACCCACAGTAGTTTGCAAATGTAGTTTTTTTTTCGTCACAAGAAAATATAGGTACCCAGGAACAACATAACAATCAAAACTACTGATCTTACCTAGTCCTTTGGAGAGCAGTGTGGCTTTGGCTTCGGTCATGGTCGGAAAATGAGGCTTAATGAGGTCCTCCAAGGTTACCGTTGCTAGGGAGTTGAAGGCTGACGAGATGGTGCTGAAGAGGCAGAAAGACACACAGAGATAAAGAGAAAGAGAGATATTGAATGTACAGCTGGGATTTTTAGAAACAGTATATGGATGTCAGGACAGCGTCTCTGTGCCTGGGCATAGATGCTGCACATCTGAAACTTATTGGGCATGAGAAAGTAATTCACTTGGTGTCTTGGTGATGATGGTGAATGCTCTCTTGGGCACTGCAGCAGGATCTCCCATGAATGTGTATTGGGTGAGTGAAGCGGTTATGGCATATTGTTTCTATAGTTTTAACTAGAGAGTAATCACCAGCCCATAAACGGGCCTGGAGGCTGCATTGGCCTCTTTGGGGTTCAGCAGAGCTAAACCATGCCAAGACAATGCAAGCCAAATCCATAATAGAGCTATCAATATAGTTTGCATCCCTTGAGGAAACCCAGGTGCAGGAACAACAGGAGGATTCGGTGAGGTACAGTACAGCATCACAAAATAAATTTGAGTGCTTCTGTTTCCCAAGAGCAGGAATTTATAGTATGCAGAAAAGAAAAATCATATCCCCAATGGAAATTCACTCAGTACCACAAGACAATAGGGCTTTGCAGTGTGTGACATTCTGTCAGGGGATATATAATGGGCTGGAAAAGTGTTCCATAAAATCAAGTGTAGAACAAACGCCATCAAATTAATGCTGCATTGAAATGGGTGTCAGTATGGATAAAAGTCCAGGGTGATGCTTTGTGTGATGGTGTTAGGAGGGGATGGAGATCCATAAAAGTCATGGAAACCCCATTTCTGGAGTGTGCACATTTCCCTGCATATACACACACACACACACACACACACACACACACACACACACACACACCAGTAAAACTAATGGGCTGTGCCCAACAGCTCCTTCATGTTTTACTACCCAGCACAGAAAATACAATCACAACCAGCCAGGCAGGTTATTGCCAGGCTATATTATTTGGAGACAGATGTAAATTACTCAGGTCTCAGGACTAGTGTTTCCGTGACAACCATGTAAAAGTTCAAACTTCCTGGACCAGAAGTTTTATTTTTTTTTTTTATTTTTTTTTTTATTTTTTTATTTTTTTTTTTTTTTTTAAATCACACACAACAACCAAGGTAGAACGCTCGTCCCAGTCTAGTTTGAGTTGTTCACATCTTCAAATTGTGACTTAAGTCGTCAGTTTTTCAACTTCAAACAAACTTTTTGATGGCTGGCAGAGAACAGAAACTTTTTGCAGAGGGATGACCCTTTCTTTCTAGGCCGAGTCTCTTGGGTTGCTTACCTGAGAGCTCCACTGAAGAGACAGGCCACAAACAGTCCTGGGAGCCCAGGCAGGTCCTTGAATACATCCATCACAAAGTACAGCACCATCTGCAGAAGGAAATTGAGCATTTGTGATTTTGATATAAATTGTTATAAATGTGGAAACAGCTTTTCCTACATTTTTTCAGCACTTAAATGTTCCAAGACTTGTAAATATTGCAAACATTACGTTACCATAAAAGGCGCACCACATGGAACATAATTTGTACATTTGTTTTTTTTTGGAGAACCACCAAGTAGAGCACCACTCACCTGGTCTTTGGTTTTGACGTAGCCCTTGTCCAGAGGGCTGTCCTCTCCGTAGCGAGCAAACATGACCAGACCCATCAGACAACCCAGACACAGTACGATCTGTTGGCACGGGAAAACCACGTAGCAAGACCTGGAAGGACACAGAGGGTGGGGACAAAAGGTTACAGGTGTTTACTTTTGCCTTTGCAGTGAGCATTGCAGTTTGATTTGTATGTGTTCATTTTAAGGGGAGAGCTTCATTAGTTCCTTGGGATTTTACTACATCACCTGTAGATTTTTGTTTTATTTCCAATTCTTTCTATATTTCAGCATTGTGTAGTAGTTGTGTAACATCTTATATCACTGTCAACTGACCACACTTAAGATTCAGTTGTGAGCAATGGATCATCCTTACATGACAGCCTCTCTCTCTGTGCGGGAACTGAGGTATCTCTGGACCTGGGCCTGGTTGACCCCATACAGAGCCAGCATCAGGAAGATCCCACCTACGCCCAGCGTCCAGAAAGTGTGGCGCTCCAAAGGGTCGGGGTTCAGGCTAGAGAGGCAGAAAGGGAGGTACAATGAGGAGGTGAGGTGTTTACAATATTTGCGCATGGATGTGTCAGACTTGCAACCTTTTAGACATTAAAATAAATAGGATATATTACACATTATCAGTCTGTGACCCTGTGTGTACATGCCTAGATCATGTATTTGGCTTTTGGATAAGGGTGTGGTCTGCAATGAACTGGGATGTGGCTCTAAAGCGCAGGTTAGCTTATCTCAGCCTCAGGATAAACGTTGCATATTATAGCTTTAATAAGGCTTTGCACTCGTATCTTAATATATTTCTGTCAGTTAAAAATTTCACTTGTCCAAATAATCGTTAATTCTACTGTAAGATGAAATTGTTGGCTACTCACTCTAGACCAGAGATGCGGCTACCATTGGTGGCTTTCCTCCAGACCTCGGCAATGCCCCCTGCCTGGCTGGCCCCCACCACGATGACGGCTAGCTGGCCTGCAAACATCACCACCGTCTGGAACACATCTGTCCAAATCACTGCCTTCAGGCCCCCCTGGGAGACAGGGACACACAAGTGGTTTACAGTTTAATCATTTTGATACTCTTATCCAGAGTGATTTACAATGAGTACACCAGTAGACTAAGCATTGAGCTGAAACAAGCCAGCAAGTGGTAGGTATGGAGGGACAGACTCCAAGGCTTAGATTCAGGGTCTGTTCGAAATTGGGTACTATCCACACTTGACGTACTACTTGTGACATCGAATGAGTATGTAGTGTGTTTCATGTGTGTAGTGATTTTATACACGCGAGAAATGCCCGGATGTATACTACACTACCGACGTTACTCAATTCACCAAGATGCCCCAAAATGCATTGCCGCTACATAACCTTCTTCTTCTTATAGTTTATTGCCGGTTGACATCCATTTTCATGTATTACTGCCCTCTTCTGGAGTGCAGTTACCTTACACCCTTTCTTTCAGTCCCGTAATGTTGGACAGAGAAACGTTGGGTGCGCTAATAAAAAAAGTGCTGATAAATACAATGTAGACCAACACTTAAATATCTGATATTTTTTATATTGACTTTAAATGAACTAAACTTAGACTACAACATATTCTCATTCAAAGTTAGCTTAACCCGGTGATACGGCGTAAACGGTCCGCTGATAATAGTATACTCATTCGCCACCTGAGTATGTAGTATTTAGTCAGTACTAATGAGTATATGTAGCATGCTAGTATCCCATTCTGAACACAACCTCAGTCTCTTACCAGAGTAGTGTAGAGAGTGCACACCAGTCCCATGGCCAGCACTGCTCCCCACAGGTCAAAGCCAGTCACTGCAATTAAAAGCAGTGATTTAATTAGGGAACGCCACACAAAAAATAAATAATAGCTGAACTTCCCTTCAAGAAACTACAACACGTCATGTTTGGTATCATCATTACCCCGCTCTCTTTCATTTAAAATTGAACATCAGAGAGCAAAATGTCAGAATTTTAACTTGTGTTGTGGTAAAATGTGACAAAGTAAAAGAAGCTACTGAGGTGTCTTAGGTGTCTTTACCTGCGTTGAGTGCCAAGGCTGGAGCGTAAAGGACTACCCCCATGTAAATGACCTGCAGAGGCAGAGAGAAACATTGCAGGAAAACAGGAACAAAAAAAAAGTGTCTTTCTGACTTCAGGGGGGTCTGTACTCTGCAGCTTTTTGAAAGTAAAAAAATATTTTGTGAGTAATTGTATTTCTCAGCAATGTTGTTTTTCTTTTTTAATGCAATTAAACATTTTTTTTATTTTGCCAGCCACCATCTCCCAATTTTGCTAGTGAAATAACAAAATGGGTTATGCTATCTTGGTAGCGGTTGCAGGAGTGAGGGAAATCAATATTATCGAATGACCAAACAAAAACATTCCTCCACCAATGCTCCAATCATTCATTTGTTCATGTACATTTCTGAATTTATTTAGGGGGATTAATCTGGTTCTATAGATTTATTTAAAGTCTACTATTAGAAGTCCTATAAGTTGCTGAAAAAATGCAAGACATTATTGGGCATTGCGTATGGACTCTTATCGAACTCTTATCGAAGAGAATATAGATATTATATCATCAACCTACAACCGATAGTGGAAAGTTTACAAGGGCCATGGTGACATTTCTAGGGGCCAAAGGCAGTCTGGCTCCATAAAAAAGCAATAATACACTGAAGGGCGTCGTTTACTGTCATTATGGGTATAAAGATTATGCAAGTACTATGCAACTAGTATTATGCAACAGATATTAACACATACTGTATGTACTATTGTCAGGAGAAAACTAGAAAGCTCTCTGTTCACAAGAGTTGCCATAGTAACCAATTGAGCATTTTTGTTTCCCAAACTATACTTAGTGAGATATGAAATGCATGAAGTGTTCAACAACAGACAAGTAGTACAGCATATGGCCCCCACCCCCCCCCCCCACACACACACACACACCAACGAATAAAACAATGTGTAGACACACATAAACAAAAAATGTGAAGTACACAAAGATACCATCTGAAAGATGAAGGTCACAGTCCCACATATGCGAACGGTCTTGTTGAAGCGCAGCTCCAGATACTGCCGAGGGGAGAAAGGGAACGAGTAGAAGAAAAAAAAACAGAGAACGATTACAAATTTAGAAATTCACAAATTCACATCTCACAAGTCACCTTGTTGTAATCTATGGTCAACATTGTAGATGTTTACTCTCAGGACTGGTACTGTATAATACAGCCCCATTATCAAAGTAAGTGCTCATCTTTTGGGCACAGAGTATTACTGAATTATTTCCTGGCTGTAGATAAAGACTAAACACAGACATTCCCAAAGAATATTAAGAGATATGAAAGTTGAAGACTTGAGAAAGACAAAAAGAATGAGAGAGTATGTTGAGAGTGAGAGAGCAAGAGAGAGGCAGAGAAAGGGACATAAGAAAGAGAGTACAAAATAATACAATAAAGAAATAGATGGTGACTGGTGGCTAAACCTGAGTTGGTCTCATTCAAGTAAATGTGCTTATAAGCTTTTTGGAGTGTTCATTTCAAACGGTGGGCACTTGTCTATTACTCCCCCCACTCTCATTGTACCTCATAGGCGCTCGACAGCCGCAACCTGTAAAAGACTGGTATGAATACATGGGCGGGGATGAGCAGGCCCAGGAAGTAGGAGCAGCCCAGAAACCAGTACTGGGTCCCGTAGGTGTAGACCTCAGACGGAGCACCCAGGATGGCCACGGCCGACTGAAATGTGGCCAGTAGGGACAGAGACACAGGCAGGCAGCTCATAGATCGATCAGCCAGCAGGAACTCCTACACATAACAAAGTCAATATTAGACAGTGTTTCTAAAAAAAAGACTAAAATCTAAAATGTTTGTACCAATTATATTCAGTGTTTCCTTACAATACCCATATTAATGACAATATATGGACGATATATTCTTAAAAAGCAGCAAGCCTGAGGAAACTACAGGAAACACTGATTTTACTGTTGCATTATCATCATTATCAGCAGATTTCTTGACCGATCTATCCGTCTAATCCTCATGCCTACCTGTGTCGTGCGCTGGCGGCCGCCAGAGAAGGCATAGAACAGGCCGATGCCAGTCGAGGCCACCAGCAGCAAGGCAAAGATGACATAATCCAATGTTGCGAAGTGCATCTGGACTACCTCCCCCATGATGCTGTTATAGGCGGAGGATGGGGGGTGGGAGGATGGGGGAGTGAAGGCCGTTGGAAGTACGGCCTTTGGCACTGATCACAACGGCAAAAGAAGCGCTTCACCCATAGGGATACTCACGAGAGCTAAGTGGAGTGAGAGAGGGAGAGGGAAAGAGAGTGGAGGGAGAGAGGGAGAGGGAAAGAGAGAGAAATCGAGTCAACTTTATTCATATAGCACTTTAAAAACACAAACTCAGTGTCTTCCAAAGAACTTTACAAAATAGGGGGGTTACAAAACAGAGAAAAGGAGGCAGCACATGGAACATCAACAGCAAAATGCATGGTTAAAAGCAAAATAACAGCAATAGATCATAAAAAAAAACATGTCAGACAGTGAAAGGCCAATGAATAAATAGGTTTTATGGCAAGTTTTTAAAAATGTAACTGATTCAGCTGATCTGGAAGGCTAATCCACAGTCTCCGTGCAGCCAAAAAAAAACACCCCATCACCAATGAGTTTAAACAGGGGTCCTCAGGTCCGCCAGAAGCCCCTGATTAGAGGACTTGAGGGACCTAGCCGTATTGTGCGAGGATAGAAGTTCAGAAATGTACCCAGGAGCGGATTTTCAAGTCAATTTCATATGTTTTGTGTGTGTCTGATTTTGACACTGCTGTAGCGACACAGCCTTGGAAGTTGTCTGATAAAAATGTTAATCAGTTCACACACACACACACACACCTCAAGTGTGAGGATAACTGTGGATCAGGGCAGGATGACCTCCTCCCACCCACATGCCCTCTCACACACATAAAATGGTGTACTAGTACTGAAATAGCCCTACACCAATAACCCAGAAATGCTAGTGCTACATCACCAGTATACCAGTAAATACTGCCAAAGCAAGGCATTCTCATAGATACAACAGTCATATCACAATTCTTCAGGGAAAATGTATCTTTTTTGTCAATATCTCCAGTGATGGAGAAAGCTAGAGAAATTCTGTAAAACCCTTACCTACTCAGTTCAAGCTGACGCTGGCTGGCTGACACACACAGACCACTCAGACTTAATGCTCACTGAAAGGGGAGTAACTCGCTTACAGCCACCAATCACAACTGCTGAGGACGCAACAGGGATGATCTGCAAAATACACCAGACACACATCTTTTTGAAAACAGAACGTTTTAACCAAACAAAACCTAATCCCACGTTATATTTGTACAAATGATACACAACCGGTTTTCCCTTAGAGGATATATTTTTGTTATCAGCAGTGAAGAGAGATTTTTGATTCCCCGTGGTGCTCTCACATACCTCTCCAATTCAACTGAACATAACACCATCTTCTCCTTCACAACATGGGGGGAGGGAGATCTCGTGAGACGCTGGGCTCCAATTCAATTATCCCTCTAAATAGGGTCATGTGCTATCAGAGAGAAATTGTGCATGTGTACCATGAGATAGTCTATCTGTGTGTGTAAGGGGTGGAATGATATATATTAAAAATTGACCCAATCAGTATGACACCCTCGGTTTAGGACACATGGCAAGGATGACGTGGTTTGCCAAGTGATTTGATTTGATTCAATCCAGCCTACTAGCTAAACCAATTTTGGACTGTGCATGGTTATTATTTTCATAACGTGGCAACACTGTAAGGTTAACTGGTCATTTGGATTTACTGCCATACACCACTGCAAATTATAATTACTACTACGAACTATTTGGCCACTGTAGTATGCGAATCTGAATCAATGCATCCAACTCGGTGGTAGCCTGTTCCTATTCTAGCAGTGCTAGCCTTGCTCACTAGCTTGCACAACGTGCTTAGCTCAAACAGTAGAAGATGTTACATGTAGAAGATGTTTTGAGTAATACTATATTAATACTTAATACTATACTATAAATTAAATAAGAATGTTATAGTCAACAGCACAAAGCTACACCAATATGACCATATATCAACCACATAGAGGAAGGGCAAATAGCCTACAGCCTATTAAGGATACCAGCTGCCAAAATAATAAAAAAAAAAATCCAGAACATTTTAAAAATGTTGCAAAGAGATCACTACTTAGTTGATATAAGTGCAACATCCTTAATTGTCTTTCTCTGTGCTATACAAATGTCAAAGTCCTGACAGAAAAAATGACAGTCTAGTATTTGGACCTATGTATTCTGCTGGCCAGTATCCAATCTAGTAGCTATTGCAGGTTAAAAGCAGCACTTGCTTAACATGGACTTGTTGTATTGTAATGCCCTGCAGTTTTTGGATTTGAATGCTCAATGAGACGTTATATTTTTTCTAGCAGTGGGAGCAACTTCCCTACAGTGGGGGACTACAAACGCTAAATCAATGTACTTCCTATATTGAAGTTGCTTGCAACACCTGCAGAGATTTTTGCCTTTAATTAAGAAAGTTATGCTGGGTAATTTGGCTAGCATGCCACTTTTGGTGTTTAAATGAGCAAAAACTACTAATTAATTCCCAGACAAGTGTAAAACTCTTTATTTCAGCCAGAGGCTTTCTTGTTAAACGGTCTGGTTTTAGCGAAACTCATTCACTTCAAAGCATTATGATTTACACATGATGAGACAAAAAAACAGATAAGCCACCTTTGTTCAGAAAACTGATGTCAGGTGCCAGTAGTTCCAAAGTTCAGGGTCTTTCTCGCACACACACACACACACACACACACACACACACACACACACACACACACACACACACACACACACACACACACACACACACACACACACACACACACACACACACACACACACACACACACACACGATTGCCTTGGCTGACTAGTTGCAGCATTCTCTACTGCAGTGTTTTTAAAAGGCTGGATCAGAGGAACATATCTCCCCAAATTATTCTGGAGATCCATTTTTTTTTAACCTTTATTTAACCACGTTCGTCCCAATGAGATCAAGAATCTCTTCTCTTTCAAGGGAGACGTGGCCAAGAATGACATTTTGTCCAGCAGCAAACCACTGCCACCAAGAGAGTGAGAATGTTATTTTACAAAACATTCCTGCATGTTTTCTTTACCACATGACTTCCAACAGAGTCTTACTCTCTTCAAGCAAAATGGATTCCAAAAGCCTCATTCTGCCCATGAAACCTGGTCCTGTCCATGACCCTGGAGCCTTGGACCACTTTTCCCACACAAAACCCTTTGGCAACTTGATCACCTCAGTCTCTAGAGAATCCAGAGAAAACTCTGCAAGGGTGTGTATGTGTGAGAGTGTGTTTGATCACACAGTGGTAGTGTTCCGCAGTGGCAGCCCTGTCTCACTGATTTTCCTGAGCTTGGTTGATCAAGGCCTGGCAACTGACCCCATTAAATACCACACTCATCATTATAGGTGATTATCTATAACCTATCTGAGGTATGAGTAGGGTTGGGAACAGAGAAGCAGTTCCAATTGAAACTGGTTCAACATTTCTAAGAACAACATGCAAGAAAAAAATAGAAAAAACGTCTTTGATTATTCTTATAAAGTGCAATTCAAATGCACTCTTCATTTGGCTGCTTCAAGACATATAATGGAGCTCTATTACGCTCTAATGTTCTCTAATTTATCCTAATCACACTTAATCCATGGACTGTACTCTCCAAAGCAAGTTCATTCACTTCATATGAGAGAATCCATTACTGCTGCATCCTTCTATTACAGATGCCTCGTGTTGCAGTGCAAGTGTTGCCTGTGTTGGAGTTATTGTTCTCAGGCGCTGATTACACATGCAGACAGGCATGACAAAGCCTAGCTCCACTCTGCTCCGTTTACAAATCTAGATGAAGCCATGGCGGACTGTGGCCCAACTAACAAGTGCTCTTAAGTTTGGCTTAGCGTTGAGGGTTGAACATGACATTGCTAAATTGAGCATGTATAGAAAAGCATTTTGCTGCAAGGGAGAAAACACCTAAAAAATGATGAAGCATTTGCACCAGAGCTGCTTCACAGCATGGGACTTCAGTCTAGTAAAGTCCCATGAGCCAGAGTCACTGCAATAAAATCAATTAGTTGTAGTTTAGTCTTTTCAATATTTTCTTTTCTTCTGCCGTTGCTTCAGTAGTTTAGCTTTGTCGTCTCCCAACAAACCCAGATAGACATTCCCACAGTCATTCAGATGAGCATGCACACACACACCACAGCATCCCACAAACACACCTGTGGTCCCAATTCATGTTGCCATGGAGATTAAATGTGTTTCTGATTATAGAATTAAATACCTGCAAAAATGCATGTCCCTGACACCCATCAATTCCATGGCAGTACATAATAAAAAAAACCTAGCGTGGGAAACACTGACAGCTTTATGAGGTGAGGTTTGATAGAAACTTAGCCCAAATTAAATTACCTTTAGGCCTACAGTCCACCATAGCACAAGGTTTTCCCCTCAGCTGTTAACCATAATGAATGACAGGAGTGCATGAAGTCCAGATAGCTTAAAAAACGTCAAAGGGGCACATATTTGCCTTTCAGTTTGAAGGGAGAACGAAGGTGCAGCTCTCTGAATTTGCCTCTGATTGCAGACTCCATCTGAGAAAATACAGCAGTCTTTTAGTAGAGACTCAAAACTCAAGCTATATATTGATTATATTTCAGTGGCCTGCCAGGTAAACTAACAGCTGTATATAAGTATATTTTTTTAGATGTATTTTGAGTGCTCTGAGGCACTAAGGTGGCGTTCCGACCTGGTGTTTCTCATCAATGCAGTTTACAAAAAACAAATACTTAAGGTTGTCAAACAGTGAAAGTCAGGGTGGCATAGTAGGTCTGTGTACTCATGATGTCTCCCTCTTCCCTGCCCCCCATTCTAATGATTCAAGAAGAAAAAAAAAGACATTGCGGTTTGATGTTTGACCAGGTTGGATGGGGGGGGAGGGGGTATCATCACAAAACCTCACACAAAGAGGTCAGGGAAACCGCGGTTGCCTGGCAACACAGGGACAATGACTGTATGTTACATGTGGTAGGCAGGGCTGAGCTGCTGGCTTTGATGCTTCCACCCCCTCGCCCCTTCTTCTGTGTAAATGGTGGAAAATAGAAAACGTTTGAAGGGAAGAGAGCAATTACAATGTGGGCAGGATTGCAGCTGCATGGGAAAGACTGCTGTATTGCACCTGCGCTTTAACGAATATCAGAGTTGAGAGTTTAAGTCTGAGCCATGGTTTTTCATTCTCCCTAGCAGACAAACATAGGCTAGGCCTAACAAGCATTGTGTTCAATGTGTGAGGACTTAGAAAAGGGATTTATGGGGAACATTGGGAAAATCCTGCAGGATGTTTTTTGTTGCCCTCAACAGCAAGAAATAGGCCTTACGCTTTTCTGTCGGTCAGAAGTTTCATCATATTTCAGGTCTTTACATCAGTCAATTTGATATTAATGCTTTTGTAGATTTATATTGGAATATTATATTGGAATATATATATATATATAGCAATTTTTCATCCATACTGGGATAATAGTGTTTGTTGTTTGTTTTTTTAAATCTTTGCCCATGATAATCACACAACGCAAACTTGATACTGGCGCATGCATAGCACCCACCACACACACGCAAACACACACAAACACACTTTGGAATTTGTGCACCCATGGGCCCCAAGCCCTGCTTGTATCTCAGCGACCCAAAAGGGCAATAATTTGAACACTCATTAAACCTTTAACTGAACCCTGGCCTGCGCAGTGAATCAGTGATAGAACAGAGAGAGAGAGAGAGAGAGAGAGAGACAGACTTCACGTTTGGTCAACTCAGTCTTGATTCATGGACATGAAAAAGGCTCTCCAGAGTTAAAGACAGTTCAACAAGTCAGACTTCTATTCAATGTCAGTGGTGCCATTTCGTTTTTTTCTCCCAACTGGAGCCTTGTTTATCCAACTTCTAGGTCTGAGAGGCCATTGTTCATTTTCACAAATATTTACATTAGATCATCTAGGACTAGAGTGTTTATGACTTATGTTTTAAGGTGGGTGTTCGGTTTAAGGTTTTGTGATGATTTCTGTTTCCTAAAGGTTCTCAAATTTTTCACACCAAGGACCCTCAAAACAATACACAGTTGGCTGGGCATCCCCATCTGTGCAGATTTTGTCCAGCAGCTGCCAACTGACTGACATTGCACCACAGGATGGTGTGGCCTTTAATAACAGTAAAATAAAACCGTTGACTCATTTTCTAAGGAATGCTTTGGAGTCTCCACCCTCCAGTTCTTCTTTCTTGTGAACTTGAAATAATGGTTCATCAAAATGACAGAAGAAAACGCGTATTATTTGGAAGCCTAAGCTCTGGCATTACCAACAAAATGAAACAAGTTGAATGGCAGAAAGTAACCAAAACCATCTCCCTTTTAAAAGCCCAATGCAACGCTCTATCACACAGAGCGCACGGCTGTGCACCACATTACAGGAGAGGCTGCTCACTGCAGAGCCAAATGAGTGGAGCTGGTCCAGCCCCACCCCAACTCACTCATTTTTATGCCTGGCCCTGTCATTTTAACCCATACCTTAACCAATTATCTTCCCTTGCCGAATCTTAACCACTCCTTCCCCAGACTTGCATTAACGAGAGGGGTGGCGCGCAAGTAGGTACAGAGCTTCACTATAGGTCCAGAGAGGTGGAGCTGGACTAGGTCAAGCTCTACCCATTTGGCTCTGCAGTGAGCACCACTTCCATTATAGCGCGTCTGTTGTGCACTCTGGGGATTTGTAAATGGCAGCCATGGCTTCAATGCATACCCATTGTGACCTGAGGGTATAAAATATTATATACATATTATACAATACAATATTTTATATATATATATTACATTTGGTAAACTGGACATCGCTGCAAATTGCATTTGGTGTTGGCCTGTTCAGCTGCTGTGTAAGGGAACCTGATGTATCTACTACTCAAAGAAATGATGCCCACGCCATGGGCATGACCCGGCTCAGGGCAGCTCAGGATATCCCTGATCTGTCCGCAAGCTCCCGCTGAAATGTCACTAAAAACCTGATTGTTGTCAATACCTGTAGATGGACGGGGATGCCACGGTTTCTCCGAGAGTGCCGTTCCAACACAGGGCCCAGTTCAGCACACAATTCCAAGAGAGCAGCTCTTGGAAATCGAAAGTGACGCATTAGCCAGTCAACATCATGGACCAGAAAATCAGTACGGTCTCTGAAAACTCGTTCTCGCCTAAATTGTGCAATAGCAATATCTTCCAGCAACGCCAAAGCAGCCGTTGTATCATTTGACACAGCCATTACGCACAGCTACAGTCTTTATATAGTGTAGGTTATTCTTACGCCCCAAAAATACAGAATAATAATTTTTATTTATATAAAGATCATTATAATTATTATAATGCATAGTGACAAACATATTTACTCAAGATAGAACGAAATGAAGGCTTGTCAAAAAAAAGGTTGTTAACCACTCACGCATCACTATGTAATCATAGTGAAGGTTTTTTTAAACTATAGATTACATCCTAACACAATGTAGTGAAAGAAAAAAGCTCTAAATAAAATGTCACCAAATTTACACTGGTGTCTCAGAAGAATACCTGATGGTATTCAAAGGAATATTTACAGAGTAAATATTGCCTATATATGCCAAAGGCAATATACACTTATATATAGACTTATCACGGATTCAAACTGAACTTCTACACTACATGGCCAAAAGTTTGTGGACACCTGCTCGTCGAACACCTCATTCCAAAATCATGGGCATTGATATGGAGTTGCTCCCCCCTTTGCTGCTATAACAACCCCCACTCTTCTGGGAGGGCTGTCCACTAGATGTTGGAACATTGCTGCAGGGATTTGCTCCCATTCATTGATTCATTAGTGAGGTCGGGCACTGATGATGAGGCCTGGCTCGCAGTCGGCGTTCCAATTCATCCCAAAGGTGTTGGATGGGGTTGAGGTCAGGGTTCTCGACAAACCATTTCTGTATGGACCTCGCTTTGTGCAAGGGCTGAAACAGGAAAGGTCCTTGCCCAAACTGTTGGCCACAGAGTTGGAAGCACAGAATTGTCTAGAATGTCATGGTATGCGGTCAGCGTTAAGACTTCCCTTCACTGAAACTAAGGGGCCTAGTCCGAACCATGAAAAATAGACCCAGACCATTATATACATCAGAAGCGGCGTCCGCTTACTTTTGGCCAGGTAGTGCGTGTTTACACGTGTTATCTGACAGGTCACAAGCAGCCACATAAACATGAATAAGAGCTGCAGGTAAGCGGATATATGTATTACTGCAGCGATTATGGGTTTCTTTTGTAATCGAGATAACAAGCGACGTAAGAAGGGACATTATTTTTCCAAGTCGGCTAATTAGTCCCGGACGCTGCCACAAGTCATTAGCTGAGAGCATTGCGGGTGGCTTATGAGTGAACTAGCCAAACCTGCTAACATAAGCTAACGTGGCTTGGCACATGTAACGCGACAAGACATGGCATTATCCAGCAGTAATGTAGCCAGTGTTTGATAGCTGCCATGAAAAATGTCACACCCCCAAGACAACAAAGACGTAAACTAGCTAACAAAAGCTAGTTTGCTCTGTAACGTTAACTAGATGTCCGCATGGTGCTCCCGTAACCAACCAGCCAAACTTTGACTCGTGCACTAACGAACGTTAACTAATCTCTGATACCGGGGTTCAGCATGGCACGACCTCCAAGCTATCGGTAGCTAACGGTAAATGACATTGAAACCACATTCATCCTCTTTGTACATAAGGCCAAAACAAAAGCAAGCAACGGTTCTTACCGGGGAGTACTCAGTTGTCAGATACACAATTTATCTTAGCTTAGGAACGAATGAGGCCAGGCGATGACGGACCGCCCATTCTCCTTGACACCAGCTATAGTTCTGCATTCATGTGCGCCTCGTAAACTCCCATTTTCGTCTGACACGTTACGGTTTTTCGCGCATTCAAGTGCTTTTGATAGAAAATAACTACCCTATAACTAAAGTATTTTTGATGGTTTGCTGCTTATTTTAGAAATCAAGCTACTTTGTGCAGCATCAGTCTTGTGAGTGGTGTTTAATTTATTAGGCAAACGTTTCTGTACTGTACAGTATATACATTTTTACCATTACTTGACCATGCTCTCCACTCTGCTAGTCACATTTCGGCAACTCGAGTATCATAGAACATTTCGACTTCCACAACCGTATTTGCCTCTTTGAGTCGTACGTATTACTCACATTTCCAACAGCACATGAAGGCCACATAATACGTGCTTTGGCTTGCTCAGTTGCAAATGATCAGTCCATATCAGATATGAAATTCCTGATATCGGCTAAGTTTTGTCAATGGGTTTTTTTTTTATAAACTAGGCGACGTTAATAGAAAATTGAGCATTTTTCAACCTATATTGGTCTGATTTCTCATGACGCCACTCTGCATCCCCAGCAGCGTTGGAGGAAGGGAATTTGTCATCATGGTAATTAATTACCATGGCAATTCTCACGTCACCTGAGTTGAATTTGTTTTTTTTTACAGTTAATCATCCTCCCCAACACATACACGCGCTTGTCATCTTTGGCCCTGTTTCTTACCTGCGTTTTGATACGTCCAAAGCAAGGATAAGTGCCTTTTGAAACGATGGCCCTTCTTTGACCCGATGTTGTACATGCGACCCCTTGCATGCACTCAAATGTTTCGCGATGACTAAATATTTAAATTTACCTACGTAATCATCGATTTCTCCATCCTGTTTGATTATGTAAAAGGCTCATAGCTCTCCACATCCTATTCCCCCTCCCCTGGCTTGTGACTCACGTCTCTCATTGAATTGATAGTGACAAGCAGACACCACAGGGGGGAGACTGAGGCTGTATACATTTCCACAGAAACAGAAAAACTGACGCCATTTATGGGATGGATTTGATCCCTGTATATCGGTCTATATAGAAAATAAATGTGTAGTTTCTCCCCAGTTGAACAGCCACAGGAAATTTAGGTCTGTGCTACGGAGTTGGAAATAAGATTCTCCTTTGCTGCCTGTGTAAATCCAACCTGAGATACATTTTAGGGAAGAGATAATGTAGAATTGCCCCAGAAATAGCTTAAGGCCTCTAAATACCCCACAAGGTTTTGGGTCACTTTGCAAGCTCAAACCCTCCATGTCAGTGATAAAGTAGATAGACTATATAGCTGCAATTGTCAGCGGATAAATTAACAATGCAGGAGAGATAGTTCCTGTGTCCTGGGGTGCAGTTGACAATAACATTTACAACATAATTATTCCACCTTTTTCATTTTCACCTCCAGTCATGCACTCACCTTGTGCCAAATATCTTGCAACTCATGTTTTTTTTCCCATTTACTGTAAAACAACCCAATTTACTATAACAAACAGCAATACATTTATTAGGAAATGTATTTATTTTTATTGTATTTGTCCCATTACCTTTGACACTTACCATCTGTACACAACTTTCTAACCAATAATATCACAGAGAGTTAGTCCTTTGAGGTCTTCCAACTTGCTGGGTGAAACTACAGAAGACAGTGTACAAAATGTATCTGAAAATATCAGATACTGGGCAAGACCCATGGGCTGCTGTGCAAAAGACAGTGACAATACAAATAAAACAGTTTGTTGTTGGCATTTGTTTGTCCAGGAAAAGCATCCTTGAGGTTGCTGCGGAGTGCCCATTCTGCCAGTCTTCCTCCTCAGTTGAGTTGTCTGATGATAGAGTTAATGTCTGTACTCCTGAATCCGGGGTTTCCAAGGTCCTTCAAGAGACCTGCCTTATCTCTAGCAGCATGACGAGCCACCGACAGCTTGAATGGACACAGGAAGTTGTTGGTGGCCCTGAAGTTCTTCCCAACTGAGTAGATCTCGTGGATTAGGTCCTCCAAACAGATGATGCCGTGTTTACCTGAGAAAGGAGAGATGGAGGGATTTAGACAATTTAACCACAGCTTTGTGTGCATCGATATGTTGATTATATTTATTTTGGGGATTTACGTGAAGTAACTCACAAAGTATGAGGTAAGGCTTCAGTATTTTGCTCAAGGACACTTCAACACGGGTGTTGGAGACTTACCCATATGCTGCTCAATGAAGGTGTTGTCTGTGAGAGGAACTCGCCGTCTGCCTATCTTGGCCTGTCCCCTCTTCAGGATGAGCTCACGTACAGACTTCAAATTGGGAAATCTGTTGGGAAGGGTCCAATTCATTCACAATAAGCAACAAGCTGAGTTTAAATCCCAGTCCCAAGTCTTATTTCCAGCTCCAACCATCATTTAGGACCAAAACTATCAGGCAATTTCTGATTTGAATTTTTATTCCTCAAAAGGGAAATGGATCAACAAGCAGTCAAGCTAGACTTAAACATTTCACTGGTTGGAAAATACGATTATCAACAAATTTTCATGACATTTCTAAAACTATACACATGTTGCATTATCCCCAACTTTTTCAGGCCTGGAAACTAATCTTGGAATTCCATGACTTTTCCAAGTTTTCCATGACCGTTGCAATGACCTATTTGTTACTTGATTTAAAACTATATTAAAAAGTAAAAATGTTTAAATATCATGTACTTTTCGTGCTTTATTACATAGTACTGAGCAAGAGCAAAGATGGACAAGAGGGGATGCGACACAGATCACAAACTCAAAACCACAATATCACATGTACATGGCGTGTGGGCCCTGGCTGCCCAAGCCCATCCCATGATGCCCAGCGCAAGGCAGCATAAGTCTGGTTACTCACCCCCAGGCCACATAGGGCTCCATCATCTTCATCATGGCCATGGAAGTCTTGTTGATTTTGACGAAGGCCCCACTGAAGATCTTCCTCAGTCTCAACATCTGGATCACCTTCATCACTTTGGGACTGACACCTTTGACCCTAACAGGAGAAGACAGAACTGCTTACCAAACCGGGATGATGTTCGTACATGTACATGCATTTTCATTATACAAAGACATACAACCACAATTGTGGTCAGTCGTTTACCAATACACAAGATCTCTTGTGCTACTTGGATGAGCACCTCTGTAGGAACCTAGCTCAGATGTTAGAGGAAAGGGCAGTGGGCGAGAGTGGGTCTGTCACTGAGGTTATTAAGTAGGCACCTCCTGTCCCAGATGTTTTATGCGGATGAAAACAATGAATTTAATCTTACTAGTGTTCCTTTCACTTTCCCCATAGGCAACAAGTGTGACCACTAATCAGTGGCAACAGAAGCTGTGAAACACCAAACTACAAGGGAAAAATGACAATCAAATTCCAAACGTTACATCCACTAACTCATCCCAAGAGTGAATTGTGTCTAAAGACTTTGCTTAGCGTAGAAAAACACAACGAGATGGTTTTCAGATTTTATGTGCTACTACAAGGTTACCAACTATGCCAACCAACCACTCAAAATCAGGGAACAACTAGAGTCACTGAGAAAAACTCTGAAGGATCTGTACCCTGATCTTCTAGAGGCTTTCTGAACAGTTTAATTGTGGCTACATCTACATGATAGCTAGCATTTTTTTGCTGTTGCACCCATGTGGGACACAGAAGTTACTGGGAAAGATGCAAGGAACAGGTTGTGGATTTGCTTGTTTAGAGTTGACCACCATCTCTGTGGATAGTTAGGAAACAGCCCCGTGAAACAGTGGCTGAGTCGGACTACTCACTCTCTGATGCGGACAGCAAAGGCCAGCTTGTTCTTAGCAGGAGGCAGAGGTGGGGCCGGCCTGTGTTCAGTTCTGCGGAGGCGAGTTTCATCACGTTGGCTCCGGTGGCTGTCTTTCAAAAAGTCTTCCAAACGCTTGAACTTTAACGGTTTGCCTTTTGATACCTAGAGGAACAGGAATTATGATAAATTAGCTTAGAGGATGCCCTTGTAATACATCAAAATTCTTGGTATCAAGTCCAGTCTGGTTAAAGAAGAAATTACCAAATAACAATCACAGACAGTAAAGCAGTGTTTCCTCTAGAATACCAGTTGGGAAGCAATTTCTCTGTGTTGCTACACTGTCAGAAAAAAAGGGTTCATTAGGGTTCTATATAAAACATCAAGGTTCTATATAGAACCCTAAGGTTCTATATCCTCTACCAAAGAACCATTTGTCTAAAAAGGTTCTATAAAAATTCAGTAAAACAACAAAGAACCTTTTTTAAAAAAAAGCACAAACCACAAACTTGCGGTCTTTTGACTGTGAACGCGAGCCACTGTCTTCACAGAATGTCCACGAGCGAGGACAGTTCAGTGTCAACTGTCAAATATCAACTGGAAAACTGACCGCGATAGTTTCCAATGAACTAAAGGTGGATACGTCTGACAGACTTTTTTAAATGGAAATAATATTTGTTGAGATATGCTATCTGTTTTCATCATGGTGTTTTAACTGGCGGCAAGTGTCGATAATGTTACATGTAATGTTACCTTGGCTTATTGTAAACTAACGTTACCGTTAGCTGTTAGTTAACCTAGTTATCAACGTTGTCAGTTAACCTACTGTTAATTCCCAACTAAGTTAGTTAGCTTGGTGATAGAACGTGTGGTTACAGATATCTCATTTCTCAAACATATAGCGTTAAGATATCTAGTTTTTAGCACTCTATTCAGGGGGTTATGATTTTAATTTCCAATTAATTTGGTTTATATACAACTACACTTGTATTTTACTTATTTATAAGTATACTTTGTGTTTTTATCACAGTTTACCAAAATGTATTATGTATTATTGTAAATGTATTATTAGTATTTGTGGCAGCTGGGAGGAGGGTGGGGTGAGACTTTTTTAACCTGTGTGTGGATGTGTGACTGCGTGAGAGAGTGCGTGAGAGAGCGCGGGGTCCGCGGCTGGGTTGCCAGGACAGAGGCGAGGGCGAGAGCGGCGGAGTGGGAGAGCGGCCGAGCTCCGGAGGTTACAGTCGGGCGCAGCCTGGAAGGGCTGTCTAGTCAGGGTTGGGGTGGGACACCCTTGGACACCCCTGCCTTCATGGGAATAATATGCAGCCATAGCTTACCTTTCTCTTCTCGAGGAGGGCGAGCTTGGCCTGTGTGGCTTTGATGGCCTGATATGCTTTTCTCTTCTTCAGGAGATATTCGGGAACTAACTTGATCACTTTTTCAGGTTGCACTCTAATAACATGACCAAACACAAAAAAACAGACAATTAGCCTCAACTTGGGATGTCTGACAGTACAACAGTGGTCAAAATACATGAAACCTGAATTATCCCGCTTTTTTATTTCATAGATAATAACATTGCATATTTTAATGATATATTGACCACCGAACTGGAAATGTCCCCGGTTTTCATTTCAGAAATCTGGTCACCTTAGTCTTTCATCATAAGACTCCCAAAGGGTCCTGTATCAGGGCTAATGAAACACCTTGCCATTTCAAGTCAGCGACAATAAACTATACTGACAGTTCAAGTTTTGTAAAGTTTATGAAGGATTTCTAGTTACAGTGTTGGCAACTTTTATATTGCTCTCAGACTAATGTAGCTAATGTTGCCTACAGGCAAATTAAACATGAAACATGCAGCATACAAAATGCCGGTGTTACAGATCAACTGGTTTTCACGTTAACTGGTTACCTTTGTTTGTAAACGTCGGGTGCTTCGGCAGCTGTTCCAACCACGGAGAGGAAACGTAGCTGACCTTGCGAATGCCTGAATGATTATAATAATATATCGCTCATAATTTCTTAATTTAGATTATTGATGCTTTATGGAGTTTAGTGAAACTGGGATCAGAAATATTCTTAACCATATTTTGTTGTATTTTCGTCAAAATAAAAACTCCACACCGGGGTTTCGAAACCATATATACAATCTAAAGGAAAAAATCACGCTGCTTTGTACCAGACCACTAAACTATGCTGCCAGAGTATTTGGCGATGTCAAACACGTAGTCTATTCCGAAACTAAAACAAGTGTATATTATCTTCCGGGTTCAAAACACCACTGCCAAATTAACCTGTGACCACTGTTATTGCGATGATAGCAGCCACACAAACCTAGTTTGTTGCGCCTCTGAAGTTGAACATTTTTCGAAGACCTGAGGTTATAATGTCTGCTTAAGTTTTGGGGGGGAAATAAACTGTGGGATCCGATGACAACATAATAAACAGGTTTCGGACGGGTGCTGGAAATCCTTGAAAACGTTTGAATTTCAATGTGGTATGTACAAGGAGTGAAAAGTGCTTGGATTTGGATAAAATGATTGAAACTGCTCGAAATTGTAATTGCATTACTTTCATGGTAAACCGCTGGGTCAGTGACACAGTTTGAAAACTGAAACGTTGTTCGGTTGTGTTTTCCTTTTAACTTGTCTCCCTTCTGTAGAATGCTCTCACTTTTTTTCATAGTGCAAAAATATAAATATAAAAAAACAGTTGATCTGTAACACCGGGAACATTCAAGACATTTCTAATAAACACAACTTGTTCAATTTGGAATAAAATATAGCCGTTATGACCATCTCATTACTCAGTAGAGGCCCATGTGTGCTCGCTAGAAACTCCCTTTTCTACCGTCAAATGTCTAAATAGTGTTATTGGCCGAATCACTTAAACTTGTATTTCTTTGAAATAAACGAAAACACATAATTGTGAGCAAAAACGGGAACGGATGGCTTTAGATCTAGCCATTACGAAAAAAAACAGATACGTACCCAGGTTCTGCCATCGTGAATCTGACAACTTTTGCGACGTCGCTCATAGATGACGTCAGCACAATGGGTTGAAAATGGGTTCATTTCTCGAAGTGCACACTAGGGCCACCTGCTGATCTAAAGAAATTAGAGCAGGCAAGACTGGCAGCACAGCGATGTGTGCAAAGCTCGGGCCATCAAAGGCCAATGAATTAAACCGCCGATGTAATCAAATTAAATTACTGCATAATGTATATATTCATATTAGGCTATAAAACCATAAGTCAACAAAAATCATCGTTTCAATAATGCCGTAGAAGAAATTACCAAATGTCTCCACGTGTAGTGGATTCTTATCCTGTTTGGTGGCAAAGTGTGTAGCTCTATTGCTCATAGTGCCCTTCAGCAATTCATGGGTTTAAATCTGGCATATGAACAAAATCTTACTTATTTATGATACAGCATATCATTGTATGGCTTATTATTATAATGCTATGATTAGTAAAGGGGCAAATGTACCAGTTGTATAGTCCATTGGTGTAATTATCAGTATGATAAGATTTAAATATAGCTACAGAAGGACAAGGCATATAGTGGCTACAGAAGCCTTCAACTGATGAGTGACAGTGCTTCTTTTAACTGGGCGGTGTATGGGGTTTTGAATATGCTTATGTAACTGGTTTGAGGACAGGGGAAGTGCTTGTGTAACTGGGCATAGGTGATGGGGGATGACAATGATTGATTTTTATTCAGAGGGATGAAAATTATTGATTTTTATTTAGAAATAGCAGTTGTTCCACAGTGTGAGGGCTCAGACGGTTTCTTTTTTTGGTTACAATGTCCCCTGCTTTGGAGAACACGCGTTCACATGGAACAGATGACGCAGGGGTGCACAAAAATCCCAGTGCCAGCTGGTACAGGTGGGGTAAATGGCTCGCTGTGCAGACCAGTATTTTAATGGGTCCTCAGATCTTGGGAGGTTTGGTTCAGCCAAGTAACCTCCGTTGTGGCGCCAGCAGTCGCATTCTGTGTATTTGTTGACAAACATTGTTAGTGAATGTAGCTGTAGCTTTGTGACATGGGTACATACCCTGTTAATATAAAAGTAATTAATTACATGTCAGCAACTCAAAAATGTATAAGAAACATCACCTGATGGTGTTGCACTTTGTGAGGTTGATGGTTGTGATGGTGCTGATGATGGTGGCGAAGGTGTCGATCTCAGGATTGTGGCACATTCTGATGTCAGCCGTTTTACAGCTTCATTAGCTTTGTGGTGGCTGAAAAATCCAAGCGTTTTGAACCTGGGGTCCAGCAGTGTTGCCAATGACATTATGCTCTTGGACTGAATCGTGAAAAGCCTTTCTCTCAACAGCCTTATGAGATGCTTTCCTAGCTGAGCTGCCATGACTGTAGCCATTGATGGCATTTCCTCCTGCAATGACTGTTCCAGCATCTTCAAGAGAGGAATCACCTTGGAGCCAGAAACTCTCTTCTCCTCAGATAGCTCAACAGTAGCATCATTAAAGGGGGACAGCACACGCAGGCACTCACCTACATTATGATATTCTTCTGCTGTCAGTGGGGGGATTTCAGTTTGAAGCGATGCTAAGGCTGCCCAAACTGGCTCTCTGAGGTCATAGAGACGTTGGAACATTTGGAATGAACTGTTCCAACGTGTTTCCACCTCCTGGATGAGTTTCAATTTTTGTCGCCCCATTTGTTCTTGGACCTGGGTAAGCCACTCCTTAAGAGGATAGGATGGTAAATCAGTTACTATCCTTTGATTCAGTACAATTTATTGTAAACTCTACTGTCAACGCAGCAGTAACACAGAAACATAGCTGCATCCAAAACAAATTGAATTACAAGGAGACACAGTAATAAAGATACAGTAGGATACTAAATATATAGTATTAATGAAATGCCATATACCTTTGCAGTGGTGCTGCTTCTGAAGTAGCCAACCAGTTTCCTCGCCTTTGTTCTAATGTCATGGAGCCCAGGGGTCTGCTCAAGAGCCTTTTTCACCACCAGGTTTAAGGCGTGTGCAATGCAAATTGCATGCCTCAGTTTAAGGTCTCAGGCCTCAGGCAATCATATTGGCAGATCCATTGGTAACAATGCAAGTTACCTTCTCCTTTATGCCCCAGTCCTCCATTAGAGAGGTTTTCACAGCAGCCATGTTTTCTGCTGTGTGGGCCTGTGGGAATTTTCCCACTCCCAACAGAACGGTACACAACTGACTGCGGTCATCCACATAATGGTAGGTAACAGCAAGGTATGCGTCCATGGTAATGGATGTCCACATGTCAGAAGTGAGGCTCACTGCAGCTACCTTCTGTAACTGAGCCTTTGCCTTCTCCTTGGACTCCTTGGACTCCTTGTACTTGGCCTCAACCATGGCCTTTAAAGCCTGAAGAAAAAGAAAAGAAGAGTGCTTGATTGTCCAGTCAAAAATGTAAAATGTGTCCTCTGCTTTTTCCATACACACATACACACCTGCCTAGTAGGGAGAACATAGGTAGGGTCCAGTTTATGTACCAACTCCCGAAAGCCCATCCAAACCACTGACCTCAAGGGGCTTGAGGTCAGTGGTGAGAGCAATTTTTTAGAGCTTCTCACAAGCAGAGATTCCGGTCAAGAAAGAGAACATTCCACAACAGAGCGATGTGGACAGATGTTTGAAAGAGGTCAGATTGAGCAGATTGATGCAGGTATAGGTTTGTTAATAGGAACAAACGTACCCAAAGCGCTAGAACCGTGGAAGGTCATCAACAGTGAGGGTGAGGGACCGTACGCTGTAAAAACCGTCTTAGGCTGGACAATTAATGGACCTCTGCTGAGAGGGGGCAACACTGTTAATGAGACACCGAGTGGCCACAGGTAACGGTAAATAGGATTTTGGTGGCAAAGCTAGAGGAGCTCACTCAGCAGCAAATGAAATACGACTTCCCTTAGTGTCAGCTGACTGAGAAGTTGGAAATGTCTAGTGAGGACAGACAATTCATGGATTCTGTGTCACAGTCAGTTAAGCTGATCAATGGCCATTACAGCATTGGCCTTCCCTTAAAGAAAAAGGAAATCACATTCCCAAACAACCGTGCTGTTGCAGTACAGAGAGTGGAAAGCCTGAAACGGAAATTATTGAGAAACCAGGAGTTTCATTATCAAGTGGGTTTCCAATAGCAGAGCAGTGCTTGCTTCTGTACCCGAGGATAATAAGGCCAAAGATCTCGATTTGGAAAAGGATCGATTCCCAATGGAGAGAGATTTAGGAGTGCAGTGGTGTGTGGAGTCCGACACTCTGAAGTTCAGAGTTGTTATTCAGAAAAAGCCACTGACAAGAAGAGGGGTACTTTCAATGATGAGTACCATATATGATCCACTCGGGATTCTAGCCCCACTCATCCTCCCAGTAAAGCAAATTCTGCAGGAGCTATGCAGAACAAAACATGCGTGGGATGACAGCATGCCAAAGGCTCTGGCTCAGCAGTGGCAACAGTGGGTGACAAGCTTACATCACCTGGCTAGTTTCGAGGTGAAGAGATGTATGAAGCCGCTCGACTTCGGTGAGACCACTTCAGCTCAACTTCACCACTTTGCCGATGCAAGCGAAAAGGGGTATGGCACAGCCACAGTCTTTTGGACGGACAGTACTTCAACCATTTAGTATCTCAAGAACGAGACAACATGGCACCGTACCTTCGTCGCTTGAGAAACAAATGGGACACTTCAAAGCTTCACTTCTCATTCTACCCCTCTCTGTAATTGACGTTGCAGAGGCAGAGTTGGACGTAATCCGCTTCAGCCAAGGAGAGATTCCCAAAGGAAATTGCCATGCTCCAGCAAGGAAAATTGGTGTCGAGAAGTAGCCCTCTACTATCGGTTGTCACCAGTCATACAGGATGGCATACTAAGAGTGGGTGGCAGGTTGAATAGATCAGCCATGCAAGAGGAGTCAAAACATCCTGCTATCCTAGCCAAAGACCTTAATATCACCTCTCTCATTCTCAGATCTGTTCATGAGGAACTCGGACACAGCGGCAGGAATCACATCTTGTTAAAGGTACGACAGAAGTACTGGATAATAAGATCCCATGCGGCCATCTGGAAAATTCTGTCACAATGTGTAACCTGCAGACGTCAGCGTGGAAAATTAGAAAGTCAGGTTATGGCAGACCCTCCAAATGAAAGACTTGTACCTGATGAGCCACCGTTCATAAGTGTTGGCGTGGACTACTTTGGTCCTTTTGAAAACAAAATGGGTAGGACCATGATCAAAAGGTACGGTGTGGTCTTCACGTCTTGCAGTAAGAGCTGTGCACCTTGGGGTGGTAATATGATACTGATGATACTGATATCATACTGATAGGCCGACCCCATGAGAGATTCAAGAAACCTTCAATACCGTACATATTGTTTAGTCTAGGTTGTAAATAACCTTGTAGATGTTTTAGAAACTACCCCCCTTGCTGTCTTTCTTCCCCTTCATAATCACTGTTCAGATAGTTCTCTGGTAGAGATCTGCATACCCTACCTTGTGTGTGTCTGTACCTCTCTCCTGAGCGCTCAGTTTTTGTGTTAATAAATATACTTAAGTAAATCACAACTTGACTTGACTCTGATTCTTTAGTTACACATTTTAGTTAACATCAACAAAGGAGGTTTTCACCATCATAAATCAAATATTCCATTATTTATTTTACATCCTCTTTGTTTCAATAGATGCTTTAATTATTATCTGGCATTAAGGCATCAAATATTTGGAAACAGAGGAGTAACCATTTACCTTGCTGTTACATTCAAAAATGTATTAGAATTTAAAAAAAAGCCAAAATAATTTCATTATTTATTAATTATGTCATTCTTAATGTCATAAGAATTAGAGTTACCATATCATAATGTATAAGCATAATATTGTTTGTCAACGCTAATTATAATTGCTTCCTGTTTTCTCATTACACCTACTAAACTCATTCTTTCAGCTATGTTGTTACTTATTGTTTGTCTTGATTTGTGCGTGTACATTGCTTGGCTACATAGGCTATACTGTTCAAAGGGTTATAGACACTGTATCTCTATGTACTGTACTCTAGAAACAGATACTGTGTTCAGTAAGTGAAAAATATGAATAGATATGTGGTGGAAATCTTAGAACTCCAACCGGGGTTCGTCAACCTTAATGTCAATCATCAACAGACACAAGAGAACAATTCGGTTAGTAGATTTAATACGTATATATGGAAAAAAAGAATGCAAGACAACATCAGTGATGGTGTGGTGGCAAACCTCCAAGAACTTTATTTTATTTATTTGTCACATACACACACAGGGTGTGCAGTGAAATGAAAAAGTGGCAATGCACAATCCTTGCTCAATACTCAAGGATTGTGCAAAGGGCAACAAGTTCACACTATTTACAATAAAAAACCAACACAATATTTACAGTAGAGCACTATAAAAATATAGTAATATGAGAAATTGTATGTATGTAATATAATATAAATTATGTGTAGTCGTTACCTAAGTGTGTGTGTGTGTGTGTGTGTGTGTGTGTGTGTGCATAAGAGGGGCAGTGTGTGGGTCAACATACAGACATTACACAGGAGCTTATATAGTTCTAAACTAACTACACTAAAACAATAAAACACTAAATGATTGAGCTAATAAAGCAATAAAAAGGAAAAGTCAGAGGTGAGGGAGGACATCTTCTAACCTAAGACTGACTCAAGAGTAACCCAAAAACAGGAGATGATAAAACAAAGGATCACTGTCAGAGAACCAATCTCATCTACAGATGTCACATGGAAGCATGTGGTTTCTGCATAATATTTTACAACAACCTTGATTGTTATTGACATGTCAATATCTCAGCAGTCCAACCAACAAGTCAAATCAGTTTTGAGTTTGCAAAATCACCTTGAAATATTTTTCCAGAAATGATCATTCTGAAAGCCACCCGGAACCAGCTGTAAAAGAATGCATAAACAAACGGATTACAGTTTTTCTCAGTCGCTTTAGTACATTTCTCGAATCATCCTTAAGATTTGCAAAACAGTAAGCGCATTTCTCGAAACAATTGGTACAAACAGCACCACACAATGGATTACCTGCAAAAGCCCGTCACTTGCTCAGAATCCTTAGTTCATCTCTCAAAAGTAAATCTTTATGTCAATGAACATGTCAGTCCATCAGAATGACAAGTCCTTGTATCATTGAGTACAAACAAGATAGTCAAAATGCTTAGCCATGCTGTCAATATAACAGTTACTCTGATGGAAACTATGGCGAAGGGTTTGATGGCAATGATTGAAAATGCACAAGGCTGCACTTTTTCTGTATGGCATATATCACTTTCAAAAGACATATACAACCAATAAGTCATAATTGTCATTTGCGTAAATGTGCTAAAACATTTGCAAATGGTAACAAAGAGAAATGCTCTTTCTGTTGTGCACAGGTAACAAAATGTTGTGAAGAATTTCACATATTGTTTTGACGACTTCAACTGTAATTCGAGAATTGAGTCAGAGCAACTGAGAAAAACTGTAGTGAAAAGATTAATCAATTCAGGACACATTTACAAAAAAAGTCTAATAGAAATGTAGAAAATAGAAAACATGCTTGACAGATTATGACGACTGGTTCAACCATTTTGCATGTAATGACTTATGCAATGAACTAATGCCTAGATGTTCTGGGGGGTGAGCCTATTCAACAGAGAACCAATATAATACATTTTGATCAACATAAACTATTGATAATGTAGGAAACAGCAGACAGTCGGACATAATCATTTGAATGAATGTCCCAAAGCATTTGCAATTTGTTCAAAAGAATGAGAAGTTGCTTTTATGATGTGCACAAGTGACTAGATGATGTGGAGGTTGAACAAGGAGTTTTGAGAATTTCAATTCTGATCTGAGAAAGCGACCAAAGCGACTGAGTGTAATGTAAGCTAATAAAATGTAAAAAATGTAAAATGTAAGCTAATAAAGCAATAAAAAGGAAAAGAAGTCAGAGGTGAGGGAGGACATCTTCTGACCTAAGACTGACTCAAGAGTAACCCAAAAACAGGAGATGATAAAACAGTTAAAGGATCACTGTCAGAGAACCAATCTTATCGACAGATGTCACATGGAAGCATGTGGTTTCTGCATAATATTCTACAACAACCTTGATTGTTATTGACATGTCAATATCTCAGCAGTCCAACCAACAAGTCAAATCAGTTTTGAGTTTGCAAAATCACCTTGAAATATTTTTCCAGAAATGATCATTCTGAAAGCCACCCGGAACCAGCTGTAAAAGAATGCATAAACAAACGGATTGAGCATTGAATTTGACCATCCAAGCCAAACAAATACTTCGATCACAGGAATTGATATTGAAAAGTTACTTGAAGACTGAAAGGTGGTACAAAGAAAAAAAGGAGTCCAACAGATCAGGAAAATTCCCATCACGACAGCCAGAGTTTTTGTGGCCTTTCTCTCCATCTTACTGACAGATGCTCCAGACTTTACGCCCTTACAGGTTGTGTTCTGGATGCTGCGTGCCTGTCTCTGTGCCACAAGGAAAATCTTTAGGTAGATACTAAGCATTATGGTTGCTGGGAGGTAAAATGACAAAACACATCCCATAATGTTAGAATTTGAAACATCAAACAAAAAACACCTCCCATCACAGTTCCCTAGATTTAGTCCCTGAATCAAAATGCTAAATCCGACTGAAACAGAAACACTCCAGCCCACCAAGATCATGATCCCAGCAAGGTGAACAGTTATTTTAATTCTGTACCTCAGAGGTTGACACACTGCATAATATCTGTCAATAGAAATAAAACACAAGTGTATAATTGAAGCTGTACTTAGTGAAACATCAAGGCAGAATCGTAACTTACAAAGTAAATCTCCAAAATACCAACATGCCTTGATAGAGAGGATAATGCTAAGTGGCAAGACTAAAGCCCCTACAAGGAGGTCAGCCACAGCCAGAGAGAGGATGAGATAGTTTGTAGGAGTGTGGAGCTGTTTGAAGTAAATAATAGAAGTGATTACAAGCAGATTCCCAAACATTATGAGAACAGATATCAATCCAAAAAATATAAATAACAATCCACGTATTGTTGAAGGGGTGATTACCATTAAACAAGATCCATTTCCTGATTCATAACAGAGATTTATGTCCTTAACATCAGTCTTGTTGACAATGAGTTTAGGTTTCATGCTTCCTGGTTACTGCAATTCTGCTAACAATATATTTTTCGATAATGAGTATTAAAACAGAGATAATTGAATTTACAATAATCTTTAAGCAAGAATATACAATTCCAAAAAAATGGAACAGATTTTTAGTTTATTTTAGCATTTCATACCCTCCAGATGGTTGATGCGTCTATGTTGATGTGAATACTTGGTCTCTGTGCAGTAACTCTGGACCTTCATATTTATCAATCCCTAGGTTATTACCATATGCATAAAGTCTTTGGTTGACCAATCAGATGTGGGAAAACTATGCATATGTTTGCATGAGATGCCATAACAACAAAGATATTATGGATGATGATGCACTAACACCATTTGTGTGTGTGTGTTTGTGTGTGTGTGTGTCAAGCGATCTTTTTATATAAATCATTAAATCTTACTACTAACAAACCTGTAAAGTAAATCCATTTACTTTAATTTGACAATGAAGGCTAATATAAGATGCAGCCAGATGAAATACAAAATGCATAATGCACCTCCTCCTGGACCATGAAGTAAAAGGGCCCCTGGCCCTACAAAATACTCACTGAAAAATGGCAAGGCAGCTTGTTATTTTGTCTGATCCATGTCTTTGACATTCCCTGAAATGTCAGGGATCATCAGATTTCTTCCTAGTTTTGCCTCAGTGCCACTATGAAACGCTCATGTTTTACTTCATTTCGAAATCGAGATCTTACTAGTGCCAAAAGCCGTCTCTAGACAGCACCGCTGAATAAGTTTTAACCATAAAACGTCCCGTCTTGGCCCATGGCAGGCAGGCAATGGTCCTTAGACCAGGATGCATATTATCACAGAAGTTATAATGCTCTGGACTGCCTGGAAACGTCGTTCTAGCTTTATTCAGCCACCCTGCATACTGCAAGATAACCACTATTACCACAACTTTTCTATTCGTCAAAAATGTTTTGCTGTCTTGGCTATTATAACAGGCGGCCTACTGCCTTTGTTCAGTGACAAACGTGGATTCCTTCTCTTTCATTCACTCGAGTCCTCACTCAGGCCAAGTAGCTGCTAGCTCAGCTTTTGTTAGCTAGCTTGCCGTTAAAAATAAAATGAATCCACTCTGTCCTGGCATTTTCGCCTGTTGGGAGACTGTGCAGGGATCTATGTTGCTGCCTGCATCCTACAACAGAACAACTGGAGAGTTGGGATATGGCCGTAGACATTTGATATGGCCGTAGACATTGTAGACACAAAGTAATGGTGCATTCCATTGTACTCAGAAAAAACGGCGTCCGACAGTGATATGCGCCGATTCTCTTCACTAATGGCGCTGTAGTAGTTGATGTTGAGTTTAGATGCTTGTAACATTCTGAGACTTGCCATACAAACATGAGTTTGCTCGGGATTATGTTTTCCCGAGCAGATGCACTGGAACACATTTAGATTGGAAGTTAGGAATACCGACTCGGAATTGTCGATTTGCAAGTACAATGGAATGCACCATAAGAAACGGCTTGCGGCGCTGCAGTGAGCTGCATTTTGAGACGAGGTAAATGGGATTGGTTATTCACCTGGGGGTGGGCATGCTCTGAGAGGGGTTGGATTATGTTAAGAAGCGCCCGTTATGACGTATAAACGGGCTACTTTCTGAAACGGACTGTTTTTGGCCCGTTTGGACACCGTTTTTAGAAAAATGAAAATACAGAAAAAGGTTGACTTCCAGATTTCACATTTTCTCGGCTACTTAGGTCAATGGTACATGTATAAGGGCCAGGAATAAGCCGTTTTCCATACGTCCCTTTTAATATGACAAATAACCAGAGACAATTTCCTAATGACTTTGGTTTTCATCCACACATTAAACTGTGTAAAAGGTTTTGTAACAGTTATGGATAAGACTTCATGTGTAAGAGGGGTTAGTGACCACATGATGCATGGGATTCATGAAGTTTCAGGTGTAATTGGACCTATACGTAGAGGTTCATAGACAGGGCTTCTTCTTGTTAAATATATTAATAGAATTAAATTACTGAAAATAAATTTTTGGAGATTCAATCAAACGGTCTAAACTTGGGTCAATTCTAGCCTTCATAGTTTGTTTACTGTCTGATGCAACAGTGAGTTGATGCAACTCAACAGCTCCCTTATTAGAGGTGTGAATGACTGTGGGGGTTTTGGTCCCAGAGCTGCTTTGATGGTGCACAGAGTTCATCTCTCCACAGAGTGGTTTTGTATGTAACAAACATTTCCAAAAAAAAACTTACATAATAGAATGGTTTAATAACAATAACTGACAATGATGACAACAACAATAATCACCATAATCATTGTGAAAGAGGTGTCTTCCAACAGTTGTTGCTTACATGCCAGTCAAACAGATTACAATGCAGACAGGAAGCTTTGTCTGCCTTTGTGTCAGACAGCTCAGACAGCATCAACTGCACACAATACATAATGGAGACAACTATGCTGCTTGGCTCTGAGGCATTAACAATATTCCATGCTCATTGATGCATAGTGTTCACTTGTTAAAGAGAAGAAATTCAAGAGTATTCCTGGGTAAATAATAATAAAGAACCACAAAATACAAACTAATAGATCGCTGAAATAAAGTGTGTTAAATAAGACATTAAAGAAGTTGAGCCATAGCTGGTTTGATTCCTATTGATCATGTAAAGTAGGGAGTTGGCGGGGAACTTTGCCCAAACTTTATTTTTGTGTAATTTCTGATTCATTAGATGTCATTAAGCAGAGCGCAACAAGAAAGACATGAGTGAGGGTGTCATGTAGCAAAGGTAGGGCCTGCCTAATTTTTCCAAAGTCTAGGTAAAAGGTTAAACATGAGCTGACCAGACCACCACGGCCCAGGCTTTGGAGTGCCTTCCCAGCAAACATTTTGACTTTGAGTAGAAGTTTATACAACAGCCTTCACAAATGATTCTAAATTATTCTTTAAATAAGCTGTTATGAACAAACATTTACAGGCAAGTGTTGATATAACTTATTTTCTCTGTAAACTTGTTATAATTCATGACTGGCATTTTTATGTATCTAAATGGCTCAATGACTCCTGTCTCCACCTTAATGTAAAAAAAACAGTCTGTATGTTTTTCACTAAAAGAACATCTGATACACCTGACCCAGACGTGTATGTTGCAGGCGAGAGGCTCCAAATCGTGTCTGAATTTAAGTACCTTGGAATTATTTTGGATTCAAACCTCACATTCGAAAAGCAGGTAAAGAAAGTCACTCAAACAATCAAATACAACTTGGCCAATTTCAGATACATAAGAAACTGTTTAACCACCAAAACTGCAAAATTATACTTTAATGCAATGATAATGCCTCATTTAACATACTGCCTTACCAGCTGGACACAGGCCTGCAAAACAACACTAAAACCAATTCAGTCTGTTTACAAGCAGGCTCTCAAGGTGTTTGACAAGAAATCCATTCGCCATCACCACTGCAGTATTCTGGATAAGCATGCCCTTTTAAGTTGGGATAACATTACAAAGTTCAGCGATGCTAGTTTGGTCTATAACAGGGCTACTCAACTTTACATAGCTCAAGGGCCACACAGCAAGATACAGCTGTGTCAAAGGGCCGCAACCCACATTTTTTGGTCATATAAGAAACTATTTTGTAGTGATATTTCAAGCCACATGGATATCAAATGATTAAATGACAAAATAAGTAGGCTTTATTCACTAAATGTAAAAGTGTTAGATTGCTGTTACAATAAATCACAAGAATGGTTAATAAAATAAATATAGGCATACTAAATTGAAATCAGGTCTGAGTATATCAAATTATTCCCAGATGGATATGTAATTCCAAGTCACTTTGATAGCTATCATGGTGACGTGAACGTTTACCCGTTTTGGTTCTGCTATTGTTCTCTGGCAAAGAAGGCACATTGGTTTGTTATTTACCTCAACAAAAGCAAATTCTTCCTCCCATGTTTTTTTTAAATACCCTGTGTTCATCAGAAATGTTACGTTTTGCCGGTTTTGCCATGACTTGAGAGTAGGCTAGGCTAGACTTCCTGCACAGTTGGGGCTTTCACACGATCCATGCAAAGCGTCGGCGTCAACACCAGGGGCCATATGTATAAACCATGCGTACGCACGAAAAGTGTACTTACGTCACTTTCCACGCAGGTTCCGAATGTATAAAAATCCACGGGCGGCGAGAATGTGCATACCGGTACGCATCCTTCACACCATGCGTACCATACGCATTTTTTATCCAAAAAAGGATAATAAAAGTGTGAATTTGGGTGACATTTTATTTAGAGCTTTTTTCTTTCACTACATTGTGTTAGGATGTAATCTATAGTTTAAAAAAAACCTTCACTATGATTACAGTGATGCGTGAGTGGTTAACAACCTTTTTTTTGACAAGCCTTCATTTCGTTCTTTCTTGAGTAAATATGTTTGTCACTATGCATTATAATAATTATAATGATAATGATCTTTATATAAATAAACAAATACATACATCATCTTTATATAAATAAAGATTATTATTCTGTATTATTGGGGAGTAAGAATAACCTACACTATATAAAGGCTGTGCGTAATGGCTGTGCCAAATGATACAACGGCTGCTTTGGCGTTGCTGGAAGATATTGCTATTGCGCAATTTAGGCGAGAACGAGTCTTCAGAGACCGTACTGGTTTTCTGGTCCATGATGTTGACTGGCTAATGCGCCGCTTTGGATTTCCAAGAGCTGCTCTCTTGGAATTGTGTGCTGAACTGAGCCCTGTGTTGGAACGGCACCTTCCATCCCCGTCCATCTACAGGTATTGACAACAATCGGGTTTTTAGCGACGGGACGTTTCAACGGGAGCTTGCGGACAGATCAGGGATATCCTGAGCTGCCCTGAGCCGGGTCATGCCCATGGCGTGGGGTGGCATCATTTCTTTGAGTAATAGATACATCAGGTTCCCTTACAGCAGCTGAACAAGCCAACATCAAAATGCAATTTGCAGCGATGTCCGGTTTCCCAAATGTAATATATGTATATAATATTTGATACCCTCAGGTGACAATGGGTATGCATTGAAGTCATGGCTACTTATGCCATTTACAAACCCCCAGAGCCACAACAGACGCTGTAATGTGGTGACCAGCCGTGCGCTCTGTGGTAGAGCGTTGCATTGGGCTTTTAAAAGGGAGATGGTTTTGGTTACTTTCTGCCATTCAACTTGTTTCATTTGGTTGGTAATGCCAGAGCTTAGGCTTCTAAATAATACGCGTTTTATTCTCTCATTTTGATCAACCATTATTTCAAGTTCACAGTCGTAAAATTGCGCTTCTTCTTCTTCTATTTCTTCGTAAATGCTTCCGCCGTTTGTCCTCAAAACTAAACTAAATGCTGGCCCTTTACATGCAAACCAGGCAATTGGGGGGGTGTTGGAAGCCATATCTAGTAAATTGTGGGCATGGTCAGAAGGCTCGTGCACGTGCACACAATTTAAGGATGATTGAGATGTATGAAGAAAAAACACGTGGGAACAGACGTACGTGGGGTTTTATACATCTGAGCATATGCATGTTTCCTGTTTTGTGCGTACATAGATTTCTACACCTAAATCTACACAGAGTTTTATACATCTGGCCCCAGGTTGAGCGCGACCCCTTCACATGATCAGCGGCAGGAGAATTACATTACATTCATTACTTTCACACTGTCGAGTTTTTAAAATGACAGCATTCAGGAAAGAATAGAGTGGAGTTCAATTTCGGACTACAGCCGCATCAGCCGTAGCTAACCACATCGCCAATGATCATACTAGCACAGCCATAGAAGTGAATATAGACTGGCTGCATATACGAACCTGTACTAAGCTGTCAACCAACCTGGTAGTCTCAGTCTGTAAACCGACATCATTCCATGCCAGACTTTTTAGTCAGATCATGGTATGATTTAAGCGTCATGTTGTATAACTCGGGATGCTCTGACACACAGAAAACAAGTTTCTCCTCCATTGTTTGTTTTTTTATATCAAACTGTGCTGTGATTGGTTTTGCGTCGCAGAGATCAGCGTCGCGAAGGTAAAAGTTGAATATAGTTGAACTTTGAGCGCAGCGCCAGGGGCTCACCCAGCGTCTGTGCACAACGCCGACGGCGGCAGCGACGCTAGAATCGACGGCAACGCTTGCCAAATAGGAAATCAATGGCAGTGCCAGCGCCGAGCGTTCATGTGTTGGTTTATCTTCTTTGTTGATCCCACGATTGCTGAATAAGCACAGTATGCACGATGGCCATCTTGTGGTCAGTACTAATTTAGTTTAGAAATGGTTTGTGTTAATTGAAATGAGAATATTATATTTTTATTGGCAGTTGCTATGACAATAAAAATTCAACCAAGGGCCGTAATAATATTAACCTCGGGCCGCATGCGGCCTGCAGGCCGCGTGTTGAGTAGCGTGGGTCTATAAGATCCTCCATGGTCTTGCCCCACCCCCACTTAGCGATTTTTTCACACTGAGCAGCAGATTCACCAGATCTGTTGCGACAGGCGATCTTATTGTCCCTCTGAGGAAAAGTTCCTTTGGCCAGTCAGCCTTCTCGATGAGAGCTGCCCAGTTTTGGAACTCCATACCTTTACACATTCGTAATATTCAAACATACAAATCCTTCAAACACACTCTGAAAACATGGTTAAAACTGTAACCGTAACCATTAGCCCTTCTTTGCCTGCTGCATATTGTTTAATTGTTTGTTTATTTTGACGTTTTTTGTTTTTCTCCTCTCCTCTCAAGAGGTTGTACGGCTGTATTGTATGTTTGCGTGGCTGCATGGCTGCATTTTCTGTCTGCATAGCTGCACTGTTTGTCTGTCTGCGCCTGTCTGCATGAACCATAACTTTGTATTGTAATGTGTTCAATGTGCTTTTACCGTGTTGTATGTACCATTGTTATACTTACCGGTACTAATTGCTTGTTTCCACTGCTTTTTTATTGTGTTTTTATTGTGCTTTTATTCGGCAATCAACACCTTGCCCAGGGACTACAGTTGAAAACTAGCTACCCAGCTAAAACTGGCACATATACAGAAATGTTAATTGATGTGCATTGTCCCTGTACAACTAAACTTATTAAACTAAACTAATTAATGTTTGCCTTATTTACTTTTACTTATTGTTTTATTATTGGTAAAGCATCCTATAACACTGTTTTGAAACAAAACACATTGATGTGTTTTCATTATTTTTTATAAAAGGTTAATTACATGATATTTCTTCATGTTAGTTAGATGTCTTTGTAGTAATGGATATATTTCCCTTTACTGTTCAACAAAGGAGGTTTTCACCATCATAAATCAAATATTCCATGATTTTTTATTTATTTTTTTACATCCTCTTTTTTTCAATTATTATCTGCCGTTAAGGCATCAAATATTTGGAAACAGAGGACTAACCATTTACCTTGCTATTACATGAAACAATGATAAGAATTCTAAAAAAACAAACAAAAAAACACATTATTTCATTCTTTATTGATTATGTCACTTAATGTCATAAGAATTATTATATTGTTGTTACCATGGCATAACTTATAAGCAGCACCATATACTATTGTTTGTCAACGCTAAATATAATTGCTTCCTGTTTTATCATATCAAACGGTTATAGACACTGTATCTCTATGCACTGTACTCTAGAAACAGATACTGTGTTCAGTAAGTGAAAAAATGAATAGATATGAGATAAAGGGGAAATATGATGTTAATCTTTATTATCACAATGTGGTGGAAATCTTAGAACTCCAACCTCAGTTCGTCAACCTTAATATCAATCATCAACAGACACAAGAGAACAATTAGGTTAGTAGATTTAATACGTATATATATATATAAAAAAAAAAGAATACAAGACAACATCAGTGATGGTGTGGTGGCAAACCTCCAAAATACAGACATTACAGGGGAGCTTATATAGTTCTAAACTAACTACACTAAAACACTAAAACATGATTAAGCTAATAAAGCAATGAAAAGGAAAAGAAGTCAGAGGTGAGGGAGGACATCTTCTGACCTAAGACTGACTCAAGAGTAACCCAAAAACAGGAGATGATAAAACAGTTAAAGGATCACTGTCAGAGAACCAATCTCATCTACAGATGTCACATGGAAGCATGTGGTTTCTGCATAATATTTTACAACAACCTTGATTGTTATTGACATGTCAATATCTCAGCACTTCAACCAACAAGTCAAAACAGTTTTGAGTTTGCAAAATCACCTTGAAATATTTTTCCAGAAATGATCATTCTGAAAGCCACCCGGAACCAGCTGTAAAAGAATGCATAAACAAACGGATTGAGCATTGAATTTGACCATCCAAACCAAGTAAATATTTCCATCACAGCAATTGGTATTGAAAGGTTACTTAAAGGCTGAATGGTGGCACAAAGAAATAAAGGAGTCCAACAGATCAGGAAAATTCCCATCACGATAGCCAGAGTTTTTGTGGCCTTTCTCTCCATCTTACTGACAGATGCTCCAGACTTTACGCCCTTACAGGTTGTGTTCTGGATGCTGCGTGCCTGTCTCTGTGCCACCAGGAAAATCTTTAGGTAGATACTGAGCATTATGGTTGCTGGGAGGTAAAATGACAAAACACATCCCATAATGCTAGAATTAGGAACATCAAACAAAAAACACCTCCCATCACAGTTCCCTAGATTTAGTCCCTGAATTATAATGCTAAATCCGATTAAAACAGCAACACTCCAGCCCACCAAGATCATGATCTCAACAAGGTGAACAGTTATTTTAATTCTGTACCTCAGAGGTTGACACACTGCATAATATCTGTCAATAGAAATAAAACACAGGTGTAGAATTGAAGCTGTACTTAGTGAAATATTAAGGCAGGCTCGTAACTTACAAAGTAAATCTCCAAAATACCAACATGCCTTGATAGAGAGGATAATGCTAAGTGGCAAGACTAAAGCCCCTACAAGGAGGTCAGCCACAGCCAGAGAGAGGATGAGATAGTTTGTAGGAGTGTGGAGCTGTTTGAAGTAAATAATAGAAGTGATTACAAGCAGATTCCCACACATTGTGAGAACAGATATCAATCCAAAAAATATAAATAACAATCCACGTATTGTTGAAGGGGTGATTACCATTAAACAAGATCCATTTGCTGATTCATAACAGAGATTTATGTCCTTAACATCAGTCTTGTTGACAATGAGTTCAGGTTTCATGCTTCCTGGTTACTGCAATTCTGCTAACAATATATTTTTCGATAATGAGTATTAAAACAGAGATAATTGAATTTACAATAATCTTTAAGCAAGAATATACAATTCCAAAAAAATGGAACAGATTTTTAGTTTATTTTAGCATTTCATACCCTCCAGATGGTTGATGCGTCTATGTTGATGTGAATACTTGGTCTCTGTGCAGTAACTCTGGACTTGACCTTCATATTTATCAATCCCTAGGTTATTACCATATGCATAAAGTCTTTGGTTGACCAATCAGATGCGGGAAACTATGCATGAGATGCCATAACAACAAAGATATTATGGATGATGATGCACTAACATCATTAGAGTGTGTGTGTGTGTGTGTGTGTGTGTCAAGCGATCTTTTTATATAAATCATTAAATCTTACTAACAAACCTGTAAAGTAAATCCATTTACTTCAATGAAGGCTAATATAAGATGCAGCCAGATGCAATACAAAATGCATAATGCACCTCCTCCTGGACCATGAAGTAAAAGGGCCCCTGGCCCTACAAAATACTCACTGAAAAATGGCAAGGCAGCTTGTTATTTTGTCCTGACCCATGTCTTTGACATTCCCTGAAATGTCAGGGATCATCAGATTTCTTCCTAGTTTTGCCTCAGTGCCACTATGAAACGCTCATGTTTTACTTCATTTCGAAATCGAGATCTTACTAGTGCCAAAAGCCGTCTCCAGACAGCACCACTGAATAAGTTTTAACCATAAAACGTCCCGTCTTGGCCCATGGCAGGCAGGCAATGGTCCTTAGACCAGGATGCATATTATCACAGAAGTTATAATGCTCTGGACTGCCTGGAAACGTCGTTCTAGCTTTATTCAGCCACCTGCATACTGCAAGATAACCACTATTACCTAAGGTGACCAGAATTCTGAATTGAAAACCAATATATCATTAAAATATGCAATGTTATTATCTATGAAATAAAAAAGGGGGACAATTGCGGTTTCATGTATTTTGACCACTGTTGTACTGTAATAAACTATGGTGCAGGCCGACTGATAAAATTGGGTACTAACTTTTACAAAGTAACTTTGTAAACCATGTCAGAAAATCATAGTTTACAGTACCATGGTGAGTGAAGCTATGGAAACTATGGAACACACAATAAAGAAAATGGTCAAACTACAATGGTTCAATACAGTGTATTTAATTAGCTATACATATAAGACAGAGAAGACAGACAAGCAACACTACCAGACTGACACACTGTAACAGACACACTATGACAACACTAACAAGCACTATATTACAGCAACACTACAGACAAGACAGAACTATCCAATCTGAACAGCCATTCAGTGGCCCTGCGATTGGTGACTTCATAATATACTTATACCAACCTAATCTGTATATTTCTCAGAAGAATGTATTTTCTTCAGGATTGCTCTTGTCTTTGGCCAGCTTCTCCATGAACTCCTGGCAGGGGAGGTTGAAGTTTGTCTTCACAATAAGCATGGCCTTGATGGTAGGAACAGTGAACCTATTTATTGCTGCTGTCCATATATCATTCATTTGGGAAAACACTCTCTCGACTGGTGCATTACTTCCAGGTAAGGACATGACAACAGACGCTAATCTAGCCAGGTTAGTGTGTGGGATGTCATTCTCTTTGAAGTGGGTAACCACCGTGCTCCATGTCTGACTAAGCGGTGTCTCAGATATTTTACATTCTTCAAGCGATCCCCCCTTTAGGAACTCTTGCAGGCCGGTAACCTCGTCAAACAATGCATCCTTATTGATGGTCACATTGGGGCATTTTTCCTGCAGTGTGGCTACTGCCCTCTGGATCTCTTCACGCTGAGGTTGCCTTTTTAAAAGGAGACAATGTAAATCTTTTAGATTATCTGTGTGCTTTCCCCATGCTTGCAAGTAGTTCACAGCCATAGTGAAGAATGATTGGGATATTTTGAGAAAGCTCTCTTTAGATGCTCCATTTTCCTCTAACTCTCTCAGAAGACCTCTGACCAAAACTGGAATGAAGTTGTCATCACGTCTTGCAGTCAATTTTGCCTCAACGTTTCTCAGAATTGCAGCTGACTCCACAGCACAGCGGTCCTGGCCTTCAAGCATCTTGATTGTGTCACTGAATACGGTCAGGTTTCCATGGACAAAGGCCAGCCAAAGTTCAGTCAGCGGATCTTCAAACATTGTTCGCAGGGCAACAGGGCATTTGTCTTCAGAAAGAAAAAAGGATTTCAGTGGCAGGTACATTTTCAGCACTCTTTCTAGAGTAGGGAGCATGGACAGCCAGCAAACATTGCTGTGTCCTAAAATGTTATGGTACTCCTGGCCAACAAACTCACAAAAGCTCTTCAGTCTTTCTCCTCTGACGGTGAAAATATGAAAATATCCAAATATCTTTGTGAGCAGGTACTCAACATCAAGGGGAATCACACCCAAAGCTGTTCTGGCCGTGTTATGACTGATGTGTGCAGGACAACCTAAGCCAATCACCTCCCGCTGCAGAGCATTTTTAACTTTGGTATGGACATTGACCCTCCCCAGCCTATTCAGTCCTCCAAAGTTGGTATTTGTGTTGTCAGCAGAGAATGCCACGACTTTGTTTTCCAGGTTAAATTTTTGGATGACCACCAGGACCTCAGCTGCAATTTCCTCTGCTGTTTCTCCTTTCAATTCAACAAAATCAAGCAGTTTTGTTTCCACAGATGTGCTGCCATCATATATCTTACAATATCTGACTATTATTGGCAGCAGCTTTACATGTCCATGATTGGACGCATCAATGGACAGGGACACAAATTCAACCTGGTCTAGGTCATGTGTTACCAAAGTAGTTGCCCATGGTGCTAACACGTTACTCACTATGGCGTCACATTTTGTCCTAGCACATGTAAACTTTGGCTCATAAAGCTTCCGTGTCAGTTGTGCTGTGCAGTCCATAGATCTGTAACTATGATTGTGTCGCATAGTGTGGTATGCACAGACACCCTCCTTCACAGCTAAATCATATTCTTCTTGGGAAGGCTCTACCTTTGTTACGTTAATAACCAGGCTGTGCCTGTCTAACAATATAATAAAGAGACGGAGACCCGTGTATACGATGCAATCACGTTTACTGCCGAACTCCGAAGTCTCACCCTTGTTGTTGTCCGTGTGCAACAACAACATAGCTCAGCTATTATTCCTTTTTACAGAACACCTCCCCTTTTAAGTAAGAACCCCTCTTATGACATATCAAATCAAATACTTACTTAGTTTACAGAACACCTCCCCTTTCAAGTAAGAACCCCTTTTATGACAATACAATCTTATCCAATACATATCAATATCTCAAATCCCTGTAGAGGTAACCCCACTTACAGGTATCCCATCACAGAACAGAACATCACATTACAATCCTTACAGGACTTTTATAGAACGCACATTTCCTTTTTTTTTTTTCTTCCATAGTCTCTCTTTCACCATTACAAGTCCAAACGCTCTGGGGGGCGTGACACTCGGCCTGAAGTTGTCACATATGGTGTGTTAGTTGCGTCAGTATGTTTGCGACTGTTTGTGTCCCTGGTAATGTGAATGTGTGTGTCAGTGTTACCTGGCTCTGGGGTTTCGACAGGTGTATCAGGTGGTGTCTGAGGTTGTGGATGATGTACTGCGCGCATGTGTGTATGGTTTCTCCTGACCGGTCCTTCCTGTGTGTGTATTATATAGGACCTGGGTGTTGTCACAGGTTGCATGACCGTCCCTTGTATCTTCTCTCTTGGGAGCCAGACATTTTGCCCGGACTGCAGTGGAGATAAAGGACGGGCTCTGTGACGCCGGTTGTAGTTGCGTTGTTGGTTCTCCTTTGCCCGCTTCTCTGACTTCCTGAATCCTTTGATGTTCGGCCAGCGGGGGAGTAGGGATGTTGGGAGCTGTGGTATGGTGGTGCGTAGCTGTCTCCCCATGAGGAGTTGTGCTGGGGAATAGCCACTTTCCAGAGGTGTGGCGCGGGTATGTCATCAAAGCCTTTGTTTTATCACCTCCTCCTTTCCACAGTCCTTTTACAGTAGCCACTGCACGCTCCGCCTCCCCGTTCGCCTGCGGGTACCTTGGGCTGCTGGTAACATGTGTAAAGCCATACTCTGTGGCAAAGTCTTTGAAGAGTGCACAGCTGTATTGTGGCCCGTTATCTGACATAATTGTCTCTGGTATTCCGTGGCGGCTGAATGCGTCCTTCAGAGCAGCAATGACAAGCAGTGGCCACATTGAGATGGGCTACTTCAATGTAGCGTGAGAAATAATCAACTACAAGAAGGTAAGTCTTTTTCTCCCAGAAGAATAAGTCCGTACCCACGCGTTGCCAGGGTCTCTCTGGCACTGGAGTGGTCAGCAAGGGCTCTCTGTGCTCAGCCCTGTGCTGTGAACATGTGCTACAGTTGTCCACCAGCTGACTGATGTGCACCGACAGTCCTGGCCACCAGACGGACTGGCGGGCCCTTGCCCTGCACTTGACGATACCCTGGTGACCACTGTGGAGGTCTTGGAGGATTTCTTGTCTCATGCAGCGGGGAATCACGATTCTTTGGCCTCTGAGCAGCAGCTCTCCAGCCACGGTGATGTTTTCTCTTTCAGGCCAGTATGGCCCCAGCTCTGGTGTGTTTCTCAGGCCACTCAGTCTCACAGTATTTGATCAGCTTTGCGCAGACAGGGTCGGCTTTCTGGTTCTCTTGGATCACTTTCATTCTTGCTTCTGTGGCAGGAAGGCTTTGAATGACTGCGTCCACAAACACTTTGACATCTGCCTCGTTTTCTTTTTCTTCTTGTGTGAATGTGTGTTTCACAGGGGCTCTTGATAATACATCTGCTGTTATCAAGCACTTACCAGGCACATGCACAATGTCGAACGTGAACTTCAAGAGCCTCAGCCGGAACCTCAGTACTCTCGGAGGGAGCTCATCCAGTGCCTTGGTACTCAGCAGTGGCACTAGTGGTTTGTGGTCTGTCTCCAACTTGAACTTCAGTCCCAGGAGATAGAATGACAGACGTTCACATGCCCACGTAGCTGCCAAAGCCTCTTTCTCGATCTGTGCGTAATGTTTTTCGGCCTCGGACAGGCCTCTGGATATGAACATGATCGGCTTCCATGTTCCATCTGTCTGTCGTTGGCTCAGGACCCCCCCAAGGCCAAAGGATGAGGCATCAGCTGATACACACGTCTCTGCTGTTGGTGAGTATGGAGCCAACACGGTAGTCTCGTCTGTAAACCGACATCATTCCATGCCAGACTTTTTAGTCAGATCATGGTATGATTTAAGCGTCATGTTGTATAACTCGGGATGCTCCGACACACAGAAAACAAGTTTCTCCGCCATTGTTTTTTTTTTTATTTTGCGGTTATGATATCAAACTGTGCTGTGATTGGTTGCGAGTCGCAGAGATCAGCGCAGCGCCAGGGACTCTCCCAGCGTCTGCGCCCAGGTGCACAACGCCGAGGGCGGCAGCGACGCTAGAATCGACGGCAACGCTTGCCAAATAGGAAATCAATGACAGTGCCAGCGCCGAGCGTTTTTGTCGCTGATCATGTGTTGGTTTATCTTCTTTGTTGATCCCACGATTGCTAAATAAGCACAGTATGCACGATCGCCATCTTGTGGTCATTAAAAATTTAGTTTAGAAATGGTTTGTGTTCATTGAAATGAGAATATTATATTTTTGACCTGTGGCCCGCGGGCCGCAATAATATTAACCTCGGGCCGCGTGTTGAGTAGCGCGGGACTAGACTATTGTCCTCTCCTCTCCCTTCCCCACCATCTAGATACCTACATCAACAACTACTACAGCGCCATTAGTGAAGAGAAACGGCACATATCAGTGAACTAGTTACGTTAACGTTAGTAGGCTAGTACCACACTCTAGTAAAGACTTATCTCGTAACGTTGAGCACAAATCAACCGAATTATGTTACAAATGTAAAGTACGAGTACGAGGGAATGCACCATAACGCAAGCTTATGTTAGCTAACTCGCTAACCTCTATGGGAAATTATAGTAGTAAGCTAATAGGCTAGCAATCGGATCCGTAAATGCATTTATTTACAAAGCGTTTATTCTGAATACAAATATGAAAGCATTATCAGCGTTATTGTAATATTATTAATATAAAAAATTGATGACATAAAAGTAGTATTAGACTACGTTACTTACATGTGTAGTTTGGGCCTTTGCTGCTTCGTTTCGGTGTCCCCCACTAGCTTGAAGCACGGCCAAGAAAGCGATGGCAACCGGCAGTGCAGTAGTGCCGTTGACTTACGAAAGTCGGAACAAACTTTTAAATTAGGCCTTGTAGATCTAATATGAGTGAAGATTCAGCAACTGGATAGCTTATTTCTCGCCTCAAATTTGTTCAGAAAGATTTTGGTGGACTGCTGAGGTGAAATAAGTGAAAGTTTACGTACTTCATACAACGGAAAGCTCCGCTGCGCTTCAGCTTCAGGAATGCCTGGGGAAATGTAGCTTGTGTGGACACTACCGCACTCAGGGTTGCCAGGTCCAGGAAAAATATCCAGCCCAAAGTCTGCTTCAAACCCGCCCAACGGAAGCGTAAACTAGCCCAAAATTTAAAGTGTCCTGAAACGTTGTTTGCCAAAACTGTATATTGCGAAGCATTATTGGTATAGCCTACTACTCTGCTATGATCACACACACACACACACACACACACACACACACACACACACCTGTTATCACCACAAACATTAAATAATAAGACATTGCAGTTCTTTAAATCCCCACACAATAAAGAAAGTAATCAGATCTGGTTCTAATTTTCAGATCCCAGTAAAGACTATTAAATGTTATCCATGAAAGTATTGACTTTGACTTGTACTTACTCTTTTCTGTTCTCTCCTTTCTGTTCTCTCCTCTCTGCTCCTCTCCCTGTTCATTGTTGTTTTCTGTCTAAATACACCAGCACCAACATTCATACAATAGGCCTACACTGGAATACAGATCACAGTAATTGCCAAAATTATAATCTTAAAACAATATGCTTACAAGGTGGACTTGACTGCTCACTTTGTCCTCTTCTCGCCTTCATGTCTTCTAACAATTTCTCCTTCCTTTTCTTATTATCCCAAAATCTATTCGGATTTTCAGCTTACATGTCGAACTATTCACAAGCTTGGCTTCCTATCTGCTCTCTGTTGCCACATCACACACCTTTTAAATTCCTAACTGCTTGCATGTTTCTGTTCTGTCCTCTTCTCCTCTTATGCCATGACTTTTCAGAACTTTTCCTTTCCAAACTATTATCTTCCTTTTGATTTCAGCTTTGATCAAGAACTATTTACAGTCTTTATGCCTTTTCTTTTAGACATTTGTGGTCTCTTCCTCATCTTGCTCAGCCGGAGCTGAGTAGATATCTGCAGTGAAGAGAGAGAGCATCCTTGGTGTTGGCTTGAATTTGTGGCAGCAGATTTTGTTTCTTTGCATATAAGCTTGAATCCTCATTATATTTGACACTTTTGCTCCAACCTGTTTCGCAGCTTGTTCTTTATGAGAGTCAATTGGGAAAAAGCCCGTTCAACAGCAGCATTGCTGAATGGTAAAGCAAGAAGAGACAGGGCAAAGTTTCCCAGTTCTTCAAAATCTCTGTCATCTGCTGCATCTGTGTGCATTGCAACTTCAATCCAAAAGTCTTCAACTTTGCTGTTCTCTGTATTTTTCCATTGTAAAGCATGAATGACTCTCCACTGTTGCTCTGCTTTTCCTATATCTCCTTTGAAGAGAGAGAGGAAGAAGGGAAGATCATCTAGCTTTGGCTTATTTGCACACATAACATGGCTGGGTGACAGGAATTTGAGAGCCTCTAGTTGTTTCATGTTATCTGGAAGCCTCTTCTTGATCTCCTTGGCTAACTCTAGCATGTAGTCCCTGCATCTCTTTTTCATGTCCTGTACTGCCTGGTCACTTATTCCTCTTGATTCATGCAAAGCAAGACGGAACTGCACCCCTAAGTCTACAGCATCTAAGGGGAGAAGATGCTCATCAGACAGGGTAAACTCCATGATGTCATGCCAGCTCTGGAATGTCTGTGGCAACGCTGTACGCTCAAGTAGAGACTGGTAGAATGTTACAAGTTCTGCTAGAAGTTTTGCAGGATTGGATGTGTCCAGTTGAAAGATTTTATTAATCCTGTTTAACTCTGACACAATTGGTTGGAGGAATTTGAGGTAGATCAGATTAATATTGTCATTGTACATTTGATAAAGCAGCTCTGCAGCATAGCTTCTCTCACTGTCTTTTGTCAACTGGAAATGCAATTTCAGCTCCTCATACTGTGAAATGATTCGGTTCACACACTCACTGATGGCAAGCCACCTAGTGTCAGATAGTTGCAGTATCTTCAAGGGGGTTTCACCTACATTTATGGTCTTGTACAATTCTGCATATTTTTGAAGGCGCTGTGTGGCATTTGAAAACCAGCTGTAGGTCTGAGACACAATGTACTCCACATTGCGTGGCAGGACATTCACAGCTTTTTTTATTTATTTTTTTAACTTTTTATTTATTTATTTTTCAGTTATTATTACACTGAACAACATCACGGCAAAGTGGCATTTAGACAGAATAGAACAAAAAGTGATTTCATGTATTAACTG